>JARYHS010008074.1:236264660-236603613 GCA_031002005.1 Vandiemenella viatica | reverse complement strand
ATCCCATTTTGTGATAGATTTGACCATGGATGGAAAAAACATAATCGATTCTATCTCTGTTAGTGTTGATCGAAGTGTCACCGTAAGAATTCATTTGAAAGCTGGCATTTTACGCTTTCATATTTTGAAGAAAGTGTTTTGATTCTGGAGTTACTCCGGTCATGTAATTTAAAAATTCCTGCGGAGTTCCTTCCAGTGATAATCGAATTTTTCCATTCATGCAACAGAATCCTGGTGTTTCTGCACTGAATTTTTTCGCTTTGCAATATTGGCAGATGTTATCCATATTTCCGATTACGACGTGTTTGTGTTTATTCTTTTGTCGAGTCGTAGTGGAATGCTTCATTTGTGAGGCTGTACTCTTTACTTGTCCTCGTCCGCACTTCTCTTAGGGTGATATTTTCATGGGTGGCTTGCGTTAGCAGTCTTTTGTTATAAGATTGTGTAGCAGTTATTGATTATTTAATTCTTTCATTTCGTTGTTCTTCGGTTTCTCTGTTTCTCATGGTGCTCATTCTCGTTCGTTGGGAACGTAAACGTGCCTCGCGCTCTTCGACTGTTTCTTTTCTTCGCTGTTATTATTGTTTTCACCGTTTTGCTTCAGAACTGTCAAGATCTCCTCCTCTTTTAAATTTGGGCATTGTATAAAATATAATTCAAATCATCTTTCTATTAACTAATACACTAAGTACACTTTACACACTTTATTTTCGATTTGTATTCAGTCATTGTATCGCTTTAACTATTCACTTTAGAGCCGTAAAAGTAACGAGAAATTCTGTACCCGTATGTATTCGTTATTAAACCAACAAATACCCGTTACTTTAGAATCGTTACTCGTTACGATGGTATCGAGTAGCGCTGCGTACGGGTTAACATCGTTACTATCGTATCGTATTGTTACTCGTTACTTTCGGTACAATCGAAAACCAGCATGAAGCATTGCATCCAAGGTAATTCTATTGCATCGCTTCGCATCGCATACGGGATGACTTCGTTCGTACTTGTAAAAGTTTAAGTAAATTGTTTATTTAATAAAATAAATTTAAGTAAGTTGTACATTTGGATAAAACTTAAAATAATTAGCACATGGATCTTACAAAAAACCTCTGAATGTACACTTGATTTACTGTAATGAATATTATATATGAAAGAATAATCTAATTTCAAAACAAACACCTGTTTTCATACAAAAAAAAAAAAAAAAAAAAAAAAAAAAAAAAAAAAAAAAGAAAAGAAAGAAAAAAAAAAGATATGACCTTTCACCTGACAGTGACATATCTAGTGACAATAACTAATGACGGTTATTTTTTAAAGTAGCATGCTCAAAACCCTGCATAGAAGCCTGATGTGATAATGGGACATATATTTAACAAATATTATAATCTCATCAAAGTATTTCGTTTTTAAATAGATGTTTCACCAGTGTCTTCCTTTACGGTTTTCATTTATTTTTGTAAATTCTTCTTTTTGTGATAGGTTTGTTAAAATAAATTGGACATACATCAAATCGGGCCTGCAGGCAAAATACTATTGACTCCCGCGTTGTTTCATTTTAAAACTATCTATTCAAAACTTTTAAATCAATAACAAAGGTTCAGGACAAACATGCGATTAGATTAATTGTTGTTGCATCGCGGTTACAACAAACATTCAACATCAAAGCCAGAACCGCATTGATGATTGATCACATGGATCCTGCGGTAATAATACAATAACTAACACCAGGCAAAAGGAATAAAGTCATTGTAATTTTCTTTGTTTATGGAATTCTGTAACTGCAAAAAAGGGCTGCTAGATTTGTTTCTGGAAATTATCGCAGAACGCAATCAGTAACAGATATGATAAAAGAGCTGGAATGGGATTCATTGGAAGACAGGAGGAGGTGAAGAGGGTCATGGGAGTGTACAAGGCGTATATTGATGTGAGGCATGGAAAGATTTGGTGTAAGAATTAAAAGTAATGCTTGGAAGGGAAAAGATGATATGACCACAATCTTGCACTGATTTCAGGCACAAGGATTTAGGAAGATTCTCTTTTTAGGTAAGGGTTTCAGGATTGGAATAAGTTACCAAGAGAAATTATGAATAATTTACCAAAAACGTTGAAAGAATTTAAAGTTAAAATTTGTAGAGGGAAAATGTAGGTGGATGCAGGAAAGGGGGGAAGATGAGTGTGTAGGAAATTGCCACCGGAGCGTATATTCCATAGCAATTTTATTAAATATTATTAGAACATAACAAGTGCAGAGATGTATATCAAAAACTATTAGACAACTCTTTTATATTGTAAATTACACTATAAAATAAAATAGAGGTATCAATCTTAAAAAACAAATTTCAAAATCTTTGAAATCAATAAACTCACTAATGAACTATCAATGAAAAAACAGTAACTATCTCAAATTTTCTATTTACAAATTATGAACTCTAAATTTTAATGTTAAACAAAATAAAAAGTATAAAATTAGTCTTTACATTGTCAAAATTTGTTACCTGCGGGAGCTGGAACGTGTTCGTATCTATACGACAAATGCGAGTAACCAAACATGCGAGTAACAAAATGAATTTGTGATTAACGATTCGGTACTTCGAGTCAGGAAACAAAACCGGTACTCAGTAACGAATACATCGTTACTTTTACAGCCCTTAATTTCACATTTCACTGTTCAACCCTCATGTCTTAAACAGCACGCCCTTCGTGTAAAAACGGGAACCTTCTTCACTGTTTGTTTTTATTCTCACTGTACTACTTTGGAATTTTCACTTCTATTTTTGGTTCTTCCCTTCGTCACTGATAAGAACCCACGACGGGTCTTGCTTTATATACCGTCACCAATGGGTAGTCCCACCCATTCAAAAAAGGGATTTTAATGGTCCACAATGTTCCAGAACATTCCACAACATTTGAGAGTTCCACAATGATCTGTGACGTTTCGGGATGTCACATCCCGGATCATCACAGATCATTGTGGACCATTCCGGAAAACTCTCAAACCATTAGTATTGGTGTTCTATAATCGTCGCATGAAACACTACCCAGGGTTCATACCCATTTAAATGTAAACAAAATGATTATACATTCAATTAAATAAAAGGATGATAAAATTTAAAAAATTTCCTGTATATTGAAACAGTATCTTCAAGAGAGTATTTTAGATATTGTTATTTTTCAATTTTATCTGTTTCATTTTCAATTCGCTTATGGCATTTTTCTGGTAGATTACGTAACCCGTTTAAAAAAAATAAAGATATCAATCTTACGATTATGTATGAATGAGATAAATCTCAATAACTTTAAAACAAGTAAACAATACATGGTTTAAAAGAGCACGAATGAAAGTATATCACAGAACATAATCCCTTGAGCGAGTGATTTTACACATCACCATGAGATAGCAGTGAAGCTGTTGTGGGAAATAACCAAATCGGACCAGCGTCAAAATTAGCAAATTCAGAAACTCGTTCTCTTAGGGCGTTATAGGACATGTCATTTAACAAAGATTGTTTTCTATTATAAAGTAAAACAGAGAGTGGTAAGGCATTAAACCCGATTATTTGTATCAATATTTCAAAAATGTGGAAATACCTACAAAACAAGAAGGTATGTGCGTATAGTAAACGCTTAAAGAGTAGAGGAATACAAAAATACCCTAGGTTGTAGAATGTATGAAGAGGATTAGGAAGCTTCGACAATTTGCAGTCAGCACTAGTCAGGTAGACGACACATCTGATATCAGCTCGCTGGAAATCGATGTCGACGATGAAATAGAACCAATACAGCAGACAAGATATAGGCAGACGAGACGTTTGAGAATCGAGATATTGCATTCGCACCTAGCGACGGAACACTGAAAAGTCATTTCATAGCAACAAGCCGGGTTTTGTGTATAGCAGTGGTCGGCAAACTTTAGAAGTTAAAGAGCCAATATCACCATTCAAGGATTGGAAAAAAATTATAAGAGCCATAGCTATAATGTAATAAGGAAATGTTTAGTATAATTAATTAAATAGTTAATACATCATCATAAATATGGTCATGAAATTAATATATTCATAAATAAATCACATGTAAATAGTAAACATTTTAATTCATGATAATAATGCGCTTGCATTTCCTTAGAAGTTATTACGTGTGAAACATGTTGTTTTTAATTTCGAATCTGAATTTAGGTTCTAATCGATTATTTGGGTTCTCAATTTATTTTTAATAAGATTCATGTTGGAGAATGTTTGTTCACACTGGTAACGCGTAGTTTTTGGAACTCGCCAACGTTGCTACTACTGCTAGTAATGTTATTGTTCGTGAAGATGTGTGAAAAAATAATATGAAAGAGCCGCACTCATATCCTCACAGAGCCGCGGTTTGGCAACCCCTGGTCTATAGTATTTGTGATCGCATTTGATTTCGGAACAATTGAAAACGGTCCAAGCGAGGTAAAGCAGATTCTTAAAACAGGAATTCTCAGATAAAGACTGGCCTTGGGATGCTAACATACCTTTTCTGTTCACCATGTCCTTTAAAAAAAGCGCCAGACGATCATCTGAAACAGTTTCTGAACGAAAAGTTTAGATTGGCGCTCACATGTCTAACTAACTTCACAACTTCAAAGAAAAGTACCATTGAATTTCTAAAGACATAAGAGCATTACGTATTACACATCCGTATTACTCCCTACTTTGTTCTTAAATCAACAAAATTTGGAAATTAATGAACATTGTGGGTAACAAAGTAACAAAAAGAGATGAAAGAGTATTTATTGATTTCTTACGAAGCTTAGATATAGTAAACAGCAACAGCATTGTGTAAGTCAACTTTCTCAAATATTCTCACCGCTAGTGACATCGACTATCACTTTTTTATTGCATTGTAAATTAAAATTATGTACTGAGCTACAACGAACGTAATGATTGTAGCAATAACAATGTGTTTTGAGTGTTGGATAGTAGGAAACAAATGGTGGGTTACCTCTTCGACTCAGCAAGTGGTGGTGTCTCCGCGGCCTTGTGCGTGTGTGGGGCGGCTCGGATGTCCGGTAACTTTGCACCGGCCATTAGCGGAGACACGTTACCTCGGCGGACACTGTTACCACGGCACATCCAAGCCCTGCGCAATCTGTTGCGCCTGCCTCAACGCCAAATCAGAATTTATTTCTCACTGTCACTGTTACCCATTCAGCATAGGAAAGTAACCGGTGACAATGTTATTGATATCTTTTCATACTGAAACCGAATCAGACGAAATAATAAGTCAATAATTAATTATTTCCTTCGCCCACTGTTAGTAATGACTTCTGGAAGAATTAGAACTGGAAAACCATACCGACAAAACTAAACCACGTACTAACCGAAAAAAATATAAACACAGAAAAAAATGGTGGATTGGTCTTAACTGGTATTGTGTGAAGGTTTGTGGTGACAAATTTGTGTAAATTCCAGGTTTCAAGTGATGGGGCAATTAATTTACTAACATATAACAATAATAACTCAAATTTTCATATGAACTGGGATACCACGAAGAGAACCAGAAGTCCAATTTGTAATGCATACTACTTTTGTGGTGAGTGCCTACACCAACTAGGCAATTTTACGTGTTAAGGGATGCCTATGGTAATCTTTAAGTGTTAACAAAGTTACAGCATAAGTTAAGGGTTTCTGAAATTCCAAACAACTCCGGGTCGAAGTTGACGGCCATCTCACCAGCAACCACCTACAAAAAGAACATCTACACATTGACCAAAAGAAAAGAATATGAACTTAGAAGTATTAGTCCCCCAACTAGTTACCTTATACAATGTTTTGTAAGTATGTGTGTTCGTTTGGGTGAACAACGACTGCGCTAAACCTTCGTTTGGCTTGAATTTTCCTTGGATGTGTACACATCTGTGTTACAACTAGGATTGTTAGTCCTAGAGGAGACCTACAGTTTAACGTAGAATCCGAACCACGGATGCATTCTGCGGCACTTCACATTACGCAGCAAATTGTGCTAGAGGTGAAGGTTGGCTTATGGGCCTATGAAAATAACCGCCAAGACAGTGATTCGAACCGAGGATCTTTCGATCTCTTGTCAGACGCCTTAACCACCGTGTCACCTTCCCGCTTACATAATGTTTTGTTTCTAAGTTAATAAATTTGTTATACAACCAAAACAGCTTTGCGGAAGGATCCTCTGAAAGTAGAAAAATTGATAAATTTTCTAGTTAAAAGTTATTTTAAGTAGTAAGGATGAAGCGAAATTCAAATGTGTAAGAACAGTTGGCAGCAACAGGAAACGTCTAGATGTCAGTATGCGATACACTACGAAAAGCAACCAAGGAAAATTTAAGGTGTGACTGAAGGAAATTTGCAATATTTTTTAAAGTACTATCCTGATTTTAAGCTACTTAAAAATAGTTCATAATATATTTTTAATGAGATTATTTCATCACCAGCTTGAAATATCAGCAACGCAAATCAGTATATGTAAAAGAAGATGTTTTTTTTTTCCTTTTAGTTTCAGCCATCTATGGACTACGACTACGCAACTTCATTTCCTCTTCTGGGTTTCCTTCCTTCGTCGCCAGTACTCTTTCATTCTCTGGCTCACTCTTGCTTTTTCTTCATCTGAAAATGCCCTCCTTTTCCCGATTGGTTTTTCTTCGGTCAGATCCTCTACCTCCGTAAATTTTACTCTGAATAATTTCCTGTCTTGGATGTCTTCCATGCTGATCCTACATCATTTCAGATCCTGTTGGACCTCCTTCACTCATGAAACTTCCTGTTCTCTTGAAAGTTGAGTATTTTCTTTGACATTCTTTGTGGTTCCATTCTCTTGATGTGACCATAGAAAATTAAATTCACTTCTTGTCACTTTTTTTGGTCCCAAGCTTTTCCTTAGAAACTTTCTTTTTTTCTTTTCTATTTACGCCAATTCCTTTCTGGCTAGTGTTTCTGCTGCGTATAAACGTTCTGGCTTCACTACCGTACAATAGTGCATGTATTTCGTCTGATGGAGAGTAATTTTGATTTGTATGTCTTTTGACAAATCCTGAAAGCTGTTTACATCTTTCTCGACCTGTCTTCAACTGCAGCATTTTCATTAACTCTGGGAGTCAAAATTTCATCAAGGTATTTGAACTTCTGTGTTCTTTTAATTTCACCATATTTAGTTTTCACTGTCCATGTCTGGCCTTTTCGTGTCTATGCTCATGTATTCCGTTTTCATAACGATATTTGTAGTCCTGCTTTCTCAGCCGTTTCCTTCAAGACTTCTATCTGTTTGATTGCAGTGCCCAAATCATCCGCAAAAGCGAGACATTCAAATGTCAAGCCATTCTTCTGGTGTCCTAGTCTAATTCTGTTTAGGATGTTTGAATGACACATCACTTTCCGCCCTTCTCTGATGACCTTTTCCAAGACGCAGTTGAACAATAACGGGGATAGTCCGTCACCTTGCCTTACTCCAGTTTTGATTTCAAAGGGATCTGACAGCTCTCCTAAAAACTTAACTTTGGATCGCGTGTTCTTTAAAGTTTGCTGTATTAGTGATGATGTCTTATTGTCTATTCCGAATCCTTTCAAAACCTTTATTAGTACATCCCAGTCTACAGAATCATACGCTTTCTTATCCCCTGCTAATGCCTTCGTTTTCATCAAGGTCTTGATAGTGAAGATCTGTTCCGCGCATCAATTTATTTTATTATATTTACTTTTATTTGGCCTGAAGAAAAGAATAATTATATTAGATTATTATTATTCAATAATCACTGAAGCTTAGTTAAATTCAGATTAAATAACTATGGTGCACTGTATGATAAACTCATAGGTAATTAAAAATTCAATTTACTTCATAATGATCTTCTAATGACTCTCTGCAAAAAATTGTAGCAACCTAATAACGATAATTTGATACAGATCGCTGTTATTTTTTTCCGAATTTACACAGCCACAAATCTGTTTTTAAGCTTAATAACTTCATCGGCAGCTGAACTGTCTGTATCCATTTAGCTCGGTTTTGAACTAACAGAGCGCGGAAAACCTCGTTTAAAGTGATGGACTGGAGCAACAACTATTCTTAAAATTAATTGCCTCGACAACCATGGATCAGAATTTGAGTGAAAGATTTCATTTAGTCAAGCTGCAATAAAAAGAGTCTGTCTGTGCGAGTGGTGTGGATAGTTGGAAACGGCTATTATGGGCATGATATGGACTAGGTTAGTGGTCTGGTAGCTCCGTGCATAAGGCGCTCGCCTACAATTTAAGGACCCAGATTTGAATCTTGCTGCCTCCAAGTACTGTGGTTTGTTCATATGAGATAAGCCGGTCATTCCGTAGTCCGGATTACACATTAATATGTGGGTTCCGGGCGACAGGAACTGGCCGTTCTACCTATGACACACTGGCTTAGAACGTCTCCTTCAAGGAGATCTAGCAAATCTTCGGGTTGTGGACTAAGTTAGTATTACGGAGTACGTAGCCGCATCCCGTTGCTGCTGTATCGGTTGGTATGAGCGATAGGCTGCAGTGATACCTGCGTGGGCACAATTCCGATAATCACCTGGCTGCGTGCGTTTGCTGCCGCGCAGTGCGCCTCCATTTCACGGAGCTCTGGCCTGCAGAGTAGCGCCGTAATCCTCTTACGGGGCGCGCGGACCGCCTTACAGCCACTCTGCTACCAGTCCTCTGAGGCCCCGCCGCTGCAAGAGCCCATCTACTTGCCAACGAGATCCTCCTAACATCGCTACAGTTTCCTGTTGGAACATGCATTTAAACGGTGCTGTGAACCAATATGCGTGTGCTACTACTAAGCATTTCAGTAATGTATACATCAAGAAAAACTGAAACGAATTTGACCAAAGTATAATCCTTTAACAAATCTGCCCACACAGTAAAATAGCATGAAGTAATCAAACTTTTCTTTCTAAATAATTTTTTATTTTATTTGGCATTTGGGGAAGATCCATCCATCCACCCTTAGTTACGTAACGTATCAAAGATTTACAGCTCAATATATTGTTTTCATGGCATAATTAATATAATATTTTCGGGAGACTAGCCGTGTTAAAGAAAAGTTTTCACACGATATTTCCCTGATTAAAAACACTGTCGTCATCTTCACCATAGGATGGCGACAGTGCGTTTGATCGCCGAAATATCGTGTGATAACACTTCGATAACTCAGCTAGTTATAATAGAACATTATACTAATTTCCAACGCCGAGAAAAACTTCGTTGTTATAAATAACATTTATACCACGTCCGTACATTTAACTGTCGCTCGTAACCAGTAGCCTGGGCCAACCTCAGCGATTTATCTGACATATCAAGTTACTTTCAGTGCTTGTGTGAACAATAAAGCATATCTAAAATATATATTTAGTCATCTGCTTAACGTCAGGAAACTAAATTAAAAATCCTATAATAGAAAGCACTGAGGACAGTGTAACACAAAGGTAGGTACGTAATTTAAAATTTGTGCAACAAGACTTATATTTTGATATCGAAGGTCGCCAACTGCTTTTGCAATTTTATTTTTGAGAGGCACTTAGCTTGGTCGTAAGATTTAAGTCACCAAATTTACACTGACGTAAACTGTTGACCATGATTGGACATTAGCCTAGTAGCGCAGTGATATACTGTCTTGACATATTGTTGATGTCGCACTGTGGGACTTAGAACCTGTGCTTATGACACTTCGTTTTAAACCTGGAATCGGCCATTACACTCACGCAACTGAACTTTCTGTACCTATAATGTCAGCTTCATAAATTTTGATACTCCGATCATATCACATGGTAACTTTTTTTCTTCCAATTCTGCCAATAAGGACCACGTCGACATTGCTATCTGTTTACACAAGAGACCAGTTTGAACTATAACAGGGGTTGAGGAAATGAATTCCTACCCAAAGTCTAACCAGCTTTGTTAGAACCGATGTAGTTTATGTATTTGAAGAAAGTGCACCTTTTGATCGTGAAATGTGTAGTTGAAGAGGTGAACATTCTGGACCAGCCTAGCATTCGGCTAGATCACTGCGGGAAACAACCTAATAATCTCAATCAGAAGGGTTGGTACACGGAGGCCTGGTTTCGTGCCCGGTCCCGTTGTACCTCCCAGATCCAATTTGCTGTGCCCAGTGCAATGAGCAACTATGGCGGGTCGTAATTTTCCTTTAATTTGTTATTAATAAACCTTCACTCCGTTCCTAAAATCCTAAGGATTATGTTTGGACTTCCTCCTAAAAGAATGCTTGTGTTCTAACTGACCGTTCTAGGCGTTATCGCTTAATACTAGTGTTGTAAAAAAAATGTGTTTTTTTCTGACTTGGAAAAAAAATTTAAAAAATGAAAAAAACTATTTAAAAAAACACGTTTTTTTTTGGGACACGTTTTTTTCATAACTACTAAATCTCAGATTTGTAAGACATTTATCGTTTAATATGACTGTTTTAGAGTTTAAACTAAGTACTTATCTTAATTTTTAAATCTACTATATTTTTCTGGTTCAGTAGAAAAGAAATTACGAAAATGTTGCCAACATTGACTGAAGTTTTCTTTCAGGAATGGGGACTTCATGAAGAGGCTAGGTTGCGCGAGAAGGAATCCCCGTTCCCCGTTGTTTGGATTGATACTCGCTATTTGAACTAGTGCTGCAAGCCCTACGAATTTACCTGTATACCTACGGATCTTTTTAAAAAAATAGGAATTTTCAATTTATCTACGGTTTTTTGCCTCTTTTTATTACTTACTGTGCTTTCCTTATATACGTATACTTGTTAAACTCTCAGCATATAGTGATACTGAGTAATTAAATTGGCAGTAATTATGGATCGTTTCCTTGCAACCGTTGGCGTAAACCAACGATTGAAGAAGAAATAAAGCTCCTATTTTGTATGATAATAGATATAAATTCAAACTTAAAAGACCGTAATACAGAATTATTGGCGCAATCTTAATGCACAGAGTGTACTTTGCCCACAATTTAAAACTGCAATCTCAAAATCCTTTGCGTACAATATAAGAACAACCAGTAAAAGAAAATGTAACTATGTCTGAAGTTATGGATCTAGAGGAGACAGAAGAAGAAACAGAAAATTCCAACACCGACCGAACTAGTGTTGGTAGTGCTGATACTAGTAAATGTGGTACTGCCATAGAGGATGAATAAAATTATGTTACCTATATAGACACATTTATGAATAATTATGTGAGACATTATATGATTCAGTAAAATTTAAAACACACATAATTTATCAAATATATTGATTTCTGAAGGAAAATTTTTTTATATAAAAACGGAGGTGCTAAGTTTTTTTCAAAAAAACTAAAAAAAAAAACATTTAAAAAAAAATTGCAACACTACTTAATACCAATACTAATACTTAATGCTAAAAATTTGAATCGAAGGTTAATATCCCAGAAATGCAGTAAAAGATAATCTGCTGACTTTGATCACTCTAACTACACAAATCTGAAGTATTTAATGTATTAAATTTCAAGTAGCTTGTAAACACTTCTTCTATGCTATAAATTCTGGCATTAGATTATTTACACTATCATAAACAATACATCGACATAGTGAGAAGACAATGATTTCGCTCAAGTTTTTAAACCTATGTCAACTGTGACTTAGCAACTTGATCATAGGTTAAATGTGACGATAGCAATAATGATCAAGCGTCACAATTTATGAAGTAAACGGAACCACATACACCGAGTTCTTAAGCAGAATTCACATACGTGCTTAGTAAATGCAGCTCCTGTCATTGAGGTGATATATATGCATTACCGGCCAACAAGAATCTAGAAAAATGACACAAACATACATTTACCGTAATCACTGACCTACTTATTTGTACGCAGGTTTTGCGGAATTATGTTTCACAATGACATTACTTAAAATTTCATTTTGTGTTATTTGCATCACTTGAGGCAAATATTTAATACTTGCAGGCTTCTTTCTTAGATGTTAACTTGTAGCAGAGTTAATGGTCACCTATGGTGGTCATAGATGTGTTGTAATTCCCAAGCGCCCCATTGAGCGCACTGATTTACAATGATATAGAACCAATCGAGGAAGCTGTACCGAGACTAGTGAGTAATTGGTAACGCTCATGCCTGGCATTCTGGAGGATACGAAATCAAATCTATATAAGGCCATTCATATTTCGATTACCAATGGTTTCCCGAAATAAAATTCGAGATGGAAGTTTCGAAATCAAATGCCTTCTCGTTCCAAACCAAAAATAAATAAATAAATAAAAATTGTTGACGTATGTAACATTTTATAGAATTTTTAGACTGGGGATATTTATTCGAATAATCTGAAACGCTGCCTAAATTTATTGTTCTTGAGAAAACAACCCTGTTTTCAAAATTTTCCTTTTTTAACTTAATTGCTTCTTAGGGAATTGCAAGCCTACCGTAACTCCCAGCCAACATAACATGGTAGATGTTTGATCAGAGAAAATTCTAAAAAATGGTGTGTACAATAAATACTCTCTAAATTACTTAAATGGATATTTTTACATTCAAATAAACAGTAATCAAAGAATTATTAATACTGACGATTTGTATAAATTCGTAATATTAAGCAACCACTAGAATCTTAATCTCCACTTTCGATATTTCAATTATTGTTTTTTTGCATAATTTCAGTGTGTATTCCATTTAATAAAACTATTCCCGGAATTTAATCTCATAATATCACCCAGAGTCACATACCTTATTTGAGAAGAATTATTTCATTAACTCCTTTCTGCAGTCATCATGTCTAATAATCATTTATTTGAAACTGAGTCGCTTTTTTACAATCTTCTATAACACCACGTTTCAAGTGATTGTATTCTTTTTCATTGAGGGTAAAAAATTAACGTAATTAACAATTAGAAGCGGATTGTCCCCACAACAAGCCCTTGAGTGTAGTAGTACAGCGGAGGTGAGCCTTTCGCTAGTTCGTGGCGGTCAAAAAATTCTTCAGTTCGTGATTTGACGCATTCCCTTTCATCGGCATATTCGATCGGCCCAATAGTGGAGTATATTACTACTTTTCATCCGTCGCGCTGATTATGCTCAATCACAGAGCTCCACTCGCTGACAATATCTGATCAGATTCCCGTGTTAGTAACGATTTTCTGTCTTTTCTTCTCAGGGCTATTAGATGTAAATCAGTGCCAGTGAGAATTCGATTTGGCTTTGGAACGATGAACCACGTTAATCCTCGGACCGATTTGAAGCAAGTAATGTCCTTGCGCTTTATGTTGCAGTTTACACAGCTGTATATAGTGTCAACGATTTAAACAAATTTATTTTCCTTAAACCTCTTCTCCGTTGTTTTTTAAAATAAACACAATACTGCTTTTTCATACCTGTCATCAGATTCATTAACAGTCCCCGTTCATAGCTGGCAACTTGTAGCGGCTGTTGGATTATTAAAGCGTAAAAAAATTCAGTCTTTATTGTAAACTCACTGCACAAATTAGCAACAGAAAGTATACAAATAAATGTAAATCTACAGTTATCCGAGCCTTAACCCACTACGAGAAGATTTAAATCGACCTCGTGGGCACCACAAAATATGTTATTCCCACTGTGGATTCATATTACTAAAATAAAAGATGTGCAGAGTTCAATGCACGATAGAAAAAAAAGTAACACACTAATTAAAAATGACGTAGAAAATGAAAAGAAGTCACATTATTGAACAGTTAAAGAATTATATCATTACATTTTCAAGGTATGAAGTACTAGTACTACAGTTTTGACACAGTGTTACAGCAGTCAGAATAGTACAATTTTTATTTATATGGCACCTACAATAAAAATAAATGATTGATCAAAGAAAACAGACTATCTAACTTAGTATATCACAGAAAGACGATAAATTAAAAACTATTAGTTACTGTCTACAAATATTTAGAAAATAAGCATACCATATTTGTTTAAACTTAACAATATTACTAAATTTCAAGGTCTCATTGGTAGAATAAAAACTATTTATCTGTATCACTTGACAGATTTCTGGAGAAACAATTTCCTTTGGTTTAGTACACACACAAATGAATCTCTCGAACTTGTAAGACATATAATACAAGGTTCTTCATCATTTAAAACACAGTTATAAGTTTTTACCCATCGAGAATGGCAAGAGTATTCCACATAACATTAAATTCAATCGTCTTTCGTAAAGATTTCACTTATTAAAAAATTAACTGCTGCCTAAGATGACACATTTCTCTACATTCTTGGCTCGATATCCTTTTGTCCTATTTTCAAGCTTTGAGTCTCTCCAATTGATTGTCGGTAGTGCATCCTGTCCTTCAAACGTCAACATTTCGTTACAAAAAGTAATGCTGTTTGTAGTTCGAGCGTATTAATAAATTGTCTGCACCCCAAAAAAATTTTAAACGTGTTGCTAACATATTATTTTCTTATCCATCCTGAGCCATAATCGAGCAAACAACATACTATTCCTTACCTTAATAATGTAAACTGCTCGAGTTTCAAATAAGCATCTACCTACCAACCTTTGATTATACATAATTTAAGTTTGTTTAAATCCAACAGGAAATGGCAGAACAAGACTGGAAACTCTTCTGAAAATTTTACGTATTAATAATAAAACTCGAGTTACATCTTAAGCATAAAAGAAGATAATTAACTGAGCACATTTTTACAGGAAGTAATTTTAAAAAATAATTGTAATTTTTATTTACAATTAGTAGAATCAGCGAACACATTGGTACGAGATTATCTAAGATATTCTAAAATTACAGCCATCACAGAATACTTTTCCTCCGTGAGTGTTTACAAACTTGCATCCAATAGTTAATGTTTCAGGCACATATTCCCTAAACCTTTCCTTTTTAATTGTACTTCAGCTAAAAATCCTTTATATTATTGTTTGGAACGTTTCAACCACGGAAAACACTTGTTCTACACGTATTTCCTCAACTCTTACGTAATACTAACGATATATCGTTCAGGATGATAATTCCTCTTGTTTAAACTTCATGATACTCATGATTTGTGAAACCATCAGACCGACATCTTTTGTCCAACCTACACGCGTTACGAAATCAAGACGAGAGGCAATGTTCATCTGGTTCAACGGAATGTACTTTACCACCCTTCTTCAAACTAGTAACAGAATTATTATACATTTTTGTACTTCCTATTTTTTGTTACTAAGTTCTACCCTTAAATTTACTCACAGTTTTACGCACTCCACGGAGAATTCAGTATTTCATTAAGTACAGCATAGTTAAAGTATTTTTTTTAACACGGTTTTATTTTATAATAAATCAAATTAATTTGCGTGGCTGCATATGATGAGTTTTTACTCAACACATTAATTTATTTTAACAGTAGCACGTTTTATTTTGGAACTTCCTCCATGCTGTCAGCTTGGAATATAAATGGAATAAAGGTGTACACGACTGCAGTAATTTTTCTCTTCAAACTTCCAAACTTTCTCCCACTCCACCATTTCTGTCGCACAGCGTGTTGCTTAATTCTGCTCTGTGTCTTGTAATAAGTTTGCTGTAGTTAGCTTCACGTCATTCTTAGGGACAATGTTCATGGCTTGGTGTATATCTGTATCATTCACTACCTTGTAGGATCTACTTCCTTCATTTGCTCTATCAAATTGTTGCATTGTCTTTGGAAAGGAACTGCATGAGTAAATATGGCTTTGAAAATTTCGGTTAGTACCAACTAAAACTCCACCTCTGCCCCTATCCGATTCTCATTAAAGATCTCCGACGTTTCGTGCCCCTCAATTTCGCTTACCGTTCCGCATCCATAATATGCTCTAATCCAGTTTGATTGCGGTTGAGTCGATAAGGGATGCGACCTCTATTTGTTTTAGAAATAAATTTTTCAACCGCATTGCATTTTGTATTAAATGTATTAAGTATGCTACATCATAAATACGAAATATGTGCACGAATAAAATATCCTAGACTCTGAAAATTTTTATGTTCTGAGCTACATTTGACGTAGCAAGATTATTTTTGCTTTTTATGGTTGCCAAGCCTACAATGGGCTACGTTTTTTTCCCGTGCTAACTATGGATGATGTATAGTACAAATTGGTATATGAAATTGAATATGATACCTAAATGAAAGAGTAAACCTATAATTTCTAAACCACACATTGTAATTAAAATTAAGGTAGAGGCTGGGCTCTAAGTTTTTGTGACAATTTTCATATTACAAATCAAAGGTTGGTAAAATAATCTTTCAGTTCACCTCTATTTCATCATATCGACAGATAAACAAAATAATACCTGAAATAGTCGAAAAAAGAAGATGGAAGCAATAGTATTACCTATTATCATTTCATCCATTTAATCTTACTGATTTTCCAGGATAAAAACAATCAATTTTTAATTTGTCATTTTAATCACTGTTACACGAATTGGTTCAGAAACTATTTAGCATGAGGGAAAAATTTACTGATAAATACTGCAAAGGAACCTCACATAAACTTTTCTACTTCAAAGCATTAAAGAATTTAAGCACAAATTCACCAGCTACGTAGACAAAAATGTTTTCCGATTTATTAATCACTAACAGCAACGAAATCTTCACAGGACAGATTGACTGACCCAGAAAAAAAGCAAAAATAATATTATATGAAAAGTCTCTTCTTTCATATATATATTTTGTATCCCAGGTTTCTAGATCTTCGTGGAAGCTTTCATATATGTTTTCCAGGTATTTTAAGTTCACATTTTTATAAAATTTGACGAAACATTAAAATTACATAAAAGTTCGTGTATATTAACCAAACTAACCCAAACAGAAAATTCTAAAATTTATTGTTGCGAAAAGCCGAACTTTACCCAGCAATTAGATAAGTAAGGTACTGTACAGCAACATCACGATGCCGTGACAAGAATGCTGTCTGCATAGGCATCTGTTGTAGCAATTACTACAAAGAACGAACTATTAGTCATTACTTAATAAATGTTACAGCTACTGATAATATCATGTAGAATTCAACTGGCACCTTAAGTATTAACGAGAACAGCAATCGAAATAAAGAATATGTTTTCTCAGTCTTGGGAATTTCTTCCTAATTAGTTCAGCCGATTGAAAGAATTGATCAACAAATTGATAATCTCGGTTGCTTTTGCCTCAGAACGTACGTTGTTTGTTGGAACAAAAACATTTATATCCCGGACATGGTGAGACAAAAATAAATTATAAATGTGATTTGATTTATTCTAGCCATTTCAGTGTTACTGAGCAAGAAACAATTATTTGCAATATTTCTTCTCTTGTGACCTAAATTTCTTTTCGGCACAAACGTGTCACATATTAATCCGTAATATGGACTTCGTACGTTCAAAATTTCATCAAACTCGCTTTAGCGACCGTGGAATGATTGAAGCACAAACAAACGAACATAGGATTGGTTTGAATTAGGATAACGTGTGGATACACACTTGAAGTTTTTGGCTAGACCGAATGCTTTAGGAAAGGGGGAAAACCCGTCATATTGCACTCAGTAGTTTCTAAGCCATGCCAGAAAAGAATTTTAAGCTCAGAAGAGATTTCAATTCCCTGCTTTACAGACAGGTGGAGTAGCATTACACTGATCTTGAGTCAAAATCTATGATTTCAAACTGTTAAAACTCCTTCAAAATTATTTTAGTAACTAGCATTTACCCGTTGCTTCGCACACGCGGGTTTTGGCGTGTATGGAAATACTCTGAGGTTTTTTAGTTTAGTATCAAATATTAACTTAGAGAAGCAAAAAATATAAATTTTATTTAAGGATTTTCCTTGCTTTTCGTCTCTACCTGTGATTCAGTTAGACTCATTACTATAGTTCGGAAGTTTTTGTTATACTTATATTTTAACACAAAGTAATATATGAAAAATAAGAAATTAAATCTACATAAAACATCATGCCTAATGGTCCAATAAGAAATGTGAGACACATTTTCCGGAGAATAGAAACTGCCTATTAATGCATAAACAAATGTACCTTAGACATAAAGGCGACACAAAAGCTACCGTCTGCGATAGTTTTGGCAATACATTCAACGGCCATTTATAAAAATATATTTGCCACCAACGCAACGATAGCATTTACAACAACGAATCTAAAATTGCTGGCCGGTTTTCGTATGCCGTATATGTATAGTACATACTCATTCCGTAGGTAATAAGATGTACTTTTTGCTTATAACTTCTACACATCCACCCGAACTTCTAACCATTTTTCATCATCGTATCTCAAAATCGAAATGGTTACATTGAAATACGATCTGGACCAGAAAAAAAATATGTCGCCATTGCCACACGGAAATATAGACATGAACTTGCACAGCGATTGGTTTGTTTTTCGTGATTACACTTCATCACTAACATTGTAATAATTAAAGCATCTTATTAATTACTAACACAATAGTTGAATGCCTCATGCCGTTTGTTCTTCCAAGAACATTCTTGTTCAGGTTGCATTTCGACCTGACCACAATCATACTTATATTACCGCTTCAAAATCAAGCGATGCAGATACAATTAAACGCATGAAATGTATCGCTAAAAACATTTTTGTAATGACAGGATTTCAGGATTCAAAGTACGCCCAGCATAAATTATAAGAATTATTTTCAAAATACAATTTCAGTTAGAACTGGAAGAGTAATAAAACACGCGGAATAATACATTTCTGTATCGCCATGTAGAGTTTATTCTTGTGGTTAGGTTGTAATGCGGACTGGAGCAGATTAAAAACGTCACCAAACGCACAAGGAACTGTATATATAATTGATTTTGACTTACGATATCTCGAGAACTACCGCTAAACGATATAACGATACAACAAATCAACACTGATTTAGGAAGAAAAGATCATGTGAAACACAGCTGGCCTTATTTACACACGACGTAATGAAAGTTATCGATGCAGTTTCACAAGTAGATGCAATTTTTTTAGGTTTCCAGAAAGCCTTTGACTCTGTCCCACACAACCGCCTTTTAGTGAAGCTTAGAGCGTACGGTATATCGGATCAGCTTTGTGAATGGATAAAGGATTTTCTAACCGGTCGGTCGTAGTATGTCGTCGTTGAAGGAGAAAGTTCTTGTAGTCTAGATGTTATATCGGGTGTACCTCAAGGAAGTGTAATAGGACCACTTCTTTTTTTAATTTTTATAAACGATCTCGGAGACAAATTGAAAAGCCTTTTTAGATTGTTTGCTGATGATGCGGTTATTTATAGGGAAGTAAGAAATTTGGCCGATTGCTTAGAAATTCAGCGCGATCTGGATGTTATTTTGGCTTGGTGCGCTGAGTGGCAACTTACTCTAAATTGTAAAAAGTGCAAGACGATGATCATAACTAACAAAAAGAATCCAATTGTTCAGATATACGAGTTAAACAATACAGTTATTGATATGGTCGATTCTATGAAATATTTGGGAGTAACAGTACAAAGGAACATGAAATGGGACATACACATTAATTCGTTAGTAGGTAGAGCAAATTCTAGGTTGCGATTCATAGGTCGAATCTTGAAAAATTGTAATGAACAAACAAAGGAGGTAGCGTACAAATCTCTTGTGCGTCCACATTTGGATTATTGTTGTGCCATTTGGGACCCGTTTCGTAAGGGGTTGATCGAAAGTATAGAGAAAGTACATAGAAGAGCCGCTCGATTCGTGACCGCTTGCTACAGTCCTTACGAAAGCGTCACAGAACTGATTAGGAGACTAGGTTGGGAGTCTCTGGTAGATAGACGACACACGTTTCGTTTAAACCTATTAGTAAACATGCGTACTCTCACTTTCAGTTTTGAGTGTAGTGAAATACTTCTTCTACCAACGTATTTGAGTCGGAATGACAGGAAAGATAAAATTAGAGAAATAAGGTGCCGGACTGATTCTTATATGAATTCTTTTTTCCCTCGTACCATTAGGGATTGGAATGCACAGCAAAGAGATTAGCTTTGGTGCTGAGCACCCTCTGCCACCAACAATTTTGTGAATTGCAGAGTATATATGTAGATGTAGATGTAGAATTGTTTATCACTATTAAATTGCGGCTATACGGTGTAGTACAATTCCTGTACTATCTATATGAAGCACAAAATTACTAACCATAAATATTACAATTCTGTTACTCTTATTGAAGAGTTAATATATTGTGTAGTGGTTTGAGTAAAGATTTCCTTCTATTTATACTTATCAATATATGAAACCGGGAATATGTGGTCAAAGACAAATAAAATATAAAGAATCCAGAGATCAGTATACTCGTCTCTGGTCAAAAGCTTAAAATGCCTTTTTACAGTTAATGAAGTAAGTATTTGTAATGATTATTACTTCTGATTGAGTTATTGCATTTATTTACTGTATTCAAGAAAACTGAAAACTAAATATTCGAAATAAAAATATTAAGCAGTGTGGTGTTTGTTTTAGTTTCTTGTGCAAGGAGTGAACATCTCAATTACTGTGTGGACCGTATCTCGTAATTTTATGTCTAGAAATGTATTAAATGATTTTCTCCATCCCTCGGTACATATAAGTTATTAGTCATTTAAGCAGATTTTGATACTGGCCATTACCTCAAAAAATATGAAAACCACGTCCAAAATGCCGAGGTAGTATTTGCGGGGCTCCCGTTCAAATAAAGGGACACATGCAACTTGCTTACAGACTTATAATAGTATAGATTTTCCAGTTGTACGAGATCATAATCAAGAACTTTGAAATACAGGACACAATTTATTCAATTATTCACTCTTGAATAGGGTGAAGAGGCGTCATAAAACAAAAATTATATTTTAAGTCAGACCATAATCTTTTAAACTATAAAAATCTTATCGAAATCTGTCCTGTAGTCTTGGCTTGATACCAGAGTAAGCAAAGAAATAGAAACAGTGTTACAGATTAATAATAGAAGTATTATACAATGTCGTCCCGCCATAAATAAATGTGAGTGAATATTTATTTGCTTACACGAGCAATTTTATTTCAACGTTTCCTGGTGTGTAAGAATAATACATGTTGGCGTTTCCCTTAAAGTATCAAAAGAAGCTGATTTATATAACAATCGTATGAGCTTCTGTTTGACATTATTCGTTAACATGAAGCAATACGCTGAAATAACTGTCAGGAATACACTTGAAAGTGCAAAATAGGGAATAATCTATAGAATATAGGTCCCCCGACTGAGATAGGGGAGGGAGGGAAGCATCCCCCAAGGGGACGCCAAGACTTGTCACGGGAGGTGTTGGGTGTGAGATACCTTCGCCGCTTCCTGTCGACTACACCATAGCTCTACACCATTGGGAGCACTACGTCAACTTCACGGTCCTTAGAGTTAAAAACCTTTTGCTCTAACCTCAAAGGCTTAGTGAGTTTCTAATGAGGTGTCATTTTTAGCACTGAGATCATTTACCTGTTTAAAAAATAAAATTGTGGCAAGGGAGGGGGGAACTTTTATTTGATGGTAGGAGGCGTGGAAGGAGAAACTTTGGGCACCTCTACCTATAGAATATAATTGGATTCGATCAGTCTGATGTGAAGGAAGCTAAAAAGAAGCTAATAACCGATGATGTTACTAAAACATCTTCTTCTTTTTACTTTAACAGTCTTTCAGTTCCAGACAGTCCATCGACTTGCTACTGAAGTGTTGTAGACGAAGGCATAAGGTGGTTTACTGCTACACGCTGTTTTCTCGAGAACGTCGCACCTAGCCAACTTTAAATTGCTCGACTTCTCGCTCAAGCATACCGGATGCAAATTCCGCAAGTTCTCCACCCTCCTCCAGTTTGAAGGATGTGTTTGAGTTTGGCTGGCATCGCGGGGATCGCTGATGAAGCCAGCCTACTGAGCTTGCGCTGCAAGCCTCGGGCTAAGACGAACTGATTAGTAATTAATCCCTCATTGACACTTCCGTTTCAGTTCATTTACAAAGATGTATTTCAGCTTTCCGGCCTTATACGTAGGACTCCACGAGTCTCATCAGTACTAATAACCACCGAGTCTCATTTATACTAGTGAAAGGCGGATGTTAGTAATCGTGTCTGCAACGCTATGACGTCACGTCGTCGGCCTTCGTTGCTGAATTAACAACGGCCAGAAATCTTATTATCAATTTGTAGTTATATGCGTTATTTAACAACGGTCACATTTAGTTAAACGTCTGCAAAGAAATTAATTGCCAAAACACTTAAAGAAAACATATTTTATTTACTTATATTCTTTCGATATAATTGTTTTGTAAAATCTTAATTACGGGTAGCGAAAATGAAATATGTGAGAACCCGTGGCTCAATTTATACTCCGATGCATGCGAAACAGTGAGTTTATTAATTCGTATGTTATTAAAACTTTGATTTTCTAGCGGCAACATTAGCGGAGTTTGTGGTTAGACTAAATGCTGCCAAGATCAGAATGAAAACTGTATCCTTCTGCTTCAGAATAACGCACGAGGAACTGCGTTGAGGACTATTTCATAACAATTCTATTTAGTTAAGCAACAGCGGAGAAATGACTTTCCAGAACACTCCGTTAGTTTCCTGATTTTATGGAATTTAGTATTTGACTGAATGGAAAACTTTTAATAAAAATTTATATTTTCACAACAAGCTTCTGCGGCAGTTAATGAAAGCCATGGCGTAAACATGTAATTACATTGTTTCCCCGTTCTTCAGGTTCAAATTAACAGATCTCCTTCTCTGACGGGATAACTTCTGTTGTCCGGAAAGAAAACTAAACGTTGGTGGAATATACCACGTTGTTTACTTCAACACCGTGAGAGCAGTTATATCACTTATATTTATTTTAAAAAGAAAAAATTCACTAAAGTAACAGTATTATCACGGAACGAAATTTTGTTTGACAGCATGTTACATTTTGTTTTGAAACAAAAGCATCAAGTTAACTCAGCTCAGTTGGAAGTTAGAAGGAAAAAGTTTTTAAGGGAAAAAACTGCGAGAACTTCAAATCTCTTAACAAATGCCACAGAAGACCTTAAAGCAGGGGTGGTCGACCGGCGGCCTGGGGGCAACATTCATCACACTTTAAAAAAATATTTTTTATATTTCATTTTTAGTGTTATATATTTCTTTATAATCTTCGTTTAGTATCATTATTATTGTATTATCTATGTTTACATGTACCAATAATAGTAAACATAATAACAACTCATGTTTCAATTTTTCACTTCAAAAAAATGCCTCTAGTGGGGATATATAATTTTATATGCGGCCCGCGGAGTTATGAAGCACTTCCAAAGTGGCCCGCAAGATCATTTGGGTTGGCCACCCCTGCCTTATAGTAACCCCAAAAAGTATATGAAAGTATAATTATTCAGCACTGCACGCTGAACCACAAAACCGGTGCGATGAATGCCAAAATCTTCCAGTGAATGACCGCATAATGCAGACACCAGAGGATTTCGACGGAGATGAGAAGTCACTGTCCGACATGGAGACGCTGGAGGATACTGACAAAATTTCAGTTTCACGGTTTTTCCTTTTTTACGGTGTAGTTTTTTTATCTGAAAGAAACATTCGTAAAAAAGTAATTTCGTAAAATAAAAATTGTTTTGCTGTGATGTATTGCTTTGTTTTAGTATGGGTAAAAGTACCTGGGTGACTGATCTTCGCTCGGAATCTTTCTATATGCAAGATTTTAAGTAATGTTTGATTAAAGTAAAACGTTTTCCTTGAAGGCTTTCTAGACATTTTGAAGTGCACAGCTCCTTGCTCTAACCAAATAGAAGCTTAGCTAACATCATTAGGCTTACTGGTATCTAAAACTTCTAGTAGATGAGGTTAGAGTTAATTCCGAGACACCAAATACAAGAATTGTAAGATCGTGTTACAAACTTCAAAATCAGAACGTTATCTACGTATGAAACTTCATCCAAATTACTAGAGCCATTTCCGAGACCGTCTGGTGTACCACCTCATAAATTGCTTTTCAAGATAAAAACTATTATTATTATTAAGTTGTTTTCGTAGAATTCATTCATGCCCTTTTGAAGGAAGCCTGGAGAGATTTCGGAAAACCATGGAAAACCAGATATGAATGCTGGGATGTTATTATGTTGGAACAAAGATTAGTTAATGGTGGAAGATTTGTGATAATTCATTCAGGCGTGCACATCATCGGTGCTAAATTCATTCACACCGATAAAATCTAGCATTAACCTCACATCTTCTGATCAACCGTGCCTTTCCAAATGATAAGAAAACAGTTCCCAATAGAAGTAACGTTCGTTATGAGCATTAATAAAGCACAAGGCCAGACGCTTCGAAAGACAGAATTGTATTTATCAGAACCTGTTTTCGACACTTTTGAGCGAGTTTTTAGATTCTTTAATATTTATATTTGTTTTAAAGATACATGCGGTCAAAAATTCGACTTTGATCACATTATAACTGCTAATATTCTTTTCAAAGAAATTTTGTAAAGTAAAGAAGATAAGAAGATTGAAAGAAGGACATCTCACAAAGGCAAAATTATTTAAATATCTACTTTTTAAATGTTTTACAATTAAACATATAGATTTTAATGATAACGACATTTTACAGTAAAAGTTATATTTATTACTACTCTTCAAAATAAAATACCATTCATTAATAAATACTTTCGTTTATTTATATCCACATTATTATATTACCATTAGGTGACTGACTACGATACTATTTGCAAGGGCCAGTTAGCATATAAAAACATATGAGTTCCTTGCTGTAACCAAGGAGAACTTAACTAATATTAGTCGGCATGCTGGTACCAGAAGGCGTTAGAGCCGTTTCTGAGATACCAGATAAAACAATTACCGATTTTTGTAAAATCGCGTTTTTTTGCAGAGAAGACGCCTGTTAGGTAAACCTAAAAACATGATAAAAAGTAGATGTTTAAATAATTTTACCTTTGTAAGATTTCCTTCTTTCAATCTTCTTTACTTTACAAAACTTCTTCTAAATATGAAATTTCATCCAAATCGTTATAACCATTTCTGAGTGCCCATATATATATATATATCTTGAAATGTTATATTCATTAAGTACATCTCAAGCTTTCACACAATTAATTTGTGGCATTTGTAGTTCGCTACTAACAATTTTTATCTTATGAATCATTAGTGCTCCCTGTAATAATTTTTTTATGCAGATTTCTGAGTTCATGTAAATAATATATAAATTAAAACAAAAAGTTTAATGATGGTGGAATGATTAGTTTTTATTTTTGCTTTTGGCTTTACGCCTCGTTAACATTGAAGTCATTAGAAGCGTCAAAGGACTGCGGGCAAGGAACTGGAAGAATCATCCCGGCGTTCACCTGGAATGTTATCTGGAAACCGTGGAATGCGAAGCCCCGGCGTTACCGCTCACCCATCACGCTCGATATGGTTGATTGGAAATTAGAGTTTAATTTGCTTAATTCAGCTGTTTCGGCTTTGTTAATACTTTTCATTAAGTGTATAGGTAAAATGTACGACTTTTTTTGATGCATATGTGATCACTACTTTGTTAATAGAATTTTCAGCTGAGGAAATAGTTAACAATGTCTAAGACAGAATCAGCCAGTAAAACCACGCGCTGCTATAGTGTACTCAGTGAGGTACAGCTAACCTGGGTTCTATCGACTGGTCTGGCGTATCAGCCGTCCCGTTTACTGATTTTAATGTGGTTTCACATAATCATCTATGTGCATATTCTGCCGATCCCCCGTTCCCTCCTCAAATACAAAATTAACATGTATCATTCCAGCAGGAGCTTAAATGGTTCACAGACTGATAGAGAAACTTACATTGTCCCTACACTATACTTACAGAAACCTTGATTCCTAACAAGTTGATTAGACCTCAATATTTCTCTAAAAAAAATGTCCAGTACCTCTCCTCAACAATTATCTTTAAAATAGTCTGAAGCTACTTTTTGACAGTGTATGAATTCCAACATATCTGCAAGATTTCCTATAAGTGGAATCCAAGGATTTTCTTAAAGTTTCAAAGGTAGAAGTGCCTGATAATTTATTTTATATTTCATTCCACCAATAACGTGAACATATTTCATCATACTTCTGTATTGTAATTGTTCTTAACCGGAAAAAAGTGATAAAGCATTTAACTACAGACAGGAATACTGGAATTCAAATTTCAGCCAAAGCAGAGTTAGAAAAATAATTTTCAACCATTTTTACAAGAGTAAGAAGAGAAACCGTGGATCCAAGGAGTAAAGAAAGATATGATTGAGATCGGAATAACAGAAAATAATAAAAGATAAGGCAACTTTCAGGAGATTGATCCAAAACGTCAAGGTTTTCTAGGAGAAGGAGAAGAGGAAATGTAATAACATATGGACGGGGAAAGGAGGAAACAGCAAAGTGAAAGGATGAGGAACTATTGGCAGTTAAGAAAACAAGTATCAAAATGAATGCACAAGATTACTTTTCGTGGTTCTTAGATGGCCGATATCGAAGAGAAGAAGAAATTATCAGGCACTTCCACTTTACAAACTCGTAGAATAGCCCCTGATTCCCCCTTTACAGGGAATCTAGCAGGTCTGTTGGAATTCACGCATTGTTATAAGTTGCTCCACTTGTCGAAAATTTTCCATTTTATGGATAATTGTTGAGGCAAGGTCAGAGATGCGTTTTAAAGATATATTGAGATATTTTGCATGTGCCCTGCATTGACGGATTGCAGTCTACTTCTACTGTTGCTTACGTGGCATCGAGGGGTTTGTTCTGTTGTGTCCTCTAAAGTAACAGTTTCATTTAGCTACGTGGTCGAGTCGAAATTAACTGAAAGTATGATGAAAATACATCTTACAGTTTTGATATCCATAAATTAATTAGGTATTCAGTTGATATGTTGTTTAATTGTAGAAAAATTTTGTCACACTTTCTTGAAGTGAGAGCCTTTGGGCGCCGGCATGCGCACTTGACGGTTCTTTGATGCAAGCAGCTGCAATAGAGTCCGCTGTCACTTAAGCACATATTAAACGGTGAGTATTCGCTATATCGCCTTGAGTTAGTTCGCGTTATGCGAGACGTTTTTCATGCATGTGTGTGTCAGTGTAAATATAAGTTATTCATATGTATACGTGAACTGTATCAAAAATGTTGAAGCTTAAATTGCTTTAATACTGACTGGAACTCATGGGACGACGTCACACTAAATTGTTACATCCGGAGAAGTCGCTATTAGTGGATAATTTTTTCCACGATACAATAGCTCTAGACACAAAATACTGACTAATGCCCGATGTGATACTCTAAAATCGAGTGAAGTTTCATTTAAGGTGTTAATAATAATTTCCACTTGTTTACGATTTACTGTACAAATGAAATAAAAATAATATCGTTCGACCAGTTGAGTGCGAAACAAACATAACAAACTCGTAGAAAAAGTGTGCATGGCACATTGGAGTCTCACTTCTTGCGCGTGTATCCACTGATACAAGCACAAGTATTTAATTTGTCTTTGGTAGTTCGTAGTCTATTTTATAAAATTATTCACTTCTTTGGAAACTTTCTCAATTTAAATGACACCAGCCCGGTATATAACTAATAAGGAAATTATCTTCGTTCTACAGACCGCCTGAACCGAGGCTTGGCGGTGAATTAGCGTGTACTCGGCGTTCTGTATGTAATCCGTGCTGGTATTGACAGCGACCGGCGGGAGTGTCGGCCTTTGAGGCGCAACCTTAATTAGCTGATTAGCCTGACGGACAGGCAGTTGGACAGTGGGGCATCGCCCTGCACTAGAGTACATTGACGACGCCAGCTCCATTGCACCGTATCAACACACGCAACTTTTCTGTTGCAAATAGTTTTTTTAGTGATAATTTGATAACAGAATATACTAATGTGAATCCGTTTTCTTCAGAAGGAAAATTCTTTTCGGCTCATGCATATCATATAGCAGTAAAGTATATAATATTTTTTATATTAACCGTTAGTATTACCAATGAAGATTTGTAATCATATAGTTCTTTTTTAACCTTTTTTTTGTGACAACCCACTTATTTCCCTTCATACATAACTGAATGGCTAAATGAGGAATCTCTCCATTATGGTACCATCATAAACAAAGAAAGGAACTGTTGACATTCGGCCCTAAAAGGGCGAAAGTATTAACTGTCAAGATCACTCGTAGGAGACAGTTCTGAGTCAAACCACCAGGCATCGTTGGCGTCGGTTAGGATTAATTACGTTATCACTAAATGACAATACCACATATCACAGAGATGTGGATAAGCTGCGTGTGTTTTGTTCGGCTTAGTTTTGTCCAGGTGAGATCTGTGTTACTTCGGTTTCCAGGAAGTGGCAGCTTCAGATATTTACGTCAGAGTAGAAGACTTCAGGATAGCGTACATTAGGTGAAATCAGAAAGATACTCCACAAATGAGCCGATCCTCCTTTCAACCAACTATAAACCACCAACCTCATGTTTTATTTGAGAAATTTTCACAAATGTCATCTAGTGTGGTTCCGAGCAGAATACACGGTTTATTTCTTAGTTGTGTTATCAGTTGCAGGAATTAGTTATCCGCAACGAACTGTTGGGCTAGGTTCACGGTTTCCGGAGGAAATTGGATTTATTTTGAATATAGAGAGTCAGATTTCTGGATTCTTTATTTTTCCAAGATCACTCCAGTGCAAGCAGAAACATTTGGGAAATAAAACCATGGTGTTACCTTATTGTTCCTCACGTATATAATGTTAGTCGCGACTTTTGTGATCACAATGTTAACTAATCACAAAGCACCAATTAATAAACATTCTAAAACAACTAACATGTTCTCGCTCTAAATATATTTGAGAATGTTCGTTTGTCAATAAAACTTTTTTAATAGATATACAACAATATTTGAATAACAGAGTTTAAAAATTTATTATTTCGAATTCAAGTTTTTTTGGTGCCAGACATCTCAACTGCAAACTTCACGCAATAAACAATTTATTTACGTTAATCCATTCCTACAACGATATACGATTAAACCAAGATGTAGCATTGATGCTGAGTATAAACTGACTACACGATATTAGAGTAAACGACAACATCGATGTTCATTAAATTCAATTTGTATCAGAAGAACCAATACATAGTTATTAATGAGGGAAATATCCATGAGTTAATCATTGATTCCGTGAACCATTTAATCTTGGTTTTTCGTTCATTTATTAATTTCCACTCCTATAAATAATTTTAAGTAACTGTTTCTAATTATTAAACAGATTATGAACATTCGAAAGCTACCTACCATTTAATATCCAAGCTATTAATTGTTCATGAATGAGAAACGTCGGGTCACCAAGTTTGTTACAGAGTATATTAACGGCAAAGTATTTGGTATTATTGCCACAGTATATTGTTGTATTTTTCATCGTTCACCCGCATAGGTCAAAAAGCCATCCAATGTAATACCCAGTAAGAAGATTATATAACGGAGCTTGAATTACGACGAATTGAAGCAATAGACCTAAAAGGAATATGAACGTATGTTTCTGAAATTACTATTCAGAATCATGATAAATTGATAAAGTGTGTGGCTCGATATACATACAACGACTGCACATACTTTTTATTATGGACTGAAGACTCGATGACGTAATGTGGACATCTGCTCTATCGCCAGACAAGTCTTACTGAATTTTACTGTCATAATAATAAATAAACACCGATGGTCAAAGCAGAGATATATGACAGATTTTCGAGCACGAAAACTTGTTTTGAGGTAACACGTTTTTCACAGGCACTGCTTTATCCTGTAGGAGTAAACAATTGAAAATCTGCATCATTTTATCTCATGTTGAAGTATGGTTTTCTATATTTCTTCATGCGATTGTTGAAGAATTTGCACCGTAAATGGTCACAAGAAAATAAAATAAAAATTATTACAGATATCTGCATATTCTTTGGGCAAGCGCTCCTCATAAATCGAACAAAGAATGCAATGAGCTTCTGAAACTATTTTGTTTTACCGATTCACAATAAGACGAGTCTGATTTTCCGTCTTTTCCTGAAATCACTCGATAATAATGTTAGGCTCATAGTTTAATCCATTCTCGCTCCTTGTTTCTTATCATTCCCTGGCTCTAATTATCACTGTTTCGACGGTTTGTGAGGCCCGAGTTAAAAAAGAATAGCGGTTTAGAATGTCCCAAATCACACTTTTAATGCAGCCTATTATTTATGACATCTAGGTTATATAGCGCGTTTATTGATTTCTCGTAGAGTAATGAAACTGACATCGCGCATCAGAATTGAAAATCTTTAAAGTTGTCAGGTACTACCTATTCAAATGCTCCACTCCTTCATCGCGATACTTGATTTTATTGCCTTATTAATGCAATCTTTATTGAGCTGAGTGACACAGCAGCAAATTACAATGTAAAGTACAGCTAATAGAAGTTTACCGTCATTATCTAAAACTCTAATCTGCAGCCGACACATTTCAGGGAATCTGATAAAGATTTCATTTCCTTTTACTTAACTGAAAGTCTTATCGCCAAACTCTTGTATTAAACTAGAGGAAAATAGTCTCGTTTCTCTACCGGAGCTACAAAATGTCATGATATGAGCGGAAAAGTTATACTTAAATAAAATTAGGACAACGTAAATTCAATCACAATTTAAAAAATTAAAAGAAGTATTTCTATTAAAAAGAAAAACATATTAAACCTCCACCTTTTGCTCAAGACACTTATCTTTCACATTACGAAGTTCTTTTAAACTATTTAATATTTCATCCACTTTCCTTGCAGACAAATTTATCTTGTCACTTTACAATAAATTCCATTACTTTATTTTTATTGATATCAGCATCTTTTTATTCATTTTGACATTTTTAGTTTATAATAGCAATCGCATTATTGAAAATGCTTGGGATTAAAAGTAAGCATTATTATATGATCCACTGAACTCCGTAATTTAATGATCAAGTTATAAAGATCAAAGTATGTAACAATTATAAAACATGACAGATTCTTCGATTTTTCGATAAAGGTCCCATAAAACAGTGCCCTGATTTATTCAGTGCCAAGAACAATGTTGCTCTCTTTACTATCTGTATTTTATTTTTGCATCCACAACTATAAACAAAAGAGTTTCGTTGATTTATAATAGAACTAGTCATAACGTTGAATAGTATTTCCTTTATGAAAATAGCAGACAGGGGCAATCAACGGGAAGGAAATTACCCACGACATTCGCCTTCAGTGATTTCGATAAACTATGCGAAAGAGGCATATGGATTGTCCTATCGGCTACCAAACCAGCAGCCTCTCGAATATCAGTCCACAAAATAAACTCTACACCCACTATGCTGGATTAAATATACAAGTAGAATTCTATAAATTTTCATTTTAGCGTGAAATATGAAACATAAAATTTGTTAAATCCTCCATTACTAATCGGCATGTGATGTTTTCTGCCCGAAAGGAAAAAAGACTGTTGCGACCATCAGAACTTAATGCATCACCTATCTGTGAAAACGAACTTGCATCTTTTAGTTTTGTCCATAGATATTTTTATCGTTTATCTCGAACATATTCTTCAACTAACATGGTCTATGGACACGGCTGTATGTCCGAATTAATACAATGTAAGGAGATACAACGTAAGTCGCACATCCAGTTATTCTACGTTTTTTTAAAGCTATCAGGAAATACAAATTACTGGGTTCCATTAGGTGTTAAAATATTAATATGCTCCATCTTATTTTAGACATATAAATTTACATAATTTCCTGAATATTTTGTTCGATTCTTGAGAACGATAAGACCAAATTTTAACCTCACAGAGTTAGAAAACTTTCTTAGAATTGGAAAGTAAAAATATTAGTAAATTTCATGTTGTAGACGCTTTATTTTTAAAAAAAACACTTTCATTAATTAGTCTAGTATCACTTTAATATCACCATAATGTCCATAAAATCCCAATATACATCAGATTAATACACACTGATGCAATATGTTTAAAGCGATTGAAATAGTTCATAACAAAAGTGCTAAAGACTCGTCATTTTTTTATACCGTAAGGATCACAATTCATTCTTAATAAAGAATATTAAAGCTCTTGTTATGAATAAGAAATTACTAATCAGCAAAGTAATTTTTTTTAATTGAAGCCATAAAGCAATGGACGTAGAATTTTTCTCCTGATTGGTATTCCACAGCCTGCGTTTCACATCAAATTCAAAGTATTTTAAAAAATAGTTCTTAAATCAACATTTTGAAAATTTCTCATCTCAGACATTGTAATGAATTTTTACAAACTGGCCTTTCAAACATTGTAAAGCATTGTCCCTACTAAAATATACACTTTATATAAAACACAATAAACAAGGTTAATAAATGGAATGTAATGAAGTCTCCATCAAGGTATGGACTAGCTGTAAAGCCTCAAGTGGGAGAATAGAATAAAACTTTGAGCATATAAAGGGTGATGATTTGCAACTACAACGGTTATTCAAATTTACCTTGTATATATTGCCATAGACAGAAAACCGAACATTTTGGGTGTGTATCATATTGTCAAATGGTAGGACATTTCCAAACAAACGAGGCACGAGGACCACTGTTAGTTAAAAATTCATTTTTTGAAAGTGTTCTACTTAAGTATGAAAATAGTCTGAGTTTAATTACGAAAATTTTGCTATCTGATCAGTTTAACCAGAATATTATGTACTGTACAAATGACTGTATTGCGAATATTAGAATACCTTCTAATTAAGGTGAGCGTTGTAAAGACAATGAATTAGTTCTGTTATCCAGATAACTGATAGACGTGGTTGTAAAAACTGCTGTGAACATATGATTTCTGTCGTTTAAAATTCAAAGTTTTAGATTATTCTATATCTCTACCCGACACAAAGCTTTCACTTTGTTCCAGCACGCTATTATTCCCTCAATTTATTAATTTATAATTAATACTTTAAATAGAAATGTTTAGTTTGTTGATATTTGTATAATTAACAGGCATCACAACTGAAACAAATAACTCCACTAGCGTATTACTAGTAAAACAGTTAAGCAGAAATAAAATAATGGCATAGTTTATGCTCGTACTTTATAGGTGTATCTCAAAACAGTGTTTTATTTCGTAAAATTCTTTTTCCTCCCACATGTATTTCGATGAAATAAAGCTGATAACACAGTATCTTATGTTGAGAGGATTCATTCGTACAGTTGCTCTTTCAGTAACCGACTCATCGTATTGATAACGCTAACGTAAGTACATGTGCATGCTATACTACAGAAGAACACAGTTGTTGTGTTTGAAGGAGACTGGGGTACGTGGACAAGATTGCCGTCTGTGTGTTTGTGGTGTCTTTCTGGAGACAGCCGGCACCCAGACTTTACGAGTCGGCACTAGACGACGAATACAGTTTTACAGCCGGCTGCGCCTCGGAGTTGAATCACGGCGAAGGGACTAGCCACCAGACAGCTCCCTCGACCAAGCGTGGTCTGTGATTGCCTTCATACTTCCTTCTAAAAAAAAGCCAAGACGCATTTTTATATTCAAATTCGTAACTTTGTCATAAAGAACAAAGTAAAATATAAAATAAGTTACATGTATCATTGTGTGCCTGCGCTAGAAGCGAAATTTCTATGGGTCATACAGAAGAGTGCGTAATTTCATTCAGAAAACTTTTGATGTTTCCTCATGCCGCATGTGGTACAAATTACTTGAGTGAGGAGTTTAGTTTCTGACACATTCATGCTTCTAAGTCATGAAACTTTCACGCAGCCTCTTTAAAAATAAAAATTTGATTAAATAACAACAAAAAATCACAAACAATCTTCACGCCCAGCCTTAGCGTAGAGAGATCTGTAACTGACACTAATTTAAGCCTGTTGGCGATTAGGTTAGGGAACGACTGTGGAGAAAAGCTTAATAAATTCACCAAAATCTAAATAAGAGAAAGGAAACCAGGCTTTTCTGGGTATATTGTAAATTGTGATGAAACATTTTAAAGTTTTCCTTTATCCTTTTCACAATGCTTCTTGGCCACTACTGCGAGGTTATATTAGTATTTCTTCCGTAAACGCATTGTGGAAATTAGTCAGTCAAAATGAATTCTGCCTCCATATCGCTTAAACGAAGTAATTCCTTTATTTGTATGACACCAAACAAAATCCGTGCCACCAGAATGCAATTAAACACCAACTATCAGGAATATTTCACGATCATGGCACTGCACTGGAAAATATTAACTTACTAGACTTCAAATCTATTTTGTAATAGAAAATTCTTCAACTTATAAACCAATCAATACATGTGTCACTCAACTTACAGTGAATATTGTTTCAATACAGTAATTTTATTTCACTTGCGGAAATACGATTTAATGTTACTAAATCTAGAAAATCAATTTCACAAGAGAGAAAGGAAAATATTAGCTTCGCTCTAAAGGTGTTGGGAACGAAATTGAACATATAAAAAGAGCTAGTTTTAAGCGCTTGAATCAATAACAACAATTCGGTGGGTAAAGGCATTTTTGTTAAAAAGACAAAATTCCAGTTTGAAGCCCTGATCAATGCGTTAAGTATGCTTGAGTTTGATACAATATTATCCTATACAGAATACGTACATTTGTAATGGTGTTGCAAGTACTGTGAAGTATAATAATTCATTAAATAAGATATAAGAGGAGCATTTACAAATGTGGACATTTCAATGTAACTGACGAAAAATAACAGGTAAAACTTAAAACATGTGTTTCAGACTAGTGAAACTCCTTGAATATGCAATTCAAGATCGAAAATGTATCACCATTGTTTATTTCTATTTCTTTATTGCAGTGATATTAATTCTTTTTCATTTCTTTTTCAGATTATTTCATTCAATGTTGGTTCGAAAATAAAAAATATAATGAGGTTACTGTCGACACGAATTCTTGCGGAGTTCCTGACAGCTCCATAACTGCAAGACGAGCGGCAGTCAGATGTTTCCGCCGGTGATATTCCGTTCCGTGACTGGGTCACGAGTCCACCCCCTCGCCTCCCCGCCGCCCATGAAAGAAACTTGTGCTGTTCAGAATTCCTGCTGCATTGCAGTTACTGCAGGCACGCTCGACGACTCCATTCCGAATACGTGAATCCCACCAAATTACCTGCCTTAGCGCCAGTCGCCTTTCACCGCCAGAAAGATGAGAATCAAGCGGTAGCGGCTTGGGTCGCGGGAACTCATTTCCTGCGGCATTTCGTTACCTTTACGGACGTCCCGCATACAGAAAACACTGTAATCAGAATACAGAGCGATGGGAGACTTTAGTAATCACATTTTGTTAACAAAAGATGTTATACTTATAAAAACCTGAGCTTAATTCGCTCGTACTTGTGTTCACATTAGTTTCTTACAGGATTTAAAGCATTCAATGATATGATAATTATTACTATTGATTATTTGCGGTATAAACATAAAGGTATATGACTGCCTCATACAAGGACCCAGTCAGTTACTGATATGATAAAGGAGCTGGATTGGGAGTCACTGGAAGACAAGGGGGGGGGGAGGGGGGGAAGAGAATGTTTGAATCTAGAAGGCATATGTTGGTGATGATGTTTGGAAGGATATTGGCTGGAAAATTATGAATAGTGAATGGAAGGGAAATGGTGACCCAGCACCACAAGCTGGCTCTCAATTTCATGCATAAGGGAGTGAAAAAATTTTCCTTTCTGGGTAAGGGTGTTAGGGATTGGAACAAATTAACAAGTGATGAATAATTTACAAAAACCGCTGAAGGAATTTAAAATTAAAATTCTTAAACCACAAAAGTAGACGTGAGGAGATGGGGAGGGGGGAGGGAGGAGCGGTGGAGAATTTAACTCTCAAATTATATCAGAAAGTTAAAAAATAAAATAAAAAGGGTAAATTAGATGACTAAGGGAATTGCCACCGAAGCGTGTGCTAAATTGCAAATAAATTAACCAAAATGATCTAATCTGCCATTGTGTCTGAGTGCGCTGAGACGCCGTGTATTGGATCATGGAGATAGAATGGACCAGGCACCAGCCTAGGTCCCCGCGTACGAGCAGGGCAAACGACGAGACGGTCTCCACTCTTCGCCACTATTTCACAAACATAAAACACACTTAGCAAAGATGGAACATAGTTTCAAATATCAGGTGGCAACACTTCACTTCTTACTTTAGTACGTAGTACGAGCTGCAGTAGATGTAAAATGCTAAGAGTCAGCAATGGCAAGCGGCTGTGAAACCAAAGCTCCAAATCTGACCATGGCCATGACGAGCAAATCTTATCAAAATCAGTCTACTCTTAATGTTGGGAAGAAGGTGGTGAAGAAGAAAAAAAATGAAGGTATATGATTGTTTAAATAATTTGGAGACTGAATTTATTTGATATAAGATTTAGTTTAAAAAAAAAAATATTTTAAAATCATGAAAAATAAATTTCTATCTTTATATGGGCAATATTACAATAGTCTCAATCGCTTAGCGGTTAATCTCTTATGTATTGTAGTGTGCGATTAATGTTCGTTAGTTACTAAGGGACGAGTCTCCTCAATGCAGGTTGAGCTACCCCTGAGATTTTATGGAGGAATGTGCTATTGCGGTTAGGCTAACCCCTGCAATTGAGGATCTTTGTGATCGTCGAGGTCATTAGAGGCGGGAAAGGATTTGGGTCAAGGAACAAGAAGGAATTCGGTAATGGTCTTTTGAAGTAACCATCCTAGGAATCGCCTGGATTGATTTGGTGAAAGCATGTAAAACCCAGATCTAGATGGCCATACGGGCATTCGAACCCGCACCCTCCCGAATGTGAGGCTAGAGCGTTACCGCTGACCCACCACGCTCGGTTTGTGTTCATGATAGTGGCCTCTTCGCCATGGGAGAAAGCTATCCTGATTTCGGTTTTCCATAAATTCTCTTAAGCACTTCTGGCGAATTTCAGTGCAGCTCCTTTAAATGGCTTTGACCTAACTCCTTCCCGTTCCATTTCTCAATTCCCTGCCTTTCGCGCGGAGATGCACACTGATGTCAATACCACCCATAGATGACGTGGGCTAGCCCGAGGCGTCACAAGTCTCCATAATAAAAATCAATAAAAAATCGTTATTACTTATCACATGTTTATGGCTCATAACCAAGTGTTGGTGAATGGTAGATGGCGGCTGCCTCGGACCTGACAACTGGTTAATGTCAGTGGTTCCAGCGCAGATATTTCAACCTCATTATACAAGTCGTAGTGTGTTAGTCCAGTCAACAGGTTGTGATATTCTCACGTCCCACCAATAATTTCGCTAGTTACATTTCTTAATAATATTTATTGTCATGCTTTTATCACTTATTTTTGGAATATAAAGGTTCTACACTTCAGAGCTAACTTTTATGTAGGATAAGTTGGTACCAATAAGTTAATAACAGTATCTGTAGAACTTTGCTATACAATTGTTTTGCAGCTCCATTTGTTTAAAGACTTGCTCCACTCGAGAAGGGAGTCAAAATAAATGAATCTCAGAATGTTAACAGGAAGTACGTCAGAAAGGACACAAAATCGAATGACATAATCTGACAACACGGCACTAACTGATATTATAACAGAATAAACGTTCATAAATATCAAAACAAATATAACACTAGAAGAATGGTCCCTTTCTTGATGTATTAACAGTACAGAAGGTTCTCTAACTGAAGATAAAGTCGCGACCATCTTCGAAAAGTTTAATTTAAATCGCAAGTTTTTGAAATCGAAAGCCCGTTAAGATATTCTTCACAAGTGATGTAACTATCCATAAATAAATATGTTTTGGGTGATTAATTCTTTTTTATTTTCTATTCTCCAACTGTTTGTACCATATAGCTTTACAACGTTCATAAATGTCAGATTTGAGGTGAGAAGTGAAGCTCTTTCAAGCAGTGCTGGGCCTCTGGGTGATAGAGTTTTAAGCCTGTGCAGAACCGAAGTTAATAAATTTATGTCCCGAACTGTGGCCATCTACTGATTCTGTACCCATCACTTATGACGAATTCTGACTGACTGACAAAATACAGGTTATCGCTCTCTCGTCCTCTGCAGATAACACTGTTTAACCATCTCTGTACTGCATCTCCTTAGTCATTTGTACTTAATTTATGAACTGTCTCCGCCAATGCTACCACCCGACATCTCATCAACTTCGTCGTGTAGTTGCACTGTCTTGCGACTTGTGATCGTCTTCTTTATTTCATTCGCCCCTAACATTCACCAGATGGCTTTATCCTGCTCTTAATCCACTACATCCTTCCGGCCTGACAGAATTACTGCCAGATATTTCTGCCACACCAAAATAAAAATAAAATCTGCTGCTAGCCAAATGATGTCCCTTTGACATTACATTTCAATGGAATTGATTTACAATGGAGCGCATGCTTCGGTGGCAACTTCCCTAGTCATCCGACTATACCTTTCTTATTATTTTTATTATTGTTATCTTGTATACTTTGAGTGTTACATTCCCTCATTCATCTACTTTCCCATTTACGAATTTTAAATTTCTGCATCATTTTTGGTAAATCATTCATCACTTCCCTTAATAATTTAGTCTAATCGCTGATACCCTTACCCACAAATGAATATTTTCCCACTCCATTATGTACGAAATCGAGTGCTAGCGTGTGCACATGGTCATCTTTTCCTTTCTAGGCAGTACTCCTAACTCGAACAATATCCCTCCACGCCCCGTCACCAACATAAGCCGTCTACACTCTCATCACACTCTTCACCCTCCTCGTTTCTTAAATTGAATTTCAATCCAGCTCCTTCATCGTATCAGTTATTGACTGCGTCCTATCGTAATTTCCACAAGCAAATCTAGCTGCTCTTATTTGCTCGCTCTCAAATCTTTCGTTACTCAAAATGTGGGTCCAAAACTACACCGCCATTTTCAAGCAATGGTTTGAAAAAGTTTTGTAACCGAATTTCCTAATTTCTGTGACACTTACATCTTCTCATCACCCTCTCCAGTCACAAAATATATTACTACCCATTCCTATAGAAATTAAACTAATTTATATTTAAAATATTCGTAGGACATTGGACTTTAGGAATACCAGAAAAATTGAAGCATTTGAAATGTGGTGCTATAGAAGGACACTGAAAATTTAGTGGGCAGATAAAGTACGAAATGAACGTGTTTTGGAAATGATTGGTGAAAAATCAGTTTGGGGAAAGTCTAATAGAAAGAAGAGAGAGGTTGGTAGGTCATATTTTGAGACATGAAGGATTGGTTAATTTGTTAGTGGATAGAGCAGTCGAAGGAACGAATTATAGAGGAAGTCAGAGGTTAGAGTATATGAAGCAGATAACTGAGGACGTGGGAGTGTATGTAGAGATGAACAGGTTAGCGCAAGATCTGAAGGAATGGTGGATTGCAACAAACCAGTCGAGAGACTTATCTCAGCAAAAAAAAGGCATTCTTCCATACAACCCACACATTGTTTTCTGAAGCAACTTATTTCCAATTTACAATTTATATTATTCAATGGCGATGAACCAATAGTATGAGATTTACTATTTGAAGCGTCTCAAATTATTTCCTTAAGTGGAACAGTAAAAAAAAAATATTTTTCGTCCCAGTGTTGGGCTGTAATAACGACTCCACTGCGCCTGTCAGATTAGCTGCCGAGGATATCCTGCGGTACTGCAAGCCGCAGCGGTTGTCTGCCGAGGTGGTGCAGCCACTAAATCATAAAATGCAGAGTCGCGGCTGGGCGGGTCTGCAGGTGCGGCGAGTTAATTGGGCCCGGGGCCGCGCATTAATCAGCACCGCCGCTATCCATCACAGCCCCGCCACTTATTAAGACGGCGGCCCAGCCGAGTCGTGCCCGCTGCCGTTTATTGCGTCCTGGAGGACACGGCTTCACGCCACCGGCAGCGGCAAGAATGTTAATTACTGCCACGTGCCAGCGATGATGCTGTCACCGAGTGGCAGAACGTAATTTCGCTCCACGTACCGCGGAAAAGCTGGCTGGATTCTAAACACTGCACAACCGCCCTCCAGCTCACTACGAAAACTAATTAATCCTTGACATTTAGCAACTTCCATTTGTTCGGCACTGTACCTAAGCCTCTAGAGAGTCTTAGCTATGAACTGCACTAGAGATATTCAAACGCCTGTGAGCTGAGGGATATACAGGGTGATTCAAAAAGCACTTAACAACTTTGGAATGATACAGAAATTTGTTGAGATAACTTACAGAATCGGTAGATGAGTCTAATACACGTAGTGCATCAGTACACTATACCACTACCAAGAGCGCCAGCGCAGTACACGGTTAAAATGGCTACTTTCACTGGTGCGGAATTTGCTCGCTGTGTGTTTTGGTTTCATGAAAGGAACTCTGCAACAACTGTTCGGCGTACGCTTAAGAACCTCCAAGCAGACCTACAATTTACCCTTGGCGCAAGAACATTGTTGAGACGGGTTGTTCACTGCAATATGATACTAAATCACCAGGTAGCCCACGTGTTGATGATTTTGTTGAACAGGTTAGGGAGAGCTTTGCTCGCAGTCCACAAAAATCAACGCTACGTGCGTTTCGCGAGACTAGCATTCCATAAAAGACTGTTTGGTGAGTACTGCGCAGTCGTTTGCACTTGAAACTATACAGATTCACAATGGCACAATACATTAGCACCGATCGTGGTAGTGTAACGGTTAGCGTTCTCGCCTCGCATTCGGGAGGACGCCGGTTCGAATCCCCATCCGGGCATCCAGATTTGGGTTTTCCATGGTTTCCCAAATCACTCCAGGCAAATGTCGGGATGCTTACTTCAAAAAGGCCATGGCCGAATTCCTTCCAAATTCCTTGCCTCCCCCCCCCCCCCCCTATCTTTTGCCGTCTGTAAAGACCTCGCTGTTAAGAGACTTTAAGCAGTTAAAAAAATACTTTAGTGATGTAGAGAAGGTTAGCGAATTCTGTGCAGAAATGTTGCATCCAACAGAAGACGACAAGACATAATCTTTAGAGATGAGTCAACATTTCATAGCGGCATGGTGCAGAATATGGGACAGCGAAAATCCACATGCTACCCTGGAACACGTTCGTGACAGCCACATACTTAATTTTTTTGTGCCCTTAGCAAACTGTAAAATTTTTATTACACAGTTCGATGAAGATGACCAAGGTGGGATGGTTTACTACCAGCAAGATTGTGCACCACCTCATTTGCTAATGGAAGTTCGAGTTTCCTTGATAATCGCTTCTCAGGTCGGTGGATTGGCAGTGAAGGGCCAATTACATGGCCACCTCGCTCCCCAGACATGACACCACTCAATATCTTTCTCTGGGGTTTCATTAAACATCGTGTCTATATCCCTGCCCTACCAAACAATTTTGTTGTCCTGAAAAATCTAATCTACGCTGCCGCTGCACAAGTTACACTCGATTTGCTGTAACGACTGTGGGGAAAAATTGATGACCGGTGGGATGTTTTCCGCATGACAAATGGCAGTCATATCGAACTAAAATGACTCTTGGCACTTTTATGTGAAACTTGAGGTAGTTTGCTACAAAATCACACATATACCGATGCTGTAGGTTATCTCGATAAATTTCTATTTCATTCAAAAGTTATAAAACGCTCTTTGACGCATCCTCTATACTGTAATTTACCCATAACCTCAGGTAAAACATGTATTTTATTTTTTAGCCAGTATTCGACGGTGTCGACAAACCCGTGAGTCATTTTCCGCACTATGAAACCGAGGGGGCTAGTTAGTTACATACCTTGCGCTGGCTCTCTGAACAAACGATGAATGACTCCAAATAAAAGTTGGCTTTAAGTTAGAAATCTGGGCGCATTGCTGAACTACAGACAATTGTACTTATGTCAAAAGACGAGTTCCCGTTAGGGTGGAAATTCAAGAATAAAAAAACGGCGCCTGGAGAAATTTCCAGAAAAATGACATGTAAGCAGTTGCCAAACTGAGTCTAGATTGAATTCAGAATTTACTGTTTTAAACGGAATGTTTCATAATGGGAGCAAATCGGAGGAGGAAAATTACCCGCGCAATCCTGCGATGGGTAAAAGCTTCCTGAGGCAACCATAACTTGTGGGCAACAGAGTTTTCAGCAAGACCAACGAGCGGAGCAGAAGGAACTCTCGTATTGGCTGCCATCTCGAAGACTTCAACTCTCCACGGATCTCCATCCTAAAGACACATCCTGATATCGGAGCACTCATTGATCTTGACTGGACAGGAAGCCACAATGCAACGGTAACAATTACTACTGAAACAGAGACATTCGCACCGTACTAAACGCTCTGAGGTTTAAAAATAGTGCTCTACCCAGAAACGTTTCGACCAATGAATTGTGCTGTAATTTCTTTTAAAAAATTTATTGTTGTTTTCAAATAAAACATTCAATATTATAAGTGAATAGTACAATAATATTATGTACCCTCTAATGCAGGAATGAAAACCAATTTTTTCTAGAAAGGATTCGTTATTTCGATACGAATACTAAGCTTTCCAGATGTTAAGTAAAAACGGTGAGCCAGTTTATGTGGTTCTATCGTATGTGCAGGAGGGGATAAACAATTAAAACGTTTCTCATTAGGTAATATATGTTTCTAGATGTTTGAGAAGTATCTTTGCGTCTTGGATTCGAGCGCTCAGTTGCTCCGCTTTGCCGAGACTTCTTGCTAGCTGCCGGTAATGACTTGTGTACCGACCGCACGGCAGGAGTATAGTGTTTGCCCGCCAGTTTGTGCACGCGTGTGTTGATACGGGAGCTCCATTAGCATGCTCCCGAGATGACACCGTAACCCGAGTGCAAACAGACATGAGAGCCTAGTCCAGCACCTTCGCTAGGCTAAATAGATTTCCAGTGCCCTAACAGACAGTAATGTTACCCCAACTTCAATAACCATTGTTCTCAATATCATCTTTCAGTGACGGTCCAAATTCCAACTCACGTTGGATAGGTGCCGATAATGAACACTAATCAATCTGTATGTCTCAACTATTTATACGAAGGATGCAATTAAGCTTATCCTTTGGAAAATTATCGTTGTGTGAGGCGTGTTACACAATTACCTGGGGAACTATTGTCCACCAGAATCATACTGCAAGCTAGTATCTTTTCAGATACAGAGCTTACATATTTTAATAATGATTGTAAAAGTGTACTTGGCCTTACGCTATGGTAAAGAATCTAAGAGTTATTAAGGGAAGAATTTTGTCATTTTTTTGTGATTCTGTGTGTTTACCTGAAAAAATTAGTAAATTCAAATAGTTTATTTAATTGTTTACAAATTTACAGCTCAGTTATTAGCGTTATTGTACTGTACATTCTGGCACACTATGTACTATTAACAACTTAGGTACAGATTTCTCTAGCTTAGTTTCCCGAAACATATTTTGATTTACTTATTCGATAGCAAATAACGGTTAATTGTTCTGAAACTTGATTGAACCGGAACAAAAAATAGTATATAATAAACAAGAGTTTCATTTGATACATCGAATCGTTTGCAGTTTACAATTACTTTCCTCCTTCACAGAATATTCGGTAAAGACATCGCAGGACCAGTAATATTTTTTTGAGATAGTTTGTTAACAATTTTGAGTAATTATTAGTAGGTTAGACGATCTAGACTTGTGCATTTAATTTTTATATGAGCAAATTGTGGGCTATAATATTATAGATCGTGAAGATTAAGAGGATTTGTTCCAATTTTTTCAACTGCAAAATAATGAAGTGAATGGACATCGAAGTTATGAATTTCAGACTGGTTTTGTTACCGGTGTTACCTCAAGAACGCTGTTATCTATGAGATTGTAATTTTGTCTCAATAGCGACCATTTCCTCTGTTTAATGAACGACAACCAAAAATTAGTACTTCTTAGGTATTTTATATACTAGATGCTAAGCGTGAAAAAGTTTTCTTCGAAATTCCTTTGCCATATATTTTTTTTTAAATATTGGCAATTATTATTTCGGTCATATAGCCAACAACATACAGTCTATTTTTCATTAGGGTCGTCTTCCTTGTTATCCAGATGGAGCTTGAGGTCTCCATGTGTTAGTCTAGTTCCTCATTGCCTTCTAAGCAGCTGATTATTATGGAAATGTACTCCGCTCAACTTTTAGGTTGTTGCTTCTCACATATGTTAGGATTAAGTGATATACATAAATATTTTCACTGACTAGTAAATGTGTCGTGTTAACTGGTAGTTGGATGCCCTCTTGTAAAAGTGATCCCACAAAAACAATTCTAGTAAAAATAGGCCAAGTCTCGTCTATATGTACTGACAAAAAGTTATGAGATCTGGTTCTGAGCTAAGTCTACTGTTTGTATTCATTTCAGTTTCCAAAACAGAATTATTTCGCTAGGTGTTATAGATTGTGTATGTTTAAGACTAAGTACCTGGGTGACCGATCTTCGCTCGGCAACTTTCGATTTTTGTTCAATTTCCAAGATTTGGAGTAAAGTTTGACTTAAGTAAAAGGCTTGAAGGATTTCTAGGCGTTTTGAGGTGCATAGTTAACCAAAGAGAAGCTTAACAAACATCAGTAGGCTTACTGGTACCTGAACCTTCTACGTAATGCGCTTAGAGCCTTTTTCGAGAAACCAAATACAAAAATTGCTTTTTTTTTTTTTTTTTTAAATCGTGTTTAAAACTTGAAAATTAAAACGTTATCTACATATGAAATTTCATCCAAATCGCTAGATCCATTTGCAAGACCGCCTCATAAATTGCTTTCAAAGAAAAATGCTATTATTATGTTAAACAGAAATCTTAATGCCAGTCATTGACTAATTAATGGTGCAAGATTTGTGGTAATTCAGGGGATTCTACGAAAACCCTTGATGATGGATTCTTATGTAACTCGACGAGAAAAGTTGAAGGTAATATATATATATATATCGCTTACTTCTCGCGATATCGTATCTCAAAAAATGCGACCTAGATTAGAAGATAAATTTCTTCATAGCCAAGTTTGATGATGAAGATGAATTCGTATGAAACTCGTCGAGACAAATCGAAAATAAAGAATTTATTTTTCAGAAAAAATGCCACCAAAACCACTGTATGTAAGGTGGCAATATACTTTCAATGTTTTATTTTGTTCCTAATGGTTGTTGTTAGGTTGAAATACGGCCTGGACCAGAAGAAACGTCGCCAAAAACACAAGGAACTATACCAATAACTGATTTTTGACATGCTATATCTCGAAAACCAAGCGAGAACATTTATTCTTTATTTTTGATATGTTTCGTAGAGTTCTATAACATTGTATCATCACATTGCGACGTCACGGTAATGATAGAACATCAGTGCTAAATTCATTCACTCCGATAAAACTATGCTCATACCTCGCGTGGTAGTATTTAATGACAAACTAACAACCACTTTTTACGATCAAAAAATAAACGATGATTACCTTATAACTGGTACCGGTAATATGATTTTCAAAGAAATTTCTGTAAAGTATTACCTCTGACAAAACCAATCATAAATTTTAATTATCTTCCTTTTTAAATGTTTTACAATTAAACTTGCAGTGTTAATATTTCCACGGGTCAGCCAGTATACAAGAGCTGTTCGTTTAAATATTCTTTGAAATCAGAGAGAATCTATTTGTAGGCTTTCTGGTACCTAAATTGTCTATGAGATGGCGCTAGTGCTGTTTTCGAGATAACGAGTGAAAAAATTGTTCGTATTTTGTAAACTCGCTTTTTTGTAGGGAATACAACTATTTAGGTAATCTTAAAAGTCAAAACGTTATGTAAATATCAAATTGCATCCAAATCGTCATAGCCGTTGCCGAGATCCGAAATATATATATATATACAAGAATTGCTCGTTTAAAGATATAAGATAATGCAACACATTTAAAGCATTGTAAATGGTTTTCTAAAACATGAAACGCGTAAAGGCCCAGTTGCTAGATTTTAAATCCACGATCTGTAAAAACAATATAAATCAATTTGTTTTAGAAACTGAAATGAATGCAAACCATAGAATAGACTTAACACAGAATAAGATCTGATAAATTTTTGTCACTACACAAGCACGACAGTTGGCCTATTTTAACAAGAGCTGTTCTTGTAGGATCTTATTTCTTTTTGTTATTTGATCGCTTATTCTGAATCGTCCCTCAAATATAATTGCCCCATTTGAAAATCTGTGAATAAGAAAATTTCAGAATTTAAGACATCAATATATGTTACCATCAATGCCCCCCCTCCCCCCACTCTCTGAAAACAATGAGTGTGCGCCGTAGCCGTGCAATGCATATTGCCGCTGGCTTAGTTAATACCTCAGTAAATAACGATTAACTTTCATACTAAACATAGGAACAAAGTAAAATTGAAGATTTTAGCTAAACCTGCTGTACTCTATTCATTAAATAAATCTCAGGCATATAGCTTCATCCAAAGCAAAGCAATGAACCTGCAGATGTGTGCCATAATTTTTCATGTTTGGAATTGTAATTAAATAAAAACGGCGAAAACCCCAATATTCGACTTTTCTTATGATATAGGTATGACGTATTTAACACATTAGTTAAACTTTGAAAGCTCCACCTACCATGAAAATATATGAAGTTACTAGGGTAAAAAGCGATTTCAGTTAGGGGTAGAAACAAGGTAGATATGTCGAAAATTATGAGTTTCAGGCTTTTCTGATAATAATTAGGTAAAATTTTATCTATGTACCAACTTTATTGTTTATGTTCATCAGTCAGAAAGTGAGTGAGTGGCAAAATCGGTGAAATACGTCTATCGATAACATCCGAACTAAGAAAGTAACTAAATAGAATCTAGTGTTTGCTAAGATTACTAATATTTACGCATAATAGAAATTTGAGACATACAGAGTCAATATGACCACAGAAATTAAGATGCAAAAGTGGTCCGAATCGCTTCAAGGAAAGGGTTGGCAGTGCTGCCGTTAAATCGACTTGGCGGGTGCACTACCGTGCAACATTCATAATGTTTGTGGTGTTGTCCCAGTATGTTTTGCATTTTCCTAAGTGATCTGCCTCTTCATTTCCAGCTAATCCAACATGTGCTTTTGCCCACACGAATAAATCTTCTTTGTTTAGGATGGTGATCTACTTATAGATATGAAGGATTTTCATTATCAAAATAACATTTCGATTGTTATTTTTAAAAGTGATCATAATTCAGCATGCTTTGCATCCTAATGTATCTAAAATAGATTTTACTGCAAGTTAATAATTACACTGTCTTCGGGGGCGGCAGCTTTGCGAGGCTCTGAAGAGCATTAAAAACCTGTTGAGGAATGTCCATTACATAACATGAAAACGTATCAAACACTCATTTTTTGTGCAAAGCGCTGCTTTCTGACCTTTCATATAAGAGATATATATTAAGGTCACTCAGTACAGAAACATAATTGCGCAAGACCTGACTCCTCCGGCTACGGTTTTTCATGTTAAAATCGGGAAATTATGAGACACTGCTGCACTGTTTTGGGTTGTTATGAGTTTCCTACTTATTTTTCAAACAATTTTTGATCACAATGAATGATATTGAAAACCGTAGTTATAAGTTTGTAATATCATCGTGGCGAATTATGCTTTTAACATCGTGCATTTACGCATAAAAATATAGAAATAACGAAAGATTACTTAAACTATTTAATTCTGAACTCACCTTCAGAAGTAGTTGATTTTCAGACACAATAAAATGGTTTTGTAGATGATCAGTTTCTGCTAATGTTCTTAGTAATCTAGCATGCATTATATTGAAACATTTTATTGTGACTGCTTCAGTTATTCAAAAAGTTTACATCAAGACCTCAAAATATTTTAATGTTTTAACATCACCTGAAATATTTTACAGTATTTGCAAACGTGTCGATTTTTGTACTTGTCCTAGAAACTGTGCTTAACAACCTGCAGCCCTTTTTCTTTGATGTACAAAATGAATATTTAATTTAGTACGAGAGTTTATTAATGGCCTAACATCGACACGGATAAACTAAAGTTTGCCGATTACAATTTTAGGCCATTAATTTCAGAACTTTTTTTTGATTACTTGGCATAAATGTAACAAACAAACAAAATTGAAATAAAATACCTCCAAATGGAAGTTACACCACTCACGATCTAAAGATAGCTCGTAGTTAATATTCGATGAACATGGAAATACGATAGTAATTATTTCCTTGATAACTATGTATAATTAATAGTTTCAGTTAAATTTTTATATATAAATATTATAATGATAGAGTTTTCAATAATTTTCTATACTAATTCCAATCGAATTTGAAATGCATAATCAATCTGAATCAACGGACGTGACTTCGTGCTACAGAAAATAGTTTTATGTAAGGCAAACCAATGTGGATCAACACTCGGTGTTCACACTGCACTGCCCGAAGAAGAAGAAGAAAAAGAAAAGCAGGAAACGAAATGAAACTTCACGGGTTGAGGGGGTATGTGATGTTATTTCAGTGATTACAAAATTGAGTCAGTCAAAGTTACAAAGAACTTGGTAGTATGAGTCCCCTTATCAGTAGGACGTTGCAGTCTCTCTGGGTTGGATTCCTCTTCTGAGACAGGCTGACACACGACTGTTGTAACTGGTCCTTGAAATCCTGCATACTGACACTGGGAAGGAGTTGACCTCTCAGCTGGTCCCACACATGTTCTATTGGAGAGAGATTTTTAGATATTGCAGGCCACAGGAGTACCTCAACATCATGCAGACAGTTCGAAGAGATACTTGCTGTGTGTGGACGATCATTGTCCTCTTAAAAAATGCCACCCCTTTATTGTCACATGATAAGTAACACAAGAGGACGTAGGATGTCCGTGACCAACGTCGTTAGAGTTCACAGTCCATCACTACTAGTCCTCACCTGAAATCGTACCAAGTACTCCCCACACCATGACGTCAGGAGTAACACTGCCGTGCTTCTCCGAAACATTTGATGAATGTGTCCCCTCCCCAGGTTGCCGCCATACTAGCTGATGATGGGCATATGGGGCACCGCGATTCCTCGCTGAACACAATGCGGCTGCCCGGATATCTGTTAATTTTTGGGTGTCAACAAGACAAAGTACCAAATTTACATCCAATTTTAAACTCATTTTAACTTTATCGGTCTCTGCAGGTATAATTATCATGCAAAATAACAAATAAGGGAATCAACTTACTTCATTCTTTAAAAGGCAAACATTCAACGGCATTAAATGATTGTCACCGCTGTGTCTCAGTTGTTTCAGACATTAAACAGGTACTTTAAATATTACAGCAATTGATAATGTGAAGGCGGGGGGATGAAGAAACTGTTTTTCAATAGACGCAGTCCATGTGCTTAGATTTCTGCTATCGAACTTGCTGTAGATGAACAATGTCAAGATTGGGGGTTGAGCGATAACGTTCATGTCCATTTTCCTGAAGGACGTGAGTAAATTTGAAGGCCAAGACATCAAGATTTCGGTTTTCAGTAATCAGTCTGTGGTAATGGGCGGATGGCTGCTTTATGAAGATTATGACTGATTTTGCTACCGTTCCTTGCAGATTAGCCTTCCCAGCTCTGTAAAAAAACATGTTTTCTTTAGAAGGATAATCGTAATTTATTTCAACTCATAATTTTTTTATGAATTTCCACAAAATATCTTACTTAAGATACTACACAGTACATGCACTATGTCGCAATTGACACAAAATTTGATGTTGAATAATTTAGAGTTATACACTAAATCATCTTTTGTTTAATGAATGACTTTACAAATGTAGTAATCGTTTTGCTTCTTCCTATGTTTCAGGTGCTGCTGGTAACAACGATTGAGTGGTAGGTGGTAGGTTATTAGTTATCTTTCTCAAGTATTGTAGCTTTACAGATGGACATTTGCATTCCATGAACAAGATAGATGGAGACACTGTTCATTCCCAACATTCTTTTCTTACATATAATTTAATATATCAACAGAAAGTCCAGTATTGTGTGTACGATTTTTATGATCATCCATCTTCACATCATCAGCTTCAATAAGTGGTCGACTTCGTTTCTAACTATATTGTATACATGAGTACACACAAAGATTCCCATGCAAAAACTCCAAACCCATCGATTTCAAAGAATTTTTGGATTCACCTTTTGAGACTTCAATTTGTGGAAGTTTTTGGCGAAGAAACGTTAAAAAATAACATTCTCTAATTAGTTCCGAAACTACAATCCGAACGTTCTTTAAAAAACTGAAGTGAATGTATCCTGTGAAACATTACATGAAAGCTATAACCATCTTTCTGTAAATTGTGATTTTCACAGATTTGATTGTTCATTAGTTATTTTTTTTCCCACCGAAAAATCAATGTAGAATTTCATTAATCAGATAGTAAACATGTTGATAAAACATTTGTTGCGAAATTTTCAAAATTCTTCAGCCAACCTCGACAAAATAGGGGGAGCGGAGTTACCTCGGATTACCGAAGTCACCGGTTCGAATCCGCCCTCGGGCATGGTTGGTTTTAACTAAGTGTTGTGTCCGCCTTGTGCTGTCTGTCCTTTATGGAACAAATATGCACTATAGAAAAGTGACATATAAAATCAGAAAAAAATCAGAATATTTGAGCGTGGAAAAAGTTTTTACATATTTTAGTAAAATAAATTTAATACACCATCTAAATCAAAGAGATAAATGTGCTTCTTTGAAGAAAATTAGAGCTCTGATGTGGAGTAGGAATTTGCCACAAAAGAGTAAGGAAGCAATCTAGAAACCTACTTTGTATCAATTTTGAGATATGGATCTGAAACATTGGTTATGATGCAGAGGGACAAAAGAACAGTAGAAGCCACTGAAATGAAATTTCGGAAGAGTTGGAGTGGCGAGAAGGAGCAGACTGAGGAATGAGAATATCTGGGTGATGTTCAAGGAGTAACGGTTTCAACAAAGAATAGAGAAGTTAACGTTAAAGTGGTATAGTCATCTAAAGAGAATAGGAGAAGTGAAGATACCAAGAAGGATACTGGACATGGAGCTGAAAAATAAGGACGCAGAGGAAGACCGACGGACAGATAGGTGAAAGGTGCTAAAACTTGAGTTAAAGAAAGAGGAGAAAATGGCTGACGTTAGAAGAAGAAAGTTGGTGGGTGGACAGGAGGCTTTTGATCCAAGCAGATCCAGTCAAAGTTAGGAAGCAGCCCAAGATGATGACGATGATCTTTATACGGAGCCTTCAGTGTGCGGAGTGACTCGCCCTTGACAATGATAGTTATATATCTATATCGTAGTTTCAAAAATTGGTGTAAATTCGTTATTTAGTGTTCAGTCATTTAAACTACAAAGGCTTATTGTTACAGTCAATTCTTTAAAAACAAGTTTTGCTTTCCATTTTGCATATTTTGTTCATGAAAAATTTGAGCATGTCTATGGGATGCACAACTGGTGAGTACTTTTTAAATACTTCTTTATATAGGGCTCTAAATCGATTCCAAAAACATTACATTTTAAATTATTGTCATCTAAATAAATTATTGTAATGAGAAATAGTCAAATGGCTATGAGTTAAAGTTCAATTTTTTTACACCTCTTTTATATTATGTGTGTAGCATTGAGTTGGAAAATCTGTTGAAACTTTACCATGGCTGCGGAATTCTACGTTCTTGGGTCACATGGCATGTTAATCACTTCAGCGTGCACCGCTTTCAACCTGTGGGATAGAGCAGTGATTCCCAATTAGATTTTTCCGAGTACCATTTCAAGAAAGAGCTCAACCTGACGTACCCCTTGTTACTGAAATGATAAATAAAAAATTAAATCAGTTTTTCGAGATCTAATACAGTAATATAATTCACACACACAGTTTGACTGTCTTTAAACGCATTTTGCCGATAGTAATGTCTGAGTACCTGTTTTTTTTAATCATCTTATTGATTAACTTAGTCAAGAGATTATCGTGGGTACCCCTTGAAGCAACCACAGGTACCCCTTGGAGTATGCGTACCATTAATTGGGAACCACTGGGATAGAGTGAGAAGCGCGCGACCACGTGTACTTCCTTCGACGCGAATGGTGTAAACTCCATTTCGTATGTACTGGTGGTGCTCAGAAGTTGACCCCGCAGGGTGCGTGGAGTAGGGGGAGAGGAGAGTGACTGCGGCAGCTAAATTGTGGACAAGGGCGCGATGGAGGGGGGCGGCACGAGGCGTGGCCACCAAGACAACAGGCAGCGCCTCGCTGTAGCGCTCATGCATATTCAGGCGGCTGGTCTTAGGCTGACTCTCAGGGGGCGCCGGGGCCGGGCCGGGCAGGGCGTAGTGCCGGCAGCTGGAGTCGGCCGCGGTGTCTGGCGCACTGCGCCTCCGGAAATGGAGGCCCCCGGCCCATGGGACCCACGCGACCTACAAATACAGCACGATGAATGAGTGGCCCCACCGTAATATATCTCCACCAGCGCTCACAGGCTGTACACGTGCGGGATCGCACAATTCACATCTATAACACGCTAATGCACCACTCTGTTAGTAACAAAATTTGTAGAAGAAAATTATATTGGGAACCTTTTACAGTAACAAAAAACAGAGAGCGTATTCTTTTGGTTTTACGGTCTTAACCCTATTTTTTTCTTATGATGCAGTACCCGATTTCGGGCGAAGGCGGTTACCATGGAAGATGTACTCCCTCCATGGATTGTTGTTGTTGCTTTTTGGGTTTTAAGGCGCGTTCACGACGTGGTCATTAATGCCCACCCTCCATGTGAACTGTCTTACGTAGATGTAGGGGTAGCACCGGACACATAAAATTAATTATAAATAAAAATAAAATAAACACATCTTTTGTCTTTATTTTCATCTTAAAATTAACTGCTGCAGTCATATTAATTAGAAGTTAGTAATGATAAAACTTTTCAACAAAATAAATTGAAATCACTTTTGACTTAATATTTTGACAAAGTAAAAGTTGTCGGGTATCCCCGGACACAGTAATAAATGGTGTCCTAATCGTTTTTTTGGCTTTATAAAAATCACAGTAACAATGGATATCTGAAGAATCTGTATAAACTCAAACTTCATGGAGTTTGTCTTTGCTTCATAGCTCTGAATCCACTCTTCCTCAAAAATTTCTCCTCGTACGATGCATTTTCTCTAAAAAGACTTTGAATACTTTTTATTATTATTATTATTCAACGTCTTTATAGCACCTATGTCTTGTTATTTTTTCGCTTCGTTCTTTTTACCACCGTTACTTTTTTGCCCGCCTTGCGCTTTTGGATTTTTCGAGCCCACGTTTCTATGCATTTATTTGACGCATCATATTCAAGAATTTTGACAGGAGTGACGGAAACCTTCTACCAGGAACAAAATACACACTAGTATGGAGCTCAATGGGCGCCCAAGCCGCAGCTCAGTTGCATTTGTTTTTATACTACAGGATGCATATTTACAATAAAGTTTTATCGACACAGAGTGGTTGGTTTGTTAGAACTTTAAATGCCCGGGGATATCCGCCATCCGGGGCTACTCGAACTTCCCCTACCAGGGTGTTTTCACCAGTGTCTGCTGGTATGTGTTATTTTACGTGTGGATGACTCTGATTGTGTATGTGTTCAGTATAGTGTATTGATGGCGTTGTATGAAATAAGACATGCAGAAGGGAGAGGTTAAACCAAGGTTGTAGTTCATTCAGGCCTACTCTTCGGAAAGACACCTTGCGCCGCCAGGAATAACGTCCCCATGGGACGGACGAATCACCGTCAACAGTACCCTATGCCCTCATTCAGCAAACACGACGTAGATGTTTGGGATTTAGAACAGGACTCTGGTGCAAAATCTGGTGATTATGTATTCTGCATCACCAGCTCTCCTGTCCTGCCGGCCAAGTCGTGATCATGAGAATTTCTTACGCCATCAGAATTTGACCCCGTATCAACGCCAGACATCACCGTGTGGCAACCAGCTGAGCCAAGGAAGCGGGTTTAACGTTATCACTATATGGAATTAATCAGTCAGTACTACGTCTATTAAAAGCTGATATTTCACATTTTTGTCTAAGGATTAAATAACGTACCAGTCAAAGAAAATAAAATATGCTGTAGTTAAATCACACAAGCAATAAATAAAAGAAAGCATCCTTCGTTACGGGCGTTGCTAGTGATACAAAATATTAAAACTTTGTCTGAGCTCATCTCGAAGTATTCCAAATGTTTTAAATTGGGTCAAAGCAGCGGTTCAAGATGATCAAATCATATATTTTTGCTGTCGGATTTGTTGTTTATTTGCTTTTTCGTTCTATTCGGCTGCTCTTTTGTCAGGCTAATTGTGAGCCGTCTTATATCTGGATCAGACACGAAAAATGAGTAGGAAGGTAATTCAGGCATAACAAATTCTTATTTTCCTTCTTGAAATGTCTAGGTTGTGTTTAGGCAGACCTATTACAGACATCACGAATCGAGGAGACGTGGGAAATTTCACGGAATGCAACCAGTTTCGGCGATGATATTCATACTATAAGTCTTCATGAACTCGGAGAGTTCTGTTGCAGAATTCGTGACTACTATACCTCTTATCCAATTGTACTCTTTCATGACTCACGCACATAAAGCAGTACTGTAGCCAGTTGTATGTCGGCCGAAAGCTGAGTGTTAATCAAGCTGACTCGGCTTGCCCTGCTAACAGAGTAAATAATTACACGAAACGATGAAACCTGAAATTTTTTATTACCAATTAAACTATATGTTTGAGCGTATTATATTCTCTTAAATGTTATAAATTATTATTTCAATATCTGAATGGAAACATTATCTTTATTTTCATTTATTGTTGTGCAGACGATTATACTTGGAATGTTGCATTGTTACACTGGATAGCTTCGCACTCAGAATACTTTAGACGCTTCGTAGACTAATTTCAGCTTCAGTTTCTTGCAGCAATAATTTGAAACTGGACTTGTATGTGTATTATTCATTCGGTATGTTGAGCTATCACTTCGATTCTGCTACTCCGTTTGCTCCTGCACAAGCATAGAGCATCTAAGATTTTTTTCTCATTTTCTCTTATCTTGCTTTACTTCTGTCTAGTTTATAACTTCATAAGTGCTCTTTATTCAATTTTTAATTTCAAAGAATTTCCACCTTATAATCGACTTTCAGTTTTTAATGGATTCCAGTATAACTGCTAATCCATTATTGTTTGCAACGTGTACCCAGCACAATGCTATTACCTGTTTCTTAATTTGTATGTGTTTTGACAGCCGATTTGTAACTTAAAATTTGCAGTGTAACTTTAATGATCTAATTTTCGAATTTTGGTACAGCAGTATAAAGATTTCCCCTTGATTTTTGATGTAAATATTGATTTTGTCAATGTCCTTAAATTATATTCAGTACTTTCATTCTTGTTCGCTGTGCCGATCAAATTAACAAAGATGTCGACGTCCTAAACCCCCAGTTCACCTCCAGTATAAGAGACTTTACGAAAAGGAAAATCAACTATGATAAATTTTCCGCTCAAGTTGCTCCAGACTGAGCCAATCAATCACAGTTCCAATGTTCTTGACCTAAAACGCAACATTATATCTCTGCTCGCTCCTTCAGTGGGAGTAATGGCGTGAATCAGCGAAATGTTTAATCATAGAGTCACATTAGATTCACCTGTTTATTCACTGGCGTTTTGGCATTTGTGAACACTAGCAACCTATAAGAGGACAATCACCGAGCGTGGTGGTGTAACGGCTAGCGTTCTGGCCTCGCATTCGGGAGGACGGCGGTTCGAATCTCCGTCCGGGCATCCAGATTTGGGTTTTCCACGGTTTCCCAAATCACTCCAGGCAAATGCCGGGATGCTTCCTTCAAAAGGCCATGGCCGAATTACTTCCCATTCCTTGCCCCCCATCCTTTCCCGTCTCTAAATACCTCGCTGTTAAGAGACGTAAAAAAAAAAATAAAAAAAAATAAAAAAAAGCAAAAAACAGAACTTATCGAATGGTGACAGAAGGACGGATGCGTGTGTTAGTCTGTTATGTTACGTCGGTTGCTCAAGCTGTGCTTCTCGCGTATTATGTTATTGTATAATTTGTTAGTAAATTTCGTCCTATTACTTAGTGTCTGCTTAAATGTTTCTGGCACCAGCTTATTTTGCCTTCTTTTTTGACATGCCTTGCGGGCGTAAACTGGCCTAACGTGTAGCTCTAGCGGAGCACGAGCAGCTAAAGTTATTAGAACCCAAGAATCGGATGCTTATCTGAGGAAAGAAGAAAAGACAAAGCTGAAACAATGCTGTCCTTAGTTAACACACACCCTCCCTTCCCCCCCCCCCGTCCCCCACACCCACTCACCTTCGTTTGTTTTTCTGTTTTTAAATATGTTCGAAATTGATTGTCTTCAAGAGACAGGTTCGACGGTAAAATGATATAGTTATGGCTTTCCGGTCATATTATGCCGACTCGGTGTTGTTTGGGACCAATCCTTCGCTATCAACAACTTTCTAAATTCGATTCTGGCAAAGAAATTCTTAATACACGCGTACGAAGTCACGGGTATCAGCTAGTCTATAAATAAAACGGTAAGTACAAACAAAAAATGTTTTAGAACTTCATTACATTAAACGGGTCAAGAATTTTCAAATTTAATTTTTTTCTCCTTCAATACAGTATTTTTACTAAAAATACCGTATAACACGTTCTAAATTCTGTCTCCTCCTTTGAAAAGCTTTAGAAATTTTCGGCTTGAACATACGCGGAGACCAAAATTTATAATATGAAAGGACTTTGAACGTTAGTTGATATATCTGGTGAAAAGAAAATTGAAGCCAATTCTGCAAATACACTATCCAGTACGAAATTATTCGTAAATGAATGCCGCATAGAAAAACCTGTAAAACGTAACAACTGAGAAAATTAATATTAGTAAATTATGCAGAAAATACAAACATCCTCAACAGATGAGCATTCTTTCGACGACAGCCTGCAGCATTCATACCGTGAGTATTACTACTTTTGCAGCCTCGTATTGTTAGTCTGGTCACGAAATCACAGTAAAATTTAAATCAGAATGAAACTGCAAGGGATAGTATCCACAATTTGACGTAAAATCAAGCCTGACCAGACAAACCTTCCACTGGAGCCTCTTCGAACGTGGCTGTTTTATTTATTCGCCTTATTGAACTTCCGAAAATCATACATGACGACTAACTGATAAATCACTTTGGCTCCTTAAGGAGCAAAGGGCATCAAAACTCTTTACTTCCATCATACCTTTCCATCGTGCTCCATATGAGCTTTATCTGATTGGATCTGACATTGGGTAACGCTGGCGGATAGGAGGGGGGGGGGGGGGGGAAGATTTTAATCCACGGTCCGGCCAACTAGATTTCGATTGCCCCCGGTTTCTCTGAACCAATGCAGGACAATAGCGGAATTAAATTATTCATACAAAAGGTCATTACATAATTCCTCTCCGTTCCTTGACCCGAATCCTTCCCATATATAGTGACCTATATACCAATGTCGACGAGCCTTAAATGTAGAAAGAAAACAAGTGATATTTCTGTATCGGAAAATCTCTGTCAGAGGCTTTCTGGTACTTCTGCTGAGACCCTGGCTCATTAATTCGCCTTTCTGCTTGCCTTTGATGATACAGAGTGGAGGGTTGGTTCTCAGGAGAAGCCAGCCTTTCACTGTTCTTTCGACGACCACCTCTGGGAAACAGGCGAACCGAAGTATCCTTCTTGACGATAAGCAATAAACAATGAATGAAAATGAAGATGTAAACCAATAATTACTACAGAACTCTCCAAAACATTCCACACGGTACCAAGCGATTGCTTTGTTGAAGTTAAAGGTCCATTGAATCAGAATTTGGCCATAGGAATATAGTAGCGTGTCATAATAAAAGGGAAATGTCGGAGTTCGGTGGCTGGTTGTGATTATATGGAAATGGTAGTAACCTATGGATTGGGAAGAATGCAGTGAATGCTGAATGGTGTGTAGTGATAATATGAAGACTGATAATTCAAAGGCAAATCACAAATATCAAATATCAGACTATTAGAATAGTGTTATTATCAAAATATCAGCGTGGCCTGCTGCCTGTGTGGTTAAGGGGCTTGGTTTAAAAAGGTTTTGGTTCGATCCTGGTTTCAAATCCTGATGGAGTCACGAATGTTTAAGAGTTATGTTTGATCATGGTTCAATTTCCACCTTAAACTGTAGGTTGAGCCATGACATGGGCGGAATGCGTGGCAATTCGAAACTCTGTCATCTGCTCACAACAAAGCATTAATTTACTTTATCTAAATACCATAACACAGTTTACGCAAGGTGGTACACTTTGTAAAACATTGTACACCAATTGTGAAATTATTTAAATAACTCGAAGTTTATTGTGGGGTATTAGATTTAGAGTCAAAGCAAAATGCTGTCAGATGGAAAGACGGAAAGCAATTAGTGAACTACGTTTCCTAAAAATTCACCAACAATGCCATCAAACCGAAGAAACAATTGTGAATACCTACACATAAAATCGCATGAAATGGTAACAGCCTTTGATAAGGTCTTATTTGCGACTGTTATTGGTTAGTGTACTGATTAATAAGGAAATAACTTGGGGCTGGCAGTCGGAAATACACGGGTTTGTATCCCAGACAGGCTGTCCAGATTTAATTTTTCCACGTTTTTCCCCAAGATTGGGAATGCAGAGATGGTTACTTCAAAAAACCGTTGCCACAGTCCTCCAGTTTCATCCTTTGCATCCACTCTCATCAACAGTAATCTCGAAGTAGAAGACAGCTAAAACCATAAATAAAAAAAAATTGTAACTATGTGTGAAATAATTGTGTCTGCCGCAAAAAGTAAAAGATGATTCTGGTGCTGGAAACATTTGGTTCGACTTCGTTCAAGGAGCAATGAAGAAGTTACTTACATATCATTAGTTACATTTTCATAGTTCCTTCACTTTATTGGTCGAGGAGTTTCAGACGGTTTAACCATCTCAGGAATATAATGAAATAGTCCTGATTTAATGACCACATGTCAACTGATCGCCAACTGGAAAGCATTATTTCTCAAATTTTGCTCACTTCTACATTTGAGCTGCTGCTTTCCTTCCTTAAAATGCAGTACGGGCTTTACTTGTAAATGATTATTTGGTAACCATCTGTTTCTAAAGCACTTTTGTATACGTTTGATTGAGATTTTACGGTGTTGTGAACATAATAACCTTTCTTGGAACATAGCTTGATCAAAGTTACGGAACCCATAAAGCACTAGAAGCTTAAGTTTGCTTTTCTGATATTTTAGTGACAACTCTCCCAGAATCTAACGTTTATTGTAGTATATTCCTTGAAACTGTGTGTTTGCCAGAAGTAGCTTCATGAGTCAAGCACTTTATTTATGGTGTAAATTCCTTAAACTAAGAAAACTTTTAATAAGGCATATAAAATATGTTACTAAGATGAAAGCTAGAAAAACAAATTGTGCATTTAAAATGTGCACGATCCTTTTCAGATTTTTTTATTTTCTTTTACGCTGCACAATTAGCATTCAAAGCATTCGACACAGAGAGAATGAAAATGACCCCCATTTACATATCAGTTGAGCATTTGTTTTACGATCTTTTTTGCTGCGTCGTGTATCATTAACTTAACTGGCAGAGTTCGTTTACATAACAATCTCAACTTTAATTATGCAAGATCAAAAGCGGCATCAAAACATTGAAAAAACTTGCTTATCTTAAACCGTTACAGTGCCATCCATAAACAATTTCCTTTAATTCTATAGTTAGTAATTAAAATCTGATTAAAAACAGCCTTGAATTTTTCTCAAAACTACAAATCCTATGCTAATATTTTCAGATGTTTTTCTAACCACGCTAACACGTCAAGATGGTACTATTTCTGTGTTTGTGTTGACACACACAACTTAAGTATGCTATGGACAATTACTACCCTCAGTTGTTCTGAATTTTCATCCCGAATCAAAGCAAAGCAACACAAAATGAACTGTTGAAATCACTACATCAAGGTAAAATTCACATTTATTAATTTCCGTATTAAAAGGAACAAATCAAATGTTTTCCCAGTCCCGTTTTCCACTACTACAAATTAAAATTACATAGTAATACCGCTCCAGTACTGCCTACACTATATACTTATTTAATTGGTGATTCACACGTAGTACAGTACAAGAATTACAAATGGCCTCGGTAGCGTAGGGGCTAGAGTAATGTCTCCACGTATGAACTTTATGAGTATGAGTACACTGGATGGAAACCTTGAAATCAACAACAATAGATTTACGATAGTAACGAACTTTTCCTCATCAGAGCTAAAGTGATTATTTACATGTATGTATGTGTGATCGTTGAGGTCAACTAGACTACGTTAAGTCTTCTTACATTAAGCGGCGAGTTTCATTTTCTTTTACGCCTAGAGGTTAAGTGATAAGGGCGCTTGATTTTATAAGTTCATTGTCCGATCCCAAGTTAAAATTCAGGTGGGAGTAGGAATTTTTAAAAGTAGTGTTTGATTATATGAGCTATGCCAGGACGTTCCGTGATTCTGATTCCACGTTGAACTGTATATATCAGAGGAAAGGAACTGCCCATCTTACCTCTGACTTAATAGCTTAATATGCCTCCTACGGGAGGGTCCAACCAACCTTTGGGTTGTGAACTAAGTTAGTTAAATGAAATAAAATTTATCTGCTCTAATAAATACCTTCAGCCCAATAAATCACAAAAAAAAAGAAATAAAAAAAATCACCGTGCATGTGAAATAATCTCGAACATTGTGAATCAACTAGAATTTTTTTATGTTCATAAACATCTTTAAATTATAAATTTGCTATCAGATGTCTCTACCGACTTGTATGTTGTTTTTATTAAATACTGAATTGTATATACATAGTTTTTAGTGATAAAAATATATCCCGAATTTTGGAAAAATTACATTTTTTGTGAATAGGCATTTGCTCCAAAACAATTGGAAAAAGTTTCACGTTATTTTTAGGAAACTACATGTAACTGTAAATTAATAAAGGGTTTTCGGATCAATTATTTCGAAGATAAAGGGAAATAGTTTTGTTTGCTGGTTTCTGCTATAAGTTGGTACAAATTGTGGAATAATAATAATAAAAACCAAATATCTGTAAAATGCCAGCTTTTATTTGATACCCATGGAGATAATTTAAAGAAAAGTTTCATCCACCCTTCACTAAACCACATATAATCATACGTTATAATCATATTTGGCGTATTAAGAAATAAAATTGTACCCAATGGCTAATTTGTAAGTTAAAGGGGTCAGAAATCATGAGGCTATGTAACAACGACACAACGACAAATGAGTGATTCTGTGAGGGTTCTCTCTTTCATTCAGTAGGTAAGGAACCCTAAAATGGAGGACATTCTAGTAAGTTAACTACAGTCGAAGCAAAGTGTTTTGAAACGTTCGCAATTCCACCTGCTACGTTTCTGAAATTGGATCTACTGGTCTGGTTAGTTGATTATAAATCAGTCAGACCGTATCGAACTAGTATTGGGTGTATCTTGTTACGGTGTTGTGGTTACCGTGCGAGTTTGTGCAGTACTCCAAGTGTGTCAACGGGTTAACAGCATTATGCTGTAATTAGATAATACCGCTTCGTATCCATCAGCGAGATTAGATTTTCGACCCCTTTGACGGTATTCCCATCGTTAAACAGTCCCATACACGTTCATGTACGTTCAACGCCAAAGGAAACTGGCAATCAGACGCCACTTTTAATCAATCTGTCTCTAATCCTGTAATTGCGAAAACATAAGTTAATCGAGAAGAGGTTTTGATATTGCCTACGCCCATAAACTAAATTCGACAAAATTACCGATCTACTTCCTTCTCACATACTACTGTCCCATTGCAGGAACGATATAAACATACGAATAATAAAAATAATGTCTTTGTTATTGGCCATGTCTTTAAGTTGTTGCATATGTTTTTAAATTTAAACACCGTCTGTTAACAACTGTTTTTACCAATTTTTACAGACGCATTTCGCCTTCTGGTGTGGAGCGTCCTCAGAGGCTGTAAATGTACTGTACATACCGACATTTGCACACCTGCATAAATGATAAAATGCAATATATATTCACTCTACAGTATCTTAATATTTGTATAAGTATTATATTATATTAGTTCACTCCAATACTATATTAGATTGTACAATAATTTTCAGATATTAATCATTTTTTTAAACGAAAGTGCACAAACAAATTGATTTTTTATCGGCAGATATAGTTCATACATTCACACCTACTTCTTTTTGCCACTATCGTTATTCATTATGGCAGTCGTATCTAGTTTATGATATCAGTTACTGAACTTATTCCTCCGAAGTAATTAAATACAATCATAATTGTCACCTTAGCTACTCTCAGCTTTATAAAAGATATTAAAATTATTCTACAGCATTCATATGACTTATTACCTCATCGTAACCTGTTATAGTACACAATGCTCAATGAACACTTTCAAGAGTATAATACTTCATACTTTCAAGTCGGCTGATAAATTCAATTTTTCTGTCAAAAGCGTTGACTTATGGTGACCGTTACTTCTGTTTCGTATAACACATACTAGTGTTCTGTTAGAGGATAGTAAACATTTTAGGAAATAAAGGGTTTATCATTTTAGAAAAAAAATGTTTCGATTAACTACACGTCTTCGAAAGGTAGAGTTATTTCAGTACTAATTTTTCAATTTAAGTTCCCAACAGTTAATTATCCGTAAAAAATATTCAAGCCAAAAGCATAGTTAACAATTTTTTCACGTCTGTATCTATATTTATCTTAAAATAGAAATGAGTATCGTATTTCCTTATTCTCGTTACATTGCTTAGAGCAAACTGAATCAATTCAAAATCTGCCCGGTTGGCCATGTCGATGAAACTTCATAACGGTGTCTGATGCTTGACACTGGTTTGACCCCTAGTGGTTGAAGAATTTTCTTTTAATCATTTGTGACCTGGCTAACAGCGTAGGAGGTGGTAGTAAGGAGATCTTAATCTCCAGATTGTGTATTAAATGCTTGGGTTAGATCCTAAACTTTTCCGTATTGCTAATATGAACTGAGGGCTTATGACTGTTTATAGTGATGGTTCGCTTTCTATCCTTTGAAAGACCGGGATTAAGTGGAAGGGCAAGATGTTTCTCCTTCTGTCTTCCTTCAGCTTCATATACACCACACAGAACAACCCATTATACATACCCACACTCGAAAGATACTGGCTGTCATGTTCGCTGCAACCAGGCCCAATTTTCTTCCTGCGGTAGATTGCGTCAAATTTAGGCTGCGGGTCAAACAACAAATTACTTGTCCTCTTTGCTACTTCGTGTTTACCTTACCATTGCTAATTGTGTATACACGTAGTAGACACGTACGTATTTTCGCTTCTGAGTTGATGACGTGAATTTCAATTATTTTCATCTGCAGGAGTTAACAAGACAGGACCGAGCGTGGTTGGTGAACGGTTAACGTTCTGGATCGTATTCGGGAGGACACGGGCTCCAATCCCCGTCCGGGCATCCATATTTTGGTTTTTCATGGTTTCCTCAAATCACTCAAGTCGAATGGCGGGATGCTTCCTTCAACAGGTCATGGCCGAATACCTTCCCGTTCCTTGTCCCCAATCCCATCCCGCCTCTAATGACCTCGACACCTCAACGTCGACAAGGCGTAAAGCCATCGGTAAAAAAATAAAAAAAATAAACCAAGAACGATTTCAAGAATTGTTCTAATCCGTTCCATTGAATGGAATGATTTGACTCATACAGTAGGTTGGAAAAATTAGTGCCTCGATTTCGTTAATAGTTGACAGCCACTGTGTGCTTCATATTGACGAGATTTAATACTGAGGAAAATATCAAGACATAACACGTTAGATGTGTTGAAAAATCTGCAAAACAGAAAACTGTAGGTTATATTTAATGGAACAAATTCAGACGAAATGACGATAAAATTCAAGATAGACCGCATATGACATGGTTTTGATGTATCTCATCAGTGCGAAATCGAATGTTAAAGTAGTAGTAATTGTAAGTTTAAAATTTTTTCAAGAATTTGTATCTTCATAGTTTGACTATGGTTAGACTGAATTCTCTTGTTCAATTTTAGGTTAATTTCTGATCTCCAATATTTAGTTCTGACCATTGTGAAACATTTGATACGCCGACTTATTTCTGTCGTCAAAACCACTGAAATAAACTCAGTAAAAAACTGTGCTTTACAGACCAATCCAAATGGTATTTTTCGCAATTAGTAATAATATTCCTGATTGCGGAGTAGTATTGACCTAAAATAAAGGACCCTCTGTCAAAGGGTAAGGGTAAATGGTATAGGAAGAGTTTTAGGAGCTACAGTTGGTGAAGTGAGGCAAAGCCATGGTCGAAAGTTTCATGCTACGTGGAGAAGTGTTGGCACCTTGCACAAGTTTGGAAGGCTGCGGTCGCCCGTAATCAGTGTATCTCAGGCCAACCCCCACTGACACAGCAGCAACAGACCTCGCTAACTAATCAGCCTCAGTGTGGCCAGAGCGCTCTGTCCAGACCTGCTCCTGCTTATCACACTCTGGCAATCGGACTACAGGTGGCGCATGTTCACATGGTTCCACATAGACTCAGTAACCGCAAAAGGCCTTTGCCACTGATGTCGGCAATAATATAAATTGCCATTCTCTGTCCGGCAACATCCCGAAACGAATAAATTTAATTTTTTCACATTTTCTCCGTGCGTATTTCATGGAAATGTCAGATGCACACCTAAGGAAATTTATAATGTGAAACACAGTCAGACTCTTCGATCTTTTCCTTCTCCATTTATAAAGTTAAAACATGAGATCTCCCAAAACAATTTTTACACAAAGAGGCCAGGAATTTTTCAGATTTGTGTTTGATATTATGAGGTATTGGCTGGGTCGTTAAGGAACTGTAGGGTTTTATAAAAAAAATGTAATTTGATGAAAGTAATATTTTCTGGAGTTAGCAAGCCTCGAGTCCGACCGGGCTTGCCGACACGAATTCAGCAGGAAGTTGCTTGTCCTCTACAGAATGTTTACTCCCTGGCAGCGGTCGCCATTAAGTGGATTAATCTGGATTTGGTGACGTCAAATGAGGAGTGGCGTACGGTCACGAACAAGTCAATTCGTTCTCATTAGATCAGGAGTAATCCAGTAGTTAACATGGATTAAATCGTAGCAAAGTGTCTCTCATAGCCTGAGCCTGACCACGTTCTCTCAATTAGGATCAGAACCCCATGACACTAATCACTAACCATAAGTCATTTATCTTTTATATCTCAGGTCGGGACTAACCTTGCAGAATACGCTAACGTTTGTAATATGTACAGTAAGTATTCTAATAAATACGTAGTTCAACAGCTGGTCGACTTTATCGTTCATAACTAGGATAGTTTATCAACTAGACAATTAACAAGCGCTAGTCTTCCTATCTTCGTTGCCGTACGTAAACCAACGGGTGTCAATCGTAACATTATATTACCTTTTATTACTCGCTTCAAAACGCGCAACAAGAACAGAAGCCATCAATGGCTTAGTATGCCTCTTTTTGGAGGATCTAAGTAACCTTCGGGTTGTGGAATAAGTTAGTTAAAAAAAATATTAAAAAAAACATATACTGAAAAATGCTCTAGAGCTACGGAGCAATCAAACACATTAGTATCTTTCCAACGTGACTGCAGCGATCATTCCTTCCCTCATGAACAGCAAGGATTCGGAGTTAGATGTTGATTTTATAAAAAGATAAACAGTGGGAAAATTGGTATAATACAATCACCTTACACACTTTATATACCTAGAATAGGCATTCAGTCTATCACAACTTAAAGACAAGAATACCCAATAGCAAAGTAAAAGAAAATGTATACACCTTCAATAAAATATAAGTAAGAATATACTGATAACTCACAGAACTAATTTCTGTAACAAATAGGAAGATTCTCTTAGCCCACTTCCACCAATGATGACAACATGTGAAAGAAGGAGCCTATTTTAAGGGTACTCTAACTGGGCAATTCAAATGATACAATTTTGTGCTACGTTAATCATGCAAATAATCTTGCAACGCCAAACTAATTTGTTCATAATGACAATATCTGCTTCTAATCCAAAATGTATGATCACGTCTGAAACGCCTATATAATGAATATGTATTGCTGTCTGAAAATCATACAATAATAAAAGAAATTTTAATATTTAGGCTTAGAAATATCAGGATATTATCATAATGCTACAGAATAAAATGACAAACAAACCATAAAAGTAACAGCAGTATCATATCCAATGACACAATATGAAAAAAGGAACTGATGTTAAATCACGTGTCTGAAAACATGGAATATGACTAATAATACACTATGCAGCTTTGGTCGATTCCATTAAAAACCGAAAAAAATATGTGTAAAATAGAATCCATTAATGAGTGGTCGATAAAATTCAAATAGACTGGAACCAGCACGTTTATCATATATGCTGACACAAGATGCTTACAGCAGCTCAAGGCCAATTACCATCTCGAAGGACTAGTTTTGGTAGACTGCAGATGAGCCAGTGAAATGATTTAGTAGATGATTGGAGACAGGAAAGAGAATTTAGAACAAACAAGCAACAATCAGGAACATATACATATTAATATTTTATACGTGTAACTCTAAAGAGAAAAAATATTTGTAGAGATGTGAATGTTTTGGAATTGTAATGAGAGTATGGGATTTGTAAATAAATAATTTTTTTAGCGCCTTAAATAGCTTTGTTTTATCTTAAGTTTCAAGACAATATTTAGGTCGCCAACACGATACATGAGGAACACTTACTCACAACAACCTTCAGTTATACGGAAATTAACAGAGTACGAAGAGACTGCCACAAAACAAGGTTTTAAATAAGGAACTCTGCAAACCCTACACAAAATTTTGTTTGATCGATACTGTTGTTTACCCAGGTGTTTGACAGAGTGCTTTAAAGAATACCAAACTGTCCCTGTTTACAAACGGCCGACGCTAGTGTAAAGAACGACCCTGTATTCCCACCAGCCACGGTCATTATGGATTTTTGGAGCGTTGTTTGAAACCATTGGGGGTAGCTGTTTGTTCTCCCATCTTACTATACATTTTATAAATAATTTGTGTATGTCGAATTAATCAGTCTTTTATATTAAATATCTACTAGGTAGTATCGAATGAAACTATGTTGCAGGGCTGGTAAAAATAAAACAAACAGGTTATTTAAACAGCTTCCTACAGCTCTCTTTTTGGTGTTAAATTTCTTTTCGTTGGCATATTTTTTAGTTCAGGAAACAGGTAATAATAACAAGGCGACTGAGTGTGTTCCCTTACTACTGGATTGGTAATTGTCATATAGGAGAAGTCCTCGAATCAGCTTACCGCGTCTCTTGCACAGTAGGCTTGGGTAAAATTCCACGTTACTGATTCTTTCGAAGTTAATCATTAAGACTCCTTTACCAACGCAAAACATAGTGGCCACGAACTTCTTCGTCGACTTCGTTACTTTTACGTTCCTTGACTTACGTTCGTTGAGCATACTCTATGTCACGATACGAACCTGCCGTGTAAGCAGTTAACACCCAAGCCTAGCATTCGGAAGGCACAGTTTTAATTCATGGTTCGGCCACCTAGATTTCAGTTTTCATTCATTTTACACACCTTCTCCCGACTGTAATTATCCAGAAATCAAAGTTCAGCATGATCATAGGATTTTTTCAAACCCTGTAACCCTAGACCTCAATACTTCTCTATGAACGCTACGACTATTTCTCAAATAAATCTCGCGGCAGGTCATGTTTCGTTACTTTGAATGACAAATATAAGTCGGGATACCCAGCTGGAAGATACTCATGAATAATGTGATTCACCGTGATGATCGAATGATCTACCCTTGTGAGAGTTCCTTTACCTCGAGACGTTCCTCTCGCACCACTCTGGTTTGGAAAGACGTTCACTTGTGACGGCACTTAAATTGGCGAAACCAAATTGACTCTTGTCCGGTGTTCACTGAGCCCAACGGAAACACTTTAATCCATCCTTTGATTCTAGAAAAAGAAGGATAAGATTTACCTTACACAGGAGTCAAGCGTTGAAAGTAAGGTATTCATTAGTGACAAACTTAATCATTGCTCAGTACTCCATTTCTAACATCACGCAGAATGGTACAACACTTAGAACCCAACTAAATCTCAAGAATCATCTGATACATGCGGTCAGCTCAGTAACACATTGGTCAATTTACAGATGGCACGGACTGAAACTACAGCTATTTTTCTTCTGTCACTCATGTGACATGATTTATCCAAAAAGTTTTGGCATCTATTTACTACGTAGCCTTAAGTTTTTTTGTTTGTTTTAAGTTTGACAAAAATGTCTTAAATCATATAAGTTACTTTCTGTACAGTAATCTGGAAAATAATCAACTGGAGTAAGAGAAAAGTAATAGTTGATGAGAATACGAAAATTAATTTTGTGAAGCTTTACCTGAGGTCACAGTTTGTTAGATTCTTTTAAAACTGACGACATACACGTCGTTGACTTTAAGTAATTTTTGTTTGAGGAAAAATTATAATTTTAGATACTTCACTTCCTTTATTTGTCCGTTGTTTTGTTTTTGCACCTATTATCATACTTTATTTCGAATGCGAATTCAACAACAGCACAATAATTGAAGAATTTATGATACTATACAACTGAGTTTGGAATATCATTGTATAAAAAAGTCGTTACTGTGTACTTCAAGGTACTGCTTTGCGACAACAGTAGACGGTGACTCATACACCAAAATTGTTAAAACTTTGTTATTTTCTTCTGCAGTGCTGCCTGAACGCACAGTTATTCGCGAACTTAATTTTCGGACCTCGCTCGATATCGGTTTTGTCTTACTGCAGTTGATCTGCGAGTGCCGAGTTTCATCTTGTAGAAGCTCATTATTAAAATGCCTCTTAATACAGTATTTCCACTTGCAAAAAATCCAGCTTGAAACTTTCACATTTCTCGGTAACTATATTTCAGCACTTAATTAACTAATCTTGGTAAAAACTTTGTGAAATCAGTTAGTCGTTTATTATTTTATATTTTAATTATTATTAGTTAAGTAAATATGTTCACTTTCAAAGATAACTGCTTGGACTGTTTGGTGCAAAGAAAAATCCTGCTGCAGAAGTCAAACATTTACCCTTCACCATTCGGGCTGGGTCTGGGTTATACAATTCACTCGCGGCGCGTTTATTGTCTGCGAAACTTAAAGCGGAAACGTGAACGAGGTTCAGACACTTCTGCGGAGAAGCGCCCCTCCCAGGAATAAGCCCGTCTGTCATGAAAAACTTATATGGCCGCAGGGAAAACCGCGTCTGCCTCGCGAAAGAGCTGGGGTAAGTTTCTGGGCTGTGAAGAACATGGAGTCTTAGTCGATAATACGGGATGCACGATATGCTTCAATCAACTTCATTTAGGTTCATCTATAATTCAAAGATAAACAGTAATTTGTCTTACAATTTTGCTACATCGAACAGTTGAAATCTCTCGTGATCAAACAACAAGAGTAATTATTAACAGGAGTAAAGAACTTAATGCAAATCAAAGGCAAGCTTCGTCATCGTTGATGAGTTTCACTCTCTGTCCGTAGTTGTTGCTATAATAGCAAGCAATAAAGCTAGGTTCTTTAATTTTCAAACCAACTACAAAGAAAAGTATTTATTCGTTTAAATTTATCCATCACTTATTAGTTGTTTTTTGTTCGATTAAATTCGTTCATTGTAGGTGATTTCATACATACGCTATCCAAAAATGTCGCTTTTTAAGTAAACTAATAAATATGTGATAAAATTTATATTGTAATATTGCCATATCAGTTTTTATTCTCGAGTAGCAATACCAGTGGTCGGTTTTATTAGATAAAAATGGTGTTTATACCAGAATGACAACTGACATTCGTTGTAACAGCAGAGGGCAAGAGTTCTTTTTAAAAAATTTATGTTGCTTTCATGAGCGCCATATACTGATGCATATGCATATGAGGAAGTATGACACCATTTGAATCTTTATTTTTGATAGGGCATATGTAAAGGTTTAAAATTATACAGAAATCAATTAAAAAATAACAAGATTTTTTTAAAAAAATTGTAATAATCAACTTTATTACACAGAATATGTTGAAGCATAAAAATATACCCTCGATGTAAATTAGTGAAATGTGGTATACATTTTGGGCTTTTTATACGACTTCTCGTATTCTGGATATGTGCCTTTTGCATAATAAATTAAGTAAATTCAACTGAAAATAACGTTCCGAGCGTGATGGGTGAACGGGTAACGTTCTGGCCTCGCATTCGGGAGGTCGCGGGTTCGAATCCCCGTCCGGGCATCCAGATTTGGGTTTTCCATGGTTTCCCCAAATCACTCCAGGTGAATGCCGGGATGCTTCCTTCAAAAAGGCCCGTTCCTTGTCCCCAGTCCCATCCCGCCTCTAATTAATGACCTTAGCCGTCGACGAGGCGTAAAGCATTAAGGAAAAAGTAAGGAAAATAACGTTTTTATTTTAATTTTTATGAAAAGTTGAGTTTTAGGTAACGGTACACATGTTAACGGGGGAACATAAGCACATTTTTTATAACCACTGCTAACACTTGGGGTACAATATTAAACATCTCTTACCGCAAATCATCCAGGACATGAGTCCTTTCTACTATAAGCGATAATTTAAACTCTCTGAAGAACTATACAGTGTTAGGTTGGTTATTCACCTTTTCAATGCTGAAACACTGCATAACAAAACGTAATTTTGGATGACTGCACAGCCTGTACCAGGATTAAAACTAATATTGCGAGATTTTCCTTCTTCTTTATCAATTTTCCCAAAATTAGGATTCAGTTGTCTTTGACGATTTCTAATCGTCATTGGGATGGTGCAATTTTGTTTTCCTGTCGCTTTCTGACACCAAGCATTTTATTACCCACGTGCTAATGGAGGAAGTGAATTATTGGCTCCTGTCCGGAAAATGTGTAAATATGTTCGGTGTGTGGTAGATGTGTTTTTGTTTGTGAGATGTGTAGTTTATGAGGAGCAGATTGGAAACCGTCCCGGTATTCTCTTCGATGGCTGCGAAAAACCGCCTAAAAACCGAAGTCTGTGTAGCCGGTATGCGAGGCACGGGCTCGTGCCCGGTCCCTTTGTACCTCCCCGATCCAGTGTGCGGTGCCTCAGCGCACTGAGCCCCTGGCGAGTGCGGTACAACATAAAGAGTTAAGATTTGTTTTCATCTAGTTGGTGGCCGCGACTCCGTTCATTTTTATCAATAATTTTGAACATTTTAATGTTTTTACACGGAAAAAATGTAGCCTATGTTATTCTCTGCCAAATCAGTAACCCGCCAGTGAAAGTCGCCTTAAAATCAGTTCACACATTGAATATATTGCACATAGACTATTTATATTCGTTAATAGCTGAAACGCCGAAAAATGTGTCGTATTCTAGAAAAATTTTCAGTAACATTCTAGAATATTTTAGCACATTCGAGAACATTCTAGCACATTCTAGAATATTCCAAAGGTTTTTTAGAACACTTTGCTCGAAATATGAAAATTCTCCTAGATCGACCATTTTTTCAACCACCCTATCTCCCACACCCCCACAGCTACTGACATGCAACCACCATAGTGCACGGTGGGAGACTCGAGACAACTACCACATAAACACTAACCGTATGCCTTCACTCTGCGGAAAGGTTTGAGATATAACCCCGAACTTCGGCGCATAATCTGGTGATTAGGAATTGCACACCACCACCATTCCTACCGTACCGGACAAGTCTTGATGACGAAAACTTCTTCCATCAGCAGGACTCCAACCAGCTAACTCCGTGTCATGCGCCGTACAGTCACGGGACTGCAACAACTGAGCCAGCGGGCGGGCACACGTTGCAATACTAGGGAATAGTGTCTCCATATGGCTTCCTTAGCTCTGTGGCAGCAAATGCGCTTCGGTAGTTCTGATTCGCAGACGTCATTCTTATTTCATATTAAAGTTATAGAGCCTACTAATCGATAATAATCTACTGGTGGCAACTGGTCCAAAATATTGCAGTAAATAATTTGTTTGTTTTTCTATTTCTAATTGGGATAAAACGTAATAGCAGGGACATATGTATAAGCATACTACGTAAACATTTGCATAGGAAAATAACCACAGCTTACCAAACCTGAATATTGTAGCCAAACACGGAAAAACACGTGCACATATAGAGCGGTGAAAGTATTGGGTTCATATCCCTTGTTCAACAATGTAAGGAGTTAACTTTCTGATGGAGAGAAGTGAACAGTACGGTGGTATTTAAAAGCAGAAGGCGACAGCTATGTGTGGTATGAAGTGGAGCCTCCGGGAAGAGCTGGCGGTGCCAGGAGGCGACGGCGTCGCGTGACATGTTCAAGATGGCCGCGGTGTCAGCTGCTGGAAGTTTATGGCTCGGCTACCTGCAAGCAAGCGCTAAGACGGCACGTATCGACTTCCGACCCAGCACCACTCTTCCGTCATGTTTATCACCTGCCCTCTCGCACAACATGATAAGTCCACCATTACTAAGTCTCTAACTTGAAAATAAAGTAATGAACACAATATACCAATCAACATTATCAGCATGTACTATCGACCCACGCAGTATTTATGAGTCTTACTTAAGTGTAATGTCGGGAGAAGCGGACTGGTGTCTCAATGTTTAAGGCGTCTGACTGGAGAGCGAAAGGCCATAAGTTCGAAATAGTGTCTCAACAGGGATATTTATAAACCCTTAACTCGACCTTCTACTCTGGAACAGCTTGTTGTGCAATGTGAAGTAAGCCACGAAACTTCTTCGTTAGGGATTTCCCGTTAAACCATGAGCCCCTTCAAGGGCTAAAAACTATAGTTATAAACAGATGTGTCCACATCCAAAACAAATTCAAGCCATAATGAAGGTATAACGTGGCCCTAGTTGGCCTAAACGAACATAAAAACAAACGTATCGGGAGATAGCAGATTTTTATACTGATAGACAAGTATTATCAATTTTTTTTATAATTAACATGATATAAATTTCGCAATTAAACAATAAATTATAATAATACTTTTCAGCCACGCAGGAGAACAAATTCCTTTCCATCATATCTAGAGCCTGATGAAGTTTTACTCAACTGGTTTGATATTCTGGCAAATACTTTTATGGTTATTTCTGATAGTCTTTTATACAAGCGAGGTATTTCAAAGCTTAAACGTCATAACTGGTGAATCACACAAACTGTTTTTACTACCCATAGTAACTGTGCGAAAACGAAACTCCGCACCGGAAAACAAAGTTTCATATAATCGAACTATTTTTCCCTTCCTTGAAAGAGTTTCAGATATTTTTTTTATGAATAAACAATTTGTTTTTGGGTTCTATTTACTGAAATGTCGGTGTCATCTACTACTTTGATAAAAGAATGAACATGAAATTATTTACCATTTTCTATTACAATGACTTTTAGCAGATATTGAGTCCATTGACGATCATTCGAGATGTACGTTACGGTTGCTGTGATCTTGTGGTCCGCCCCTTCAGCTTAGACAGCCCTGTGAGGCGTCGCACCACGTGACTACAAATGCGGACCCGCTTCCGTGAGGATACCGCACTTTGTGTGGCGGAGGGGTATTAGGGGACCCTTTACGCAGCCCTAGAGTGTCCCTAGCGGCGCTCAGAATATGCTCGGGCCGCCTTAACGATCGCTGCGCCGACCCTGGCACAATGTAACCTTTGTGCAGCCGCCGGTACATGTCCTATTTGTCCTCCTGAGGCCGGGCTTTGAGAGCCCTCGGAGAGATGAGGATCATCGTGGGAGGATAAAAAATGCAGTAGGCAGCATATGTTGGATACACCGGCCTATTCTGACCGTAGACAATTTTAGCCCTCCGATACAAGAAAAGGAAAGCTGGGTGGCTGCAGATTACGAGTAAGTTTAAGATGCTCGTGAAGATTAAAGCGGACTACAGACTAAAATTCTTTTTAGTGGTGACTGTAGTAAGCAACATTTTTCTCCAAAATTTCTCATTCCCATAATTGACACAGGAGTTTCTGCGTTCTGGGAAAGGCCTTTAATTGTGTCGTTAATCAGATTCTGCTAGATCACTATAAACTGCAAAAAAGGGCTGCTATATTTGTTTCTGGAAATTACCGCAGAATGCAATCAGTGACAGATATGATAAAGGAGCTGGAATGTCATTCATTGTAAGACAGGAGGAGGAGGATCATGGGTGTGTACAGGGCGTATACTGGCGATGCATGGAAACATATTGGAGTAGGTATGAAAAGTAGTGCATGGAAGGGAAGAGATGACCATGACCACAAGCTGGCACTCGATTTCAGGCACAAGGGTGTGGGAAGATTTTCTTTTTTAGGTAAGGGTGTCATGGATTGGAATGAGTTAACAAGGGAAATGATGAATAACTTACCGAAAACGTTAAAAGAATTTAAAGTTAAAATTTGTAGAGGGCAAATGCAGGTGGGTGCAGGATAGGGGGAAGATGGGTGTGTAGGGAAATTGCCACCGGAGCGTATGCTAAATTGCAATTAAAAAATTTAAATGCAGAATAATTAAACACTGTGTACTTCACGATTCAAATCTTCTTCATCAGCTGTGACTAATTAAAATAAATGATCTTTCACCCGTATTAGATGTTACTGAGAATATGGGAGTAGTCTATCTCTAAAAGACCCAAGCAGTACAAAAAAATCACGCTGCTAACACTAATACAAATAAAATATGCAGTTAGTTCAGCACAAATAAATTTATATATTATAAATTAAATACATTACGTATCACTGTAATTTGTCACGAAACATAAAACACAAGGCAGCTATAATCTGGCGACAGAAGAATAACCAATCAATGAAAGCAGTTGCCAGAAATTCCTTCACAAAGATTTTGTTCTGAAACTGTATCGTTAGTATAAATAGTTAACACAGCTCATAAAGAAACAAGTTCGTTGGTATGTCTAGCGTGTGTCCAGTCCCTGATCGGTTATGATATCTCCATCTAGGGCAAATACTTCACAAAGCGCTGTGAGAATTATTTTGAGAATAAAGTGAATAATCTTCGTGCAGGTATTTGTTAGAATTCTAGATGTACTTACAGTGTTAGCACGTTAGATATTAGATTTCCTCCTTAAGGTCTTGTGTAGTATAAAATCTTCAAGACACATTATCAAACAGGATCAGCTGTATAGGGAGAAATAATGTCTTTCTGGAGCTCATTTATTTAATGTTCTAGTTCAGGAAATAAAATGTTATTTAAAAGTTTGATTCTAAAATGAGAAAGTTTTTACTTCAAAGCACATTTTAGTATGTGACAGGATTTTTTTTTAGAATTTTGTGTTAAAACATAACATATAACATCTTGTATAGAATTAGAAGGTAAGAAACGTATCCGCAATAACTAATATGGTGTATAATTTTTTTCACGCTTCATAGCAATTGCCAAGAGTTTCTATAAAATGTATTGTTTTATAGTAAGTAAGGTTGGACGTTACGTGTTGGTGACTAGTTTACATCGTGATACAATAACTGTATTATTGCTCACGTTTTAGTGCAGTTCATGCTGAAAGTGTATGGTGCAAGTAATTCTGATAATTTACGTTACGCGCTTCGTTATTTCCTGAGTTGTAGTTAGGGATTCATTTCATGTGTTTAAGTGTGTCTGCTTAGTTTGGTTTTGTAGAGACAATATTAGCTGAGTTTGTGGTTAGGTTAAAATGTATCCTTATAAGCAGTTATTAATACTGCCAAACTAACTGTTGGTGACGACGTGTTTTGGATGACTTAGGCCCATTTTGTCATCACTCAACACGTGCGAGCCGTCAGCTTAAACAATTTTTGATTAGTATAGGTAATTATGTTACCACCAACAAACAGAAAGTATGGTTACGAAGTCTCAAATGAAAAATATACTGTTATGATGAAATACCAATAGATTTAATAAACTCTGCTTCTTGAATCACTTATTTGCACTCATACAACATCAAAAAAAAAATCTTAATTCTAACACATTTTATAAACTATTACAGCTTCCTTACAGTGAAGTACAAACTTGCGTCACGCGACGTTATCACTCACTCAGCCATCGAAATGTTAATAATGCGCCCAGTTGTTGCGGGCCAAAGATATAATACGAACTATTATTTGTGGAAACCCGGTAATTATATACAACAGGCCACAGATATTTATACAAATATTTAAGATATTTTAGGATTCTACGTAATAAATATGTAATCAATAACCAATATCAAAATTCGTTTGATAAGGTTAATATTGACTGTTCTATATTCCAGAGAATGCTCTCACTAGGGATCGAAACGATAATATCTAACACAATGTAATCTAATAGAAGCTTCCGTTATAGTAATCATGATTATGAATTCTCAGTTACATCATGTTCCCGCTAGAAGATATTTACTATACTAACGAAACAGCGTTTCTAAATGAAGTATTCCTTATATTTAAGACCTATAAAACCCATCTGAACCGTCACTTTATTTTTACTATGTTTACTAGCGTTCTATGCAATATTCCTCCTTTTCGCCAGACTATTCAGAAATAACTTACACTATTATGATTGAAACATGATTTGCAAATTACAGTTTCGTTTCGAGAAAAAAAAAATGATAACATTGGAAGTTGGAATAAGTCAGCTCTATTCTTCATTTTAAATAAGCAAATGAATTTTATAACAGTTGAAATTAGTATGAGTGGGAAAAAAGGGATTGACTATAACTTTCACTGATATAATGACACTGCAATGATAATTTCACGATGCTGACTGACATTAATGTACACAACGGCTAAGTAGCATATGCCTTAGTGTACAACTGGTTGATTGAGAAACTCAGATACTCTATGTCACACTCAGCAGCGACTGTTGTTCTCACTGTCATGCTGCTGTTGCGGCGCCGCAGTCAGTCTCAGTAGTGTCGAATGTTGGAGAACAGCTGTATAGGGTACTGCCAATTGCCACCGTATCGCAGGACAAGAAGTTCTGGTTGACTCCAAAAATATTGCGCTGATCGAATCACATCTAATCCAGTGGCAAACCGACAGCGTCTTCCGTAGACTCTTGAGCAAGTTGTGTCTGTGCTACCGTAATGGAGGGTTAACAATAGGACTCGAGGCAGTGCGGTGGGCTGATCCGTCGGATCGGTGTCCCGCCTGAGACAATGGGCTCAATCAGACGCGGCCAATCCGCGCGAGGTTAATGGCCGCTGCTGACTGAGGCATGCCAGGCGTCCGCTGTAATTTGCCCATCAATTCACGTCAGCCGGACGCTGCAGAGCCCAGTTCGTCGAGAGCACCACTCGCTCTGCCTGCTCAGCTCTGTCGTCGACATTCCTTAAGCTGATTGTATACAAGGAACGGCAAATTCGTCAAACGAGGGCTCTGACAATTGCAGCAGATATAGAGAAATCTTGTCAAAAGTCGAGGTCATTACAGTTGCGAGAGGATTACGGATAAAAAAAACGGGAATGGCGTTTTGAGGGTTCCATTACAGCATTCGAATGGAGTAATTCGGTAAATAATTGGAAACCTAATTTTGTATGGTTGCACAACACGTCGAACCACGTCGAAGTTAACTATTCACCGGCCGGCCCCGGTAGCGCGGTGGTAGCGAGCTAGTGTTGCAGAAGTCGCCGGTTCGAGTCGGGCCTAGGGTATGGCTGGTGTTGATTAAGTGTTGCGTCCATCCTATGTTGTCCTGTCACTTGTTACCATCAATAATAACACTAGTAGATTCTATTTGCGTACTTGAGGAATAAAAGAAACATTTGCTGGCTGAATAAATGCAAGGCCGAACACCATTTTTTTAAAAAATAAAACAATTTACCCAGCAGGATTGGCTTGAGATTGATGCATTATACATAAGTATTAAAAGTATTAAGATCAATTTATCAATTAAGATAGAAAAACCTTTCTAACTTTAATCTCATTCATTATAAATCTTTTGAATCAGTGGTTATGTCTAAGTCTGCATTCATACTGACTCTTAAATTAACATTCACTTCTTTAAAAATGTAAAGGACGTTAGCACTCTCCATGCATCGACGCGAAATTGTATATCTCCTTTACCACGTTTGATTACCGGTATAGGTTAGATAACCAAAGCAGAGGTGGACATATCGAATGTATGTATCTATCGAAATACATTTTATCCTCTTTAATATCAAGACTGGTGTGATAAATCGTTCGTATCTATCCATCTATAGTTTAGATTTTTTCTGGAAGACTTCTAAAGAACATGGTAGTGTCAAATCAGTAGTTAATAAATTTATACGAGCTGATAATACCCGTTACATTTCTTTCGGCACCTTATTATTTATTTCCAAGTAAGTTACTGATACTGGTGACCAGTTTATTTCTCATTTAACTTGGGTAAACTTCTTGAAGTAATTCCTCATTAACATCTTCAACATTACACGAACATCCAAAATTAAATATTGTAGGAGTAATGTTCTTACTATCACCAAGTTTGGCGAAAACACGCCATTGAAAGACATTTACTTCAAGGCCCCCACCATCTAGGCAAAGATTTAAACCATAGAAGAGTTTACTACATATTTATAGGTCTCATTTACTTGCTTAATAACTCGGAAATAACTTACAGGCTACTAAGCAAGAAAATGTGGCAGGTGAATGTTTTAATTATTGGACCATATACCCCTTCTCCCCTCCTCCCTTGCTCATATCAAACTTCAGATAAATGATTAGCATATTACGATTTCAGAATGGGAAGTCAATAATAAATTCTAAAACATTATTATTTTTGTGATACTTCCTTTTACATGAATGTAAAGGAGAGCGTGGATAATAATTTTCCTTGCAAACTCTCACAAACGACAAACAGCTTAAATAGAATGATGCATTATGTACCATATTACTCGTACATAGCAACCTTATCCGATAAAAGTGCAGAATACGTCAACGTTGAACATTGCGAGTAGTACGTAGAAATAGTAACGCGTCTCAGTTCTGTAGATTGAAGAAAGTGACTATGTAATATTTCTACCTGAGATGTCGACTAGTTTTTCTCCTAATTCACGTGGCACAGTCTCACACAGAAATTGGGTAAAAAATAATGGAATTTCATTAACGCGCAGCATAATCTGAGTATTGTAGTTTACTTGAATTCAGTGGTATAGAAACACAATGAGGGTTAATTACGCTTGTTTGGCTTTTTACTTCCATTACTATTATACCTTGCATTCCTAGTCACTCTGCTATCTAATGAGCACCGAGGAGATTATTTTTTGTGGAAATAAAGAATTGCCGGAACGTGACACTGACCACGGCGCCTACCTCTCAGTGATTGCTGTCAACTGCTTAACTCTCATCCTTATCGCCTTATCTAAACTTTGTACTCGCTGTTGGAGTCAGTAAAACTCAACGAGTGACGCAGCCATACCCACCGACGATGGTCATCCGAGGTAGTGCAGAACTGCAATTCTTCTCTTAACACAGTGAGACGGACGCCAATCGTCAGCATTTCAGTAAATGGCATCAGCGGGTATGGCCGCTACTTGGGAAGGGGTAGCATTGTTTTAATTTGGAGAGGTACAGCGGTGTTACTCTTTGCGTTAAGGTGTGGGGAGCCATCGGGTATCACCTCAAATCAGGTCAGGAAGTGATTGAGGTAACTCTGAAGGCAGAAACGTATTTTACCTGCGTCTTAACCTGCCACAGCATCATGGTGCCATTTTTTTTTAACAAGACGCACCACGTGCCTCTATGAACTGCATGCCTTATATTGAGCAAGATTCCAAGATTTATCTCGATAGAACATATGTGGACCTGCTCCGACGTCAACTCCGTCCCAGTACCAGGATTCAGGATGTAAGGGACCACTTACAACAGTTGCGGGCCAGTTTGCCTCAGAAGAGGCTCCAGCGACTTTATGACACCTTATTATTATTATTATTGTTCAGATGAGTAGTTAGATACTTTCACATCCTTAGTATTTCAATTTTTTATTAAATTTGCTGTTATTGATATGAAAATAGTCTTAAGCTTTTCACTGCAAATGTGATGCATACGAAAAAACATTATTTTGGCTCAACTTTCACTATGAAGCGACAAGTATGCTTGACATGCACTTATTCCCCATTTCGTTACTTGGCCAATCGCGACTCCTTCCCGGGTCGTGTGAGGTTCGGATTGGGAATATGTTGACTAATACACTTGTTCCATTCAAGGTTTTTCTGTCGAGCACCGTTCATCCCGTGTCCTCCGCTGTGTAGTTTTTGAGTTATAGTCATTTCAAAATGGGTATCTTTCATCTGAGATGTTACGCATTATGGACCAGAGAAAAAGTGTTCACGCTGAATCATTGTTTCACACACGAGATGAGAAAATATGTCCTTGTGGGAACTTGGAGTAGCTTAGCAGCGGAAGTGAGTCTGATGAAGACAGCAGGTGGTGAGCCGCGTGCTGATGACTCTGGAAACTGCGGCGCCCAGTTTTATCTGCACGGCGCGCGCTTATCCTTTTATCGACTAGTGTCCTCGTGACGTCATCAGCGGCCGCTCACCGCCACTCCTTCCTTCCTTCCTGCTCTTCTTTCTCAGGGGAGCGCTTTGTGAACAGATATCGGGAAAAGATCAGCGGCCATCCACCTGGCTGTTCCCCGGAGCTGCGCCGACGTCTGAGGTCGGATCAGCCGCTAAGCCGGCAGCCTCGTGTCGTGCCGACCGCGATCACTAGCTTAGGCGTGCGATGCGCTGCCTACTGGATTAGCTCCTCCAGCTATCTCAGCTCTCCAGGCATTCTGCTTCACTGCGACACAACACAGAAGCCACTTCCAGTGCATGTACACACAATGAAAGAAACGGTACAGTGAATTTTCGTTTTTTGTTTTATTTCTGATTTTTCGTTTTTTGTTTTTTTTTTTGTTTGTTTGCTTTTTTTTAAATGTTGTTTGTTATTTATTTATTTTTATAATTATTCAAAGCAGAGAAATAGAGTAGTATACTCATGTACTTCATACTGTCTCATTAACTGAGGAGATTTGGTTGCCCTGGACAAACTGGAAATTGACAATCGCTATGAATTTATTTCTCGTTGCAGTTAGTGTGAGGTGATTGGTTTATTTGCAACGAAACTTAGACTCTTCAGAGGCCTTTTTATTTCATAGAAAATATCAAATTCAGAGGAACATCTGAATGTGAATAAAATATCGTGTGATAATCGGATCCTACGTCAAAAACTATCAGTGGAGTAAAATAATTGTTATTTTCAGCACTATCAGACCAAACTTCATAACCAACAAATAAGATACATATTTACTATTCATGTTTCACAAAAAGGTCCTCGTGTTAGTACCTCCCAGCAATGTCAGTACATTACACACTAATAACAAATTAAGGGACTTTGTACTTAAATTTTGCGTTTTTTGGTAACTGCTTTACGTCTCTTTTTAACATCGAGGTCTTTAGAGACGGGAAAGGATGGGGGGCAAGGATGGGGGCAAGGAATGGGAAGGAATTCGGCCATGGCCTTTTGAAGGAAGCATCCCGGCATTTGCCTGGAGTGATTTGGGGAAACCATGGAAAACCCAAATCTGGATGCCCGGACGGGGATTCGAACCGCCGTCCTCCCGAATGCAAGGCGAGAACGCTAACCGTTACACCGCCCCGCTCGGTTTAAATTTTGCAATACAATTCTTGTTAGGGACCATTCGTTCTAAAACGTAAGTTGTTTTTCTGTTAAAAAAATATGTGTTATTACATAAGAACGAAGTGATAATTAATATAATATTCACGAGTAACTAGCAAAGTTAACAAAGTGTTTACGCACGACATTTCGGCCATGAAATATCCATCGCCATCTGCTTGTGATCGCTAAAATTTTTATCGCTGAAATATTGTGTCTAAACATCATAAACACTTGGCTTGTTACCCAAAAACATTATACTAATGGACATTGCTTCGTATTTATCTGTTCTCATTCTTAAATGCCTTCAGACAAAAGGAATTTTTTCGATTTAAAATATGAACTGTCTTAAAGTTACACGATATTTACATGTCATATTACAATTAATAAATTATTATTTTTTGTCATATTTATTAGAGTCTGCTTCAAAACCTAAATTGGAATTAACTTTCGCTTTTTGAAAGTATTCATTTCTTCAGTTACAGAAAATAAATTGTGTACATGTACATTTTAAAATGCATTAAATATTTTTGCTAATGTTTCTACTGAGAACTCCTTAGTTCAATATAGCACCATTTAAATACGTTTTCTTGAGACACTTTGCGACCGGGGGCGATGGGCGAGCGCTAACGCCATAGCCTTGTATTTGGAAGGACATGTGTTGGAATCGCCGTCCGGGCATCCAGATATCGATTTTACATGGTTTCCCGAAATCAGTTCAGGCAAATGCTAGAATGGACCATCGACATATTCGTTCCTTGGCCCACGTTTTTAGCCCCCTTTAAAGACCTCGACGTCGACGAGGCATAAAGCCATTAATATTAAGAAGACATTTTCCGTGTTTGTTACTTACACGTGGGAAAGTCTTCGGGAAGTGTTTTATGACCTCAGGAAATGGTTGTATTTGCTAACATTAACCGATGTAGCCACTAGCAAGTGATCACAGTGAGGCAGTTGCGCATTAAACGGTGTGATACTGTCATTCTTAAATTCCCGACGACAAAAAAGTATCGCTATACTTATCCCCTAACTTTTATAACAATATTGATTTCACCTTACTTCCCAATGGACCATTTCGTTAAAAGTCCATAGATTATTGTTCGATGAACAATATGCACTTCTAAACGTATTAGTATTAATTAATGTTTTTATATGCAATCGAACACATTAACCGTTCAAAATATCTTCGAAGCAATTCTTTACGAAACATTCTTATCGTGTCACCATAAGGAATCTGAAGACATAATTGATGCTATTTCAGTTTTTGCTTTTTTTTTAAATTTCTTTTGTAATATATGAGACTGCTAATATCGTGTTAAATTCTCTCTTGAAACACACACATTCATGACCAAAATGAGGCTATATTAATGTCATTCTAATAATGACATATCCTTTAATTATAACAGAAATTTTATATACGGTCACATTTTACTCCCAAGAAACAAAAATCGAAAAATTGCTTGAACTATTAATTAAAACTATTTTAACATCACCGACTTAGTTAACCCACGAGCCTTCATAATGCGATTACTAGGTCTTCTTTTTATATATCTCTTCGTTGTAACGTAATCATTACCTTTTTATTTTGATTTTAATTAATTAATTACGTGCTAATATGGAGAATGATTTATTTTATGCAATTTAAGCAAGATTTACGGCATTAGAAACTAACCTCCACCTCTGAAGAAACTTTGTTTTGTCATGTTAAGTACGCTAGGGCTCTCCGTGATCGGATTCCGCATAAAACTGTATGTCTCCTACACCAGGTTAGGTTAGGGTAGCCTGGACAAAGACGAATGCACAGCAAATCGAAACTCTGCTAACCGGCGGCCGAGCCTCCCGGCCAACAACGCCATAAGCCCTTCCTTTCTTACCTCTCTTAATTCTCCAACCAATATCTTTCCACGCCGCACAATCAATATACGCCTTGTAAACACTCACGACTCTCTTCCTATCTTCTAATTAATCCAATTCCAGTTGCTTTATTACATATCTTACTAATATGACAGATTATGGTTCAAATATGGTGGCAAATGGCTTAGAGTGCATAATTGTACATGTAATTTTAATTAGATTTAATATTTAACTAATGTTTAAATTAATTTTAAAAGGAATGTTAAACAATTATACCATTTCAAAATTGGCAACAAGGAAGCATTTTTTAATGTAATTGGTACGATCCGCTAAGATTTTTATTTCTTTACACCACAGGCTGTCAAATCAGCCGTTTCAATAAAATTGTATACACCTTTTACATAAGATTTGCTTAAAGGTTTATGAACATTTTAAGAAAAACAGAACATTGTTTTAGGTGACTCAAACATCCTTGAGTAAATTAAAAACAACAGGGTTCAAAGAGTCTCGGAAATTGCGAGTATTTACAAAAATAAATTTTTTTCATATAGTAGGACATTATGTGACCTATCTGCGGTTGCAGAATTATCATTTATTCCAGGACACCCTGTATAACGGGGAACAGCAAAAACCAAGCAGAGTCACCAAAGTAATTTACAAAGCACAGTACTACATAACAAACAATTTTTCATTTTCTTTGGCTTTTCTATTCTGACCGAAGTTCGAAGTAAGCTAGTCGACACCATTCTTGAGTAAATTTGCGAAAATTTAAACAGTTTTAATCAAACAGCTTAGTGAAAGAGTAAACCAGTCGACTATCAAGTGTATGTTTTAAAAACACTTTAAACCAAGATGAAATTTCCCGAACTTGCCAAAGTTGCACACTCAAACAGCGACATTATGACCTTCGTTAACACACTGTTATCTCACACGCTAACGAGGCACCCTCTACAGCTTGAGCAGACAACACGCAAAGAAGCAATGAAGCTATGCCTAAAACTACTTATCACTCGTACTTCTGGTTCGCTGAGAGCCTATATGCAGTATCTCATCGTAATTAACATCTGTTATTTTTCGCTATAAAGCTGAATATTCATAGGTGTAGCAGACATCGTGAATGCCGTAAACAGACCACATGTATGAAAGGAATCACACCTCCACCTAATTATCGGCTGTACTTGGTATACGGAGGTTAATTTTTACAATATATATCTCATTTCTGCATTATTATTTGGTAAACTAAATATTCAAAATTGGTAAACACAGTTTTTTGAAATAGTAGACTAGAATTAGCGAATGTATATCAATTAAACATTCGGTTCACAATGTGTATCAAATAGTAAAGTCGAAATCTCCAGGCATAGGTAAAAATATATACAAGATATTCTTACCATGATTTTTATCATTTTCGTCTGCGCGTTGGACCTATACATAATATTATGCCACTACCTTACCTTATTTTATTTTATTGAAAGTACACAAACTGGGAACGCACTGTGTACTGTACATGTTACATAAAAATATATTTTATGTTTTTGGTGATCACTAGTAAAAAAATATCTGAAAACATTTTTTTCCTTTCGAATCTGTTTATTATTCTGACTTACAAGATTTTCTTCGACTCGTGGAAAGTTTTCCGGAAGTTCTCGTATAAATATTGCCTCTGCTGGTGCTCCACGAGGTGTCAGCGTGGAATCCAGTCGCAGCTGGCCATGCCCGCCGTCAGCAGCCCTGCAGGTGCGGGTTAAGCCGAGTGCCGTATTTATGTGTCGGATAAATTCCACGGGGCCGTACCGGAGGGTTAGTGAGAAATATTTAATAGGCGCCGCTTCGAGGGAACTGTATTTCGCCCGCTCTGGCTTCTAGTCTGACCACCTCCACACTCAAGGCATACTCCGCCGGGCTGCTATGATGCGTTCAAGTTACACGTCTGCTGATTTCAGTCGCGGATATAATTGTATCTTGAAACACATTAGCTTTGAATACTGTCATGATAAAATGCTGTAACTCAGCCTTATTCTCGGAAGGAATGTGATATATGCACTTGTACCGTATATTACTGTTACATTCAGGTGTTCATATGTAACGTACGGCACGAGAATTAAAACTGATGGTTGTGTCAATTCTAATAAAAAGATAAATTATCAAGTTTTATATTTAATTTTGTCTATTTCAGGAGCCAAGTATTTTTCATTTTGCTAAAAATTTTCCTTTCGGATGGAGGTATTTTTTTCTCCGCGAGTCAGCCAGCTTGAGTGATTTTGACTATTAACAAACTTTTAGACCGACTATAACTTTCTGTACCAAAAACGTTAGGGACAGGTGGTTCATCAACTTCCTTGGAAACTTAGTCATTATCGACGCAATTTATACCTAAAACTTAATCCTAAATCTAAGGTTAAATATATCTGTTGGTATCAATTGAAATTTCTTTAAAAACTTACTCGTAACCATCGCTAGATACATTTAGACAATTTGAATTCACGGTTGGGTTTAATTTTGAAATGTAGAACGTTTTTCGTAGCAATTTCAACAGCATTGTAGGACACCAATGCCTTTTTTTATGCTTTATCTCCATTAACGAGCTTTATTTTTACCTAAGATTTCCTTGAATTTTCTAGAAGTTACTAAAAATAATTACCAATGTGAATAATTCAGAAAGCAGTGTTCAAAGTTATTTTGTTTTAGTTTTTTTTGCCTTTGTATAAAATCATAAATAAATCATCCGATAAAATGGCCACTACAGTTTTTTTTTAAAAAAAAAAAAACATTTCCAGATCTTAATGAGCTTAATTACTTTGTTATCCCTTACTTCCATTTAGAGCTAATTAATAAATTTGCTTTGGTACCTTGTGATCCTTAGCCTTTGGGGTACCAAACGCTAAGTATTAATCGTTAAACTATACACAATGTTAAGTATCAATTATAAAATCTAACATCAAAGATGAATTACTAAATTTGAATAGCAGTAGAAACCGTTTCAAAGTTCCTTTGTCACTCGAAAGCGGCGTTCTTTCTTTTATTCCGTATTTGAAGAAGAAAATTCTTTGAAACAAAAAGGGCATTGATGAAATAATTCTTTCAGTTTTGACTTAAAGCAGTTAGCTTTTGTATATTACTGGTGGAAGTATATTATATAAAGCAGCGAATAAACTTTCCAGAATTTGATTCATATCTGTACGATCTGCAATAACTCATAATCTTTCAAATGTAATATTCACCCCTAATGTATGTTTCGCGAAAGAGAGTACGGATTAAATGTATCATATTTTGCAGTGTGAGATTAACTTTTAAACAGGAATCTCCATGATGTGTGTGGGTTTTCTGCGCATATAATTATTTTTGTGACGTGAATACTTTCTTTGCTAGTAAATAATCTCCCCAAAAGGAGATTTCATCAGAAAAATTTAGTATACAAGTTCCGCCAGATAACTGCATAAATTTTTTATTTTTTTTGTTGTCTATAGAAACAAGTAACTTAGTTCAAGGTAATAAACCTTGAATATTTCTATATTTTCTGAAGTTATTTGTTCATTAATTTCGTAGCTGAACTTTGACTGTTGATAATAAATAACCAGCGGAGTACATAGCTTTGCGGCCAGGTTTTTATAGATTTTGTCACCAATGTGCCTTAACAGTTTCATGCACAATGAGATACACTTACGAGGGTGTGCGTATGTAGGACCCTATTCTACTGCTTAATTCCTGAATACCAGGCAGAGAGTTCTTATTATAGTGACTAGTGATCGCCCAGCGATCGAAATTCGACCGTAATTCATTATGTTGTTTAGTTTCTTTCATGAAAGAGTAATAATCTAGTAATACTCTGGATTACCTATAAAATTAAAACGGTACACTCCACACGTAACCGTATGCTAAATTTTAGCTTCCAATCTAACCATAACAAATGATGAAATGTATTTATCGATGGTTCATTTAGGCCGGAAAAACTGCTTTAGCTTTAAGAAACATGCGCATTTAAATGTATCTATCAAAATAATTTCGTCATTTTGTGTGTTCGCTATTTAAATTTGGTCTATTATCATTTTGAATTTCACGCAATTAAGTATTCCTTATTTCTTGTCTCTCTCTCTCTCTCTAATGAAATTACTGAAATTAAAAAATCAAAAGACACTTAACCAAAGTTTAACATTTTAAATAATCAAATGACCATATAGTATCTGGCAGAATCGCTACATTACTTTTCAAAGTATTCCTTTCATAACTTCAAACATTAATCTCTACTTTATCTGAGTCTTTCGTTTTAGCAAAGACCACAGAGTGTCTCAATGCGGGGAATTCATGTAAGAACGTTGGCTCCGATCCTATTTCACGCGCGCACACACGTTCGCAAATTAATTTTTTATTTTAATCATCTATTTGTAACATGTATTAACTATGCTTATTATATTTTTGGGTGGGGTGGGACATTCTCCACCAGTGAAAAACTGTTACTAACCTGTTGAAATTTGGATTAACTTTTTCCATATAGTGTCCTCTTCAGGCTTAGCACTCTCCTTTTCCGGAAAAGTCGCCACGAATTAAATTAAAAATGCCGAAATATGGGATGCTCCGCAACCGCGATATGTTAGCAGCACTGTAAAAATGACACAAAAATTATCGGTACAGGGATCATATCAACCTAAATAGGTTCGTTTTGTCATAGTGATCATGGTTAGGTTGAAATTCGGCATGGACCAAGAGTAAAAAGTTTACGGGAATTAGTTCTGCGCAGCCCAAGTCGCAAACCAGAGACAAAATGCGCATTTGTTTACAACTGAAGCAATCGATTATCTCTGACTGCTTATATCGATTCCAAGGTTTGTAATATATATATATATAATTTTAGCTTTTTGTATTTCTTTAAGTTCCTCCGTTCGCCCAATATTCTGGCCGCTAGCTGAGCTATCTACCAACCCTCGAAATGTTGCTTCTTGCTTCTATATAATTTCATAGATTAATTTCGAATGTTTTGTTTCACCAAAGAATACAAAGTAAGGCCGCTAGCTGCGCCATCTACCTGCCATCTGAGCGAATACGTAGGCGAGTGAGCGTTTTATTTTACTTAATTTAATGTATTTGTAATGCATATTGTATATAGATTTTAGCTTCCTTCACTTCTTCTTCATATAATCTTTAACAATGCCAAATCTCACACTTCTCCATGCGCGCAATATTCTTAAAAATGTAACATAAGTTTTCGCTTAGCGTATTATTATATATGTAGATTATAATTATCAACAAATAACCCTATGACTCTCATAGTTCAGCATTTCTTCTCCATTTCATAAATGAGTCATTGTTTTCCACTGAATATCTTTTAACAGTGATGTCATCCATAGTAAATTTCTATAAAACGTGTTCTTAAAATATATTTGCCACAAAAATAAAATACAGGAAATCCTAAAATGTGTGATAATGCTTTTACATCCCGCAAGTCATGATAACTACAATAACAACTTGATGAAAACGTCATCAGAGTTAGAAACGTCTTATACTCCCCAGTGTGTAATGTTGCTGACCTTTACCGGTTGGTGAACATTAGAGAAGTTGGGGTGCGGTAAAGCGCTGTTGAGGCGCGGGTGTCGGTCACAGTGTGCAACGCACTTCGGCGCTGCGCTCGTTTATCATCTCTGACATGTTCAAGGGCGGGCAGACTTGGCCTGCGAGCCTCCGGCCTCCATAAATACGACGACCCTCAAACTGCGCGCCTATAGCCACTTGAATTATATACTCCACCCCTCAATACATTCCTCGCGTTTGTATTCTTGGATTTTCCGTTGTAGGAAGTGGATATCCTGTCTATTCGCGGCCAGAAGCAGTTGCTTGGTATGTAATTAATCACTGGTAAATTATGGCGATACCTTACTAAAAATTTGTTTTTCGTATTCAGTAGATGGGTTTAAAGAAATTTGACTTTAATTTCGACCAATTTTCTTTATAATCGTCGTCTCTTCCTCACAAATTAACATTAAAAGTACAGTTTCTATGTGAATAAAGAAATCGGTTAAGTCCTTTTTAATTAGCAGACTTGAGTGCATGTTATTTCCGGAATGCACCGGCTGAATTATATTATCTTCTTTGAAAATTTATTACAAAAATACTAGTTCCCAGAGGTATATATAACAAAAGGACAAAAGGAGAGCACATATATTGACCTTATCTACTATATTAGTTCTTCAAGCATCCTCTTACTGCTGAAAGTATTGGAAGGATTGTATCATCCTATGGTGATGTTCCTGGTTTAATTTCACGCAATCAGAAAACTGTGATGAGTGTTTTGAATTCTACTGTTATGTATTACTATATATGATTGTAAAAAAAAAAAAAAAAGCGAAGAGGGTTAAACGGGGTGTCTGTGAACTCACCCCCACTCCTCCTAAGTGCAGATATAAAGTCGCCAGATTTTACTTCCCTCTCCGAGGAAAGCTTACCATAGGCTGTATGCCCTCACTCCATATGCAGCACGGAGAGCGTTGGGATTTAATCCAGGAGCTTGGTACAATATCTGGTTTTTAGCCACTGAAGACCATATTTATCTGTCCTGTCCTGTTCAAAAATTTCTTTCAAGTCGGATCTAATTAGCCGCAGAAAAGTTGCGAGAATATCTTTATGTCTAAATATAATCTTCAAGGGTTGCCCGCCGAGTGGTGTTGAAGAGAGAGAAGCTTTCGGCGGCGTGATATAACGGCCCCAGACTTGGATTTTAAGAATTATTTGGTGGAAGCTGGGAGTTGAGTAAATACGCTTTTGTACATTTTTCTTGTAATTAATTGTGAATTTGTGTATGTGAACATTGTTTTACGGAAAGAAACTATTTAATATGATCAAAAACAGTATTACACACTAAATTGAATAATATTTTGTAATCTTCAGTATTGATGTGAGCTACCAAGCTTAGAGGACAATTTCCGACAATTTGGACTGATTTTCGTGGATAGTTTTGTGTGTAAATATCTTTAATTTTTATTTCTGTGCTTTTCATAATAATTGTGAATGATTTTGTAATAATTCTGATTGTTTTTAATGTGATTTTAATTGTTTAAGTATTGTTCGAATTCGATAAACGACGGTCGGAAGTCTTTGAATTATTCCGGAATTCTCTGTAAGGCCTATATAAGCTATCGGCAGAGACAAGTTAGTTAATTAAGTTTTAGTTTTGAAGGTGTTGCAAGTTCTAATCGCTGGAGCATCTGTTTACATTTGTACGTAGTATCTTTGTATGAAGTCCGATGCCTTTGATAAAAATATAAACAAACTTGAATGTGATTATTGTTTGGACTAATTATTTCATTTTAAACAAGATACTAATCATAGCGACCGTAGACAGACGTAGTATCTTACGATATCAGTAAGATAACAGATAGCAATATACCAGAAGAGACTACAGTTAAAAAGAAAATTTACTGAGTTGTAAACTGGCGGCGGCGAACTACTGACACAGACGTGAGCAGTTTGGAAGACCTGGAGGAGGATTCAATCGGCGACTGCTTGGATTACGACGACTGAAATTTACATTGATGGCGGCAAGAGGAGAAATTTTTCAGCCTAGGTTACCAGTTTTGGGCGACATCAACACGGCGTTTGTTTATTGTATGAAGTGTTTTGAAAAGTAATGCTACGAGGAGAAATAAAAAGTGATAAAAGTGTTAAGAGAAACTGTTTAAGAGCTTAAAAATCTATTGATAGCCGAATCGAACAGGGAGTACTTAATATTTAGATATTTGCTTTTGGATGTTCATTTGTGGTAACTTGTGATAAAATTTCTTTTCTCTTTAATTTTGTTGTCAAATTAATTTCGTCACGAGTTCTAAATAGCTGACAGTCAAAATTTACAGGCATTTCTAGAATGCTGTGTAACTAACTATAAAGCAAAATTTGATATAAAATTCTTTGAAATTAATAGTAAATTTTCTGAAATTAATTCTCAATTTTCTGAGTCTAAAAATGAGTAGAATCTTGATGTAAAATTTGCTGAATTTAGACATGAGTTGAAGCAAGATAAATTTTCTGAACTTAATGATAAGTTTTCTGAACTGAAACAAAACAATGATATAAAATTTTCTGAATTAGCTAACTGTTTTGAAGTGAAAATCAATAAGCAATTTCAGGGTTTTGGTTCTCTATTCAAAGAGGATATTAACCATTTAAATTCCAGGTGGGGGGAAGTAGGCATAGAATGTCATGAGAAATTTACACAAATTTGTGAACAATCTAAAAATGAATGACATAATTTGGTTCGTAAAGATGTGAAACGAGTCAATGAAAATTGTGATAAGATGAGGGAGGAATATGTGACTTTATTCAAAGCCAATGATATTAAAGGGACTAAAAGGGTAGATGAACTGAGATAGGAGGTGTCTGGAATGATTGCGCAGGGATTAGAAAGTAATGTAAATCATTTGGAGAAAAAGTTTTCTGAGTTTCAGGTTCAATTGGGTCAAAGTGTTGTCACCTTAACAGGTAATCAAGTGGTCAGTATTGATGTTAAATAAGAATTAGAATTTTATGATGATACGGGGAAGCTATATCCTGTAGAATTTATTAATAATTTTGAGAGATCCTACTATTTTAATGTGTTACCGGACAGTAAAAAAATTGCTCTTGTGTGTAAACATCTAAAGTCTTATGCTAGGACATGGGGAGATAGGCAAGTTACGGAGGTGAATGATTACAACCTGTTCAAAGAAAACTTTGTGAAACTTTTTTGGTAAAAAAGTTGGAAAATACAGGAGACAAGAGAATTGATGAGTGGTAGGCCCCATAGATCTGGCAGCGAGACTCAGCATATATTTTTTTCATAAATGTAGGATCCGGTGCAAGTATTTAGACCATTCTTATGGGGAAGAGGAATTTATAGACTTGATAGGAGCTAAACTACCTCTTCAAACCAGAAATCTAATAGCTACTTCTACTGGACACAGTTTCGGAATTATTGAGGCGCTTGGATGCTCAGGAATCATTTTCTAATTGATATGATATTACAGTCATTATCGTAAGAGAGAGAGCAGAAGTCCTCCGAGGAGAGATCGTAAATCAAGAGATGCTAGGTTTAGGGGAACAGGTCGAGATGGTTATCTAAGGAGAGACGGTAATGATGGGATGAGAGGAAAAAACCCTCAACCTGAAATGGAAACACAGCGTGGAGGCAGCCAAACTAAAGCCCACCAGTGAAATGGCACTCACAGTGGTGGGAAAGAGTTTGAGTGGAGGTACTATTTCCCATGAGGTGAATTCTATTTTTATGAACAGTGTTGGTTCAAATTTTAATAAGAATTTGGGTAGTGGTAAGTCAAATGTAAGTGATCATAAGGAAGCATTTGGCTGTAATAGTAACGAGATAGTCTGAGAGATAGAAGTCATTACTAATGATGACCATGTAGGTGATTTGAGAGTAAGGGAATTAGTCTCTGATTGTAATGAATCCGTAGTATCTCCAGAATGTGACTAACATGTAACTCTGGGATGTGACGAAAAAGTTAATGAATTTGACGTAGAAAGTATTCCTATTGTGGTAGAAAATGTAACGGAGGAAGCAGAAAATGAATTTCATGGTAGGGATGTAATTAATGATGTTGTTGATGCAGGGGTTGATGATAGGGTAGAGCAGAAACATGACCACCAGAGTACCTTGTCACTCGTTTCAGTATGTGACAGTAATTAATTTTGTGTAGAAAATTTACGGAGTGGTCACAATTTAACTACCAAAAATAATGCAGAATTTGTAGTACATAGTACAGTATGGCTATCTGAAACTAGTGTGTACCAGCAAGGCATAGTTGGGACTATGTTTGCTTTTACATGTGGGGATAAAGTTTGCAAAAGTGCTAAAATTGAGGAGATTCTCAAATATTTTGAAGTTGAGGGTGATACTGTGGTATCGATAGAAAACCCATATGAGGAGGGTAGCATTGAGTTAGGATGTTTGTCCGCTGAAGCAAGGGAGATTGAAAAACCTTACGTACCGATTCGTAAGTTAAGAAAACGTCACGAATTTGACTTGGCTGGTACGTTGTTTAGTTCCTTATTTGATGTAGATGATGGTATTGAAGAAATGGGTGGGCCTAAAAAGTTCTCTGTACCGGTTTCTGACTTGGAAAAATATCCCGAAATTGACTTAGCTGTAACAATGCTTAGTAAACTCTTTGATGTAGGCGGAGGAATTCAGTGAGCGAAATGTTAGGACAATTTTTGATGCTGATTCAGATAATTTTTTAGGTATGGAGAGCAGTTACCAGTTAATGGATAGTGTAATCGGTAGTAGTGAGGGACTGGATTATATTGGTAATGATTGCAGATCTGTATTGATTTTTTAAGAAATGTTGCAGTTTAGAGGCAAACAGTTTGTGAAAACAGAACAGTATGATCCGTAAGCTGTGCTCTGGATTTCCCAGATTATGCTGTTTGTGATCATGCGATCTGTATGTGTCTGTCAGTATATTATAAAGCTCTGTGTACGTAAAAGTGTAGTATTAGATGTTCATACAAAAGTAGAAGAAAACTGGAAAGTTCGAAAAAAACTAATTTACGTAGTTTTGGGTTTACAGGGAAATCCTGAAACCCATTTTCACTACAACATGTAGGTACCCTTTACCAATTTCTTGGGGAAGGGTACCTTAATGTTTACTATTCTGAGGTTAGTTTTTGGAATGCATGTTTCGGGGAGGGGTCACTACATGTAACAATGTGATTTTTTAAATAAGATCGTATCAAATAAATATGTATAGATAATTGGTTTCTGTACTCCAGGTAAAATTTTAAAGAAAATAATGTAGAATATTTGAAATGTAATGATTCAGACAACTGAAAAGTTTTGTCTAGTACGTTTGGAGTTTTATGAGATGTTCGGGTTGGCTGCACTGCGGCGACTACTGATCAGCTGTCAAATGTAAACACTGTTGTCAATAACAAACAAACTGACAGCTTGTGTTTAGCTTATAGTGAATGAATGAATTTGTACCTTAGGCTTAAGATGTTGTAATTAAATGATTGTTTATCCGAACAGGACTTAAGAAAAAGAACTAGTTAGAAAATGATTGGAACTGTAAATAGATAATTATTTATTTTGACTGGAATAAGAGTTGAGAGCTATGTACAGATTTTGTATGTAATGAATGATTATGAATCTGGATTGTATTATTGTTAACCGTATTAAGATCGGTTAATTCAGATGTTGACCTTCTGAGTTCATACAACCAGTTTGACTTCGTGAAGGATTCAATCAATCTTAATTATGCAATATCAGTAGAATCCTACGGAGGGGTTATAACGGCCCTCAGACCCAGACCTTTAATGAAATTTTATTTTTGGAATTATTTGTAGCAAGTTGGGAGTTGAGTAAATATGGTTTCGTATATTTTTCTTGCAATTAATTGCGAATATTAACATTGTTTTATGAAAGAAACTATGTAAATACTATTTAATATGTTCAAAAACAGTATTACGCATGAAACATTGTTAATAGTTTGTAATTGTAAGTACTGATGTGAGCTAACAGGTTTAGAGGACAATTTCCGGCAGTTTGGACTGATTTGTGTGTAAACGTCTTTAATTTTCATTTCTGTGCGTTTTGTAATGATTGTGAATGATTTTATATTAATTCTGATTTTTTTAATTGTTTAAGTTAGGATTCGGAATTCTGGAATTCTCTGTGACGCCTATAGAAGCGATCGGCTGAAACGAATTAGTTAGTTAAGTGTTAGTTTTGAAAAGTTTCGTTTTGAAGGTGTTGCAAGTAATAATCACTGGAGCATTTGTTTAAATTTGTACGTAGTATCTTTGTATGAAGTCCGAAGTCTTTGACAAAAACATAAACAAACTGCAAAGTGATTCTTCTTGGACTAATTATTTCATTTACTCTGCAACCATCTTCTCTGTGAACATGGGAGCAGAGCACGCTACCGAAAGCTCGTTTACCTTCAACACCATCCCCGTAAAATCGGTAAAGATTATGTTCCAGAGACACCCCGGGAATTCCTTTGTGCAAAAAACTTTATATTTAGTAATTAAAATTCAATAACGGCTAGCTGGCTTAATGTAGAGAGGTGCATAGGTGGTTTAAATTGAGTGTTATGTACATCTTATGTTATCCTGCGCTTTGGTTAAATGAAACACTTTGAGGTAGTCTTGAATGAATAAGTACAGTATTGAAATGTAGTCTTCACGGGTTTTCCGAAGTATGTTGTTGAAATGCGAAAATTCTACAACATACTTCGGAAAACCCATGAAGACTACATTTCATCGATACGCCGTGAAAACCTTCGATCTCACAAGTACATTGTTATTAGGCAGCTAGTGTTCGTACAGTATGGGTGAGATGTTGGTGGTTCGGCGTGTCAAACAGACAGTTCTACGTGACTCAACAAAGCGTCCAGATTTACACGTCCGGTGGGTGACTAAACTGCCTACCTGACTTGGACATTCAGTGGATTTATTGCCCATCATGAATAACTAAGGCTCGCTTTCCATTTGAGCAGGTTTCGGAAAAGATTCGCCAAATGGCGTTAGCTAGATCCGACGTCCGAAAGTAGTTCTTAGTGCAGTTTCTCAGTAAAGAGGCGTGCTTGGAGAGTGGAGGGTGACGATCCTGTCACTAAAGAACCTCGAGAGCAATATTATTAAACTTTTGGTGCTTTTTGTTTATCTGTTGAGCCTACCAGGAGCGGTCATATTGGCGGGTAGCGCTGTGATTCGCCGAGTGTCATACGATACATCGCAGTGCGAAGGGTACAGAGTTTTACTCGGAGCAGAGAAACGGAGGAAGGAACATTCTAATACTGATCTGGTGCAGTGGCAAGTAACCTTCACCGAGGCCTGACCACTGTACGAGACAGGGGTGAACGAGGCGGCCTGGGGAAGCGGCCAACACGTCCAGCCGTGCGAGAAAGCTGGACGACCCCCGCGGTGTTATGCTGGCTATTCATGCGTGGGTCCTGTGACCTCGCTATCGGCGCAACGGTATAACTTCGTACGAAACGGAAGATTATTCAATCTGTTCTACACAGTAATCGTCGCTGTGAAATCTCAAATTTCTCTAACTGTTTAAAAATCAAAGACGTTCGACAATGTGTGATTGTTCAAATATTAATAAAATAAACTTCATGTTTCCGTAAATTTCACCAAGCTCAAGTTTTAATAAATTAAATTAAGTTAAATTGTACATCCACCTTTCATTGATCCTATTTGGTCCAGAATAATATATCATGTGACAACCTTAAGATTTGTAATCCTTAATAATATTCAAAATTGATAATTTTTTAATTGTTAGAAGAGAATCATCGAGAATTTACTTTCCCTAACTGCAGTCTCCACAAGGTGAATCATACACGAATTCTGAAAATACCAATAAAACAGTGAGTCCGGCTAAATCGGCCAAATACAATACCAAAAGAAAAATATGAAGGTGTTAAGCTTTACAGTTTTCTGACGATGGATAATGTCCAAATAATTTATTTCTCATCTAGTTTTCCACACAAAGATAAATACAGACCAGTGCAGTCCTGGATATAACTGATTACATGAAACTATATTTCTGAAGTACGGATCTATGTGTGGAATATATCCTCTTGACATTGCCACTGTGACAACAAACGTCAACTTCGACTCCACATGACGCAAAAGCCCGATTCTCAGCCACTGATGGTTTTTCTGTAAATATTAAGTCGAATTTGAATACTTTGGAATCTTCCTAAGAGGTCAAAAAGTTTAGTTTTGTGCCTCACCTGTGAAACTTCTGTCTTTTTGTTCAGAAGCCATAAGCCGTTTCCTTCTTTCGAAGAATGAGGAATAGTGCAAGATGAATAGTGGTTGCAAATATAATCCTTCGTACAACTAGATTTACGCTCTGGTGATATACATTTGTTCGGAAGAAAGTTTTCATGACTTTATGAGTTCTGACTTCTTAACAGAAAACTATTAACCGGAGAAACAATTTTATTGGTTGCTCTTCTCACGTATTATGTTTTCAATTTTTGCTGTCTAGTTTCTCACAGCAAGTTTCATTTCACCCTTCTCTAAAATTCTTTGTTAAGGAAATTTCTAGAAATCCCATCTCTCATAAAATCACCAACAGCTTTCACAATACGTGAAGTAACGTTTTTTCCCCGGTATTTTGTAAAAACTACGTTAAGGGCAAGAGAAGTGATTCACCAAAGCACTTATTACGTGGGGTCAAGTAATAGCCACTAGAAATGTTATTATAATGGTATGAAATAACGGCTACAGATCTTCCGCATAGATGAGGTTCTTGAGATAGTATGATGACTGTCACATCACTTTACCTTTAGGGTTTTAGAAATTTATTTATTTGAAGGATCCAGTGTTTCGTTTTCAGTAACTGAAGTGCCGTTCAGTTGCAAAGATTGTTGGATCAGGTTTTGAAGACTGATCTTCTACACGACTTTCATTCAAAGTTTTTAGATGAAAACACCGAGGGGATACACTTTATTAGGCACATATGTAATAAACATCATAGTAGTGAAATAATGCTCTTTTTATGCATTCGACAGCTCAACGAAATGTGACTGGCCTAAAACATGTTCGAAACTGTATTACGTGAGTTTAAAATGGGGGGAGGGTGAGGCTTGGCAAAATCTCACCAAGAGAACAAGAGCCCATAAAAATCTCACTTCATTGCAGATTGCCGCCCTTCAATGATCAGTAGAGCTGTTTCCTTTTTTTTTCTTCTTTAAAAAAAAAAAGTCTCTTCAAAATTACGAGATCAATCTCACAGTGGTGGGGGAGGATGGAACCCCATCAGATCTCACCAAATCTCTCCTAGGGTGTGTGTGGGGTGGGGGGGGGGGGGTGTTCAAAATTTAGGAAAAAACACCTTAATTATTTAATGGGCATCCACCAACGCTTGAGCTACCGTACACCTATTCGGTCGGCGTCGGTACCTCCGTGAGATTGATCTGCATTTGGAGCGAGGTGTGATTATGAAGGAACGCAAACTATTGTTCCTCCACAACGTTTCCGGCGCAGCCACCTGAGTCTTCCGGGGGCGTGCCTATGCTGCGGCCACTTAGCTCCTCCGGCAAACAAAGGCGGCACCCATTACTCTTCGTTACAACTGTCACTCCCACGGGGAAAGGGACAAATCAGCCGCAATCTCTCTTATTCTCATTAGACGGCCGTCGCCACTGTTATTTATCTTCAGCCACAGGGGTTTACGGCACAGAGCTGCGTTCCATAAGCCTCCATCACAATTCAAATAACACAAACTAATATTTTACCTGGAAAGGTATAAAACCAGAAATGAAAATACTTCTCTCTACCTATGAGTCGTTTTTTAAGCGTGTCCTTTTCTGGTAAACTTCGCACGAATGTAAATAATTTCATTTTACAGCCAGTTTGATTACTATTATCACAGTCAGTGCAACTTGCTGTTGTGGCAGAAATTTAGCGAACGGACTCTTCCAGTTGCTAGAAGTATAGGTTAGAGGATTTACCTCAATAACAGCGTCTGACGTTTCCTCATCTGCGGGTCATCATGCACACGATCTTCATCTTTTGGTGCTATCTCTAAGAATCTACCTAGTTTTCATTTAACTCCCTGCTGTGCCTGAACCTTACATCTTGTTCGTGGTCATCCAACAGGTCTCGTTCCCTTACTTTTGCTCAACTCATGACATTTCCGAGTCATTGACATATTTTATGCGTTAATGCTGCAATCTTTAATTTTCTCCTCATGTTTTGTTATCTGATTTTATCATTCTAAGCCTATCAGAAAACCTGATACCTGACTCCTGCAATCCACTTAAAGCTCTCTTCTTCCATGACCGGTGATGTTGTGGAGTTTTCCTTAACAGCAGGTAACAATTATTAATGATTATTAGCAATTAAATTAAAACTTTTGTTCGTTTATTTGTTTATCAAACCCATTTCACTTCATTCACAAAAAGCATTGTTATTTTTCATTAAATATGAGTATCTATCATTATATGGTTTGGTATTACATCTTGTACGTCGAACTTATGTTATAAAGTACCATAAACATATATATATATATATATATATATATCCATTTTAGTGCCGCTATCACTGCGACTTTGACATAAACAAGCGAATACTCACCAAAAACAACAATAAGGCACAAACATATTGCAAGAAACTACGACATATAGAATGCGCTAGGCCAAGGATAACAGATATAACCGAATACACCAACCTAACAGATGAGATACAATACATATTACTAAAAAGATAATAAGAAATACAGCTGTCGACACAGATAATACACTGTTAAAAGGGAAGAAATACTTCTATGAACACATATAAGACACTATTAAAAGGGACACAGCGAATAAACGTAGCAATGTTACACAACATTATGCTTATAAATTAAAAAAGGTATACCTGCTTATCAAAAACGTTACAACACAGCAGTGGGATATTGTGTGATAAACACACAATAAGCAGAAAATTACCCGCTGTACGAAAACCATGCAATAATTATTGATGCAGAGAATAAAGTGTAGATATAAATCAGTGTAAGTAGAGAATGTAGCCTAAGTAGAGAATGTAACTATATCATGATTTATACCATAATTTGGTTGTACAAAATGTAATACAAAAACCACTTAATGATAAGCACTCACACGTAACAGGAAAAACCGCTGATGATGCTTCTATGAATAAAGTGAAATGCGCTTGGTAAACAAAGAAATGTACGAAAACATTTACGATAATCATTTATCTGGCCAGCACAGCCCATTGCTGTTAGACGCCACACGCTGGACAGGGCAGGTAGACCGGGGTGGGACACGAGCCCAGTCTCTCGCGTACCGGCTGTTCTGACTGCGCTTTTTAGGTGATTTTCCACGGCAATCAAGGCGAATGCCTGGACAGTCCATAATTTGTGCCTCATAACTATACGCAATTGTGGGTGGCTGTACTACAGGTGGCAGAGCTTCTAACTGCTGCTCTGACTACCTTAATTCTACGTATCCCGATGAAGCCGAGGATTTTATTTTGAAAGCATGTCATGAGAGTACTCATACAATGAATAAAATGGAGTGGCAATCGCACTGAAACAAGTTTTATTATTGCGAGACCAGTCTGCGGGGGCTGAACGTCTAGACTTGTGGTTACCAAACGGCTGTCCCCCATCTTTTAAGATAGCGGCGGACAAGGATCGTGCCTGCCTCCAGAAAATACGATGACCCCACACGCAAAAGATGTTTTGAAGGGAGCGTGTGAGAGCGGTATACATCAAGGTGAGGTGATCCTCGGCAGGTATTACGCCCGAGCGAAAGTGTCAATTTTCAAAGATTTAAGGCTGGGCTGTGACAGCAGTTGACACAAGGGAATTACTGGAACTTCCTGCTAACGAGGCTGTAAAGTCAGAGCTGAAGATATAAGCTGAAGATAATATAAGCCGAATGTTGGTCAATCTCTGTAACGAAAACCTGCAATTTTTGGCGACACACAAGAGCAGGAGAGAAGTACTACACAATAAAAACATATTGTTTTTAAAAAAAGAGATTGATTTTCTGGAAATTCTATTCACATATGAATGGGGAAACGTTACGGTTGGTGGTTCAATTGAGCACTGGAGGGAAAGAGAAGAGAAGGAAGCTTTCAGCGCCATAGACAGGGTTTTACGATTTCAACCTTCACAGCGCATGGTCGGAAAATGAGCTGATGGTGTATTACACTACCAGACTTCAAGTGCTGAACATTTGGTGGCCCATAATTACTAGTGAGGTGCGGATGAGTCGTTGCACTGCTGTTGACGTATGCTGCAGTTGAAGAGCTCAATAGCTTGCGAGCACAGTGTTTTGCATAAGTCATTATTCGCCCACATAACTCACTCTGCAACGCTTTGTGTGCGGTGTCACATCCTCTGCCGACTTGCTAAAACTGAGCTAAAGGTATTGAGGATAACAAAGAAAATTTTAACTATCAGGAATGAGCTTTAGTGATCACGCTTTTAAACTAATGTTCTGCCAACGCAATAGCCCAGCGTGTATACTCGCACTGTAAAATAATTCTTGTATTATTTAATATCCTTTTTTACTATTTGTAGGTAATCAATTTTTGTAAAGTCATATTAACATTTATTCAATTTTTAGGATTTTACGGCCTCTGTTGTAGGGCAAAGTGTTGATTTTGAATTTGGTAATCAATTTTTTGTAAAGTCATATTAACATTTATTCAATTTTTAGGATTTTACGGCCTCTGTTGTAGGGCAAGGTGTTGATTTTGAATTTTTGATTGTTTACAAATACTTATCGTTAAATACGCCATTGTTTCGAAAACTGTATGTTCCGTTTATGAAATAAATCTGTCAGGTTATGAGCCATGTGTAGCTCGTACTGCAAAGACTTTTAAATTTACACATCTTTCATTATGAATTAATAGTCAATAAAATCAGTATAAATTAATACTAATGATTAAAATTAATCAGACAAGGTGAACATTTGGAACTGCCTCCCAGGCCCACCAACCTGCTGCCTGATGATTAGCGTGGAGGAAACTGGACTTTTGTTTTGCTTATGGATTTACGCCTCGTCGACGTCGAGATTATTAAACGCGGGAAAGGACTGGGAATAAAGAACGGGGAGGAATTCGGTCATTACTATCTGAAGGAAGCATCCTGGCATTCGCCTGGAGTGATTTGGGCAATCCCGAATTTGGATGCCCGGACGGGGATTCTAACCGGTGTCTTCCCGAGTGTGGCGAGGCACTGTGCTGATAGCTGGGCCGTCCGGGCGTGGCGTGCGCCTGGAGCGGAGATGCGCCGCCTCGGGCAGGCGGAGTAGACGCCATTACTCTTCATTAAGAGACGCTCCGAGCAGGCGCCGGCACCGCCGCCGTCGGCAATAATAACCCAACTGTTTGCCGCACGGCGCCTCCGAGCACAGCTAATCTCTCCAGACGTTACAACTGGAGGGCCAGCAGCGGCGCTCCGTTCTGAAGGCCACCGTTTGTTCTTCTGTGAAGAGCACTTGTGAACATTTCTCGCAAATCAGCTGGAAAGAACAATATAGCATTACTTTTCGACTGTTACTGCTTGTTGTTACACTGTAGTGAGCTTTCATTCTCAAGTAACCAATCCTTTTTGGAGTGCCGTACCAGAAGTCAAACGGTGTTCTATTTTGGCCGCTTCGCTGTCTGTCCTTTTCAGCAACAAGCTGCAGGCTTAGACTCTGCACATGTTTTGTGTTTCATTCACCCATAACAGAATTTTACACTTAACACAGTTTGTAAGATTGTAGTCTGAATAAATAAAAGGGTGGTCAAAAAACTTTTTTCAACGTTATCATGTGGAGTAACTATCTTTAGAGCTTGTTAAGTAGAGGATTAAGGCTTTAAAAATTAAATTGCATTTATCAGTATACATGCACAAGAAATGAAACTTCTATGACTCATACACACTTGTTTTCTGTGTTTTTCCTGTGAATATTTTTCTATTTATTTTTTTTAACTTTGTGATATTCCTTACGCACTCGACTGGACGAACTTTTTTTTTGCATTTGTTCAGTAAATAGAAACTTTTATCAAGTTATTTTCGTAAACAAGTGAAAATTATTAAAAATTTAAAGCATGCTTCCGTAGATTATAGAGAGTTCCATCCAGCGTTAGTATGTATTTTGTGTGTAGAGCTTTTATATCGAAGGACAACTTGGACAAAATTATCTGATAACTGTAATTAACAGGATGCGAGAGTTATCAGTAAAATATATTTAAAAAAAATTTAAACTATTTTATTATATACCTATTTACAGATTGTATGTTGTTGATAACGATAATCATTAATAATATTGATTTATATTTTTATTTATTACTGTTATCATTATCATATCTCCGTTGGTTTTGGTGAATTTGTATCATATATATTTGTAGCGAATGATTTATGGCAACTGAAATAGGAAATACATGTTTCACATGAAATATGATCGACTGTTTAGCATGAGTAGCTGCTTGCATATATCAAATTATCGTTAAGTGCGTATGCACAAAACGTTGTAACGCTAACAAATTTCTCCCTGAAGATTCACATCAAAAAATATTTTTTTGAAAATAGAGAGAGAGGAGCCGCCTTTTATACTTTTAGTTTTAGATAACTGTTGTTGTTAGGTTCATCTCAAAAACACTATTGCCTACTATAACGAAATTTACTCCCAATATTTAACACTTAATGTTTTTAAATAATAAATACGAAAACTTATTACAGCTGATCATGCTTGAAAATTGGAAGAAAGACACAAAAATATTCCAAGTTCGATTTATTACGCATATATTAATTAATGCATCTTTAGTTCGAAATGAGTTTCATATTTTAGAGGAGACAGGTACTATATTTAATTAATATAATAAGAACTTATCGATTGTACTAGCTGTCCATTCTCCTTGCCCCTGAAGCAGTTCTGACCATTCTGCGTAGGTTTAACACTATTTCTGCATCTAAATTTTGCTAGAAAACTCTTAATCACTTTTGGGTAGTTAATAAAAAATATTTTGGTATATTTAAAGAGGATGCGGTTGCAATCTCCGGTCCGGCTATCCAAGTTCCGGTTGCATTGTTTTCCCGATATTACTGGAGGCGAATGCCGGAACGTTTATCAGGCCACATTCAATTTCGTTACCACAAATTTTTGCAGCTTTCACAAGGCTCTAACGATCTCTTCGTCTACAAATCACAAACCTTTAATATAAGAGAAGATCTATCCTAGTGTTTTAGATTAGTATTCCGAATCATTTGTTTAAACACTTTGATGAAGTTTGATAGACACATGTCCTTAGTAGAAGCGACATTACTATAATACAAGGAATGGCAATGCTAAGTTTCGTATCGATAGAACGTAGCTTACTGCTCCTTGTTGGTTAGTGACACTTAGCTGTTATTTTCGGCTCAGCAGCTCTGCTTGAAATTTATAATGTTTTACTTTGATATTTAGAAACCGAGTTCGCCACGGCAATATTTTCTGTTTTGTTTGTTCATTATATTTGCAGTTCAGATATTTACACTCAATACCGTTTTCACGTTATTGAGATTAATGATCATTACTTTAAAAGCTTTTATGCCCATCGGACAAATGGCAGTTGTGGTTTACTTAATAATAGCATAAAAGCTTTAGCACCGGAGCTCTATTTGTCACTGACAGCAGCTGCATATTTTGCTGGAATATGTGTATTTACCTTTCGAATATTAATACTTAAATAAAATTCATCCGATATATTTATATGTAAGAGAACTCACGTGATTGTACTTCACGTTCTTATACTTCATGTGTAATTAAATTTTATATTTTGAGATAACCGTATATCGAAAGCCACAAAAATCCGCCATTGTGGCTCAATGTGATGAGGCGCTGCCCACTGTGTTATTAAAGGTGGCCATACACGATCGCTCCATTTGGATGTCATCCGTATGGATGACATCCATTCGGATGACGTCCAAAAGCGTAGCACATACACGATCATTCCATCACTCCACCAGTCAAAGGTGCAACGGCGCTAGTGTTCCTTCGCAAATTGAACGACGCGCCTGCCGCCATTTTGGTGGCAACTGGTAGCTTTCAGTGTTTACGTTTGTACAGTTGATACGTGTTGTCCCGATCGAGTATTCGTATTTTTTGGCTTACCAAGTGTTTTGTACCATGGTTAAGTCTTGCGCTGCATATAATTGCACCAACCATGCTACAAGAGGCACAAATTTAACAATTCACAAGTAAGTATGCATTTAAATAAGTTCGGAATCTTATTGCCTGGATGTGGTTTGACCGTGTTTAATATTTTCTTTCGATACAGATTTCCGCTCCGAGATTTAAATCAATTGAGGGAGTGGTTAGCTAAAATACGCCGGGACAGTTTTACTCCCTCAGAACATAGTGTAATATGTTCACAACACTTTGAAAAAGAATGTTTTTGGGAAAACGGAAATAAAAAGATCCTGAAACCTTCTGCAGTGCCAACAATTTTCCACTTTCCAGACAATATATCGAAGGTAAGGACTACAAGCTTGGCAATAATGTATAAGCAAAGTGCTGTAATTTTCTTAGTATCAAAGCTTTGTTATTTTAGCTGCACCATATGTAGAAGTAATGCACTATCTGTGAATAAATATTTGGGTAAATTATTACTACCATGCTATGTGAAATGTATACTATCAACAGTGTATAATATTTTTCAGAAGACTTGCCAGACCACCTCCAAAGGAAAGAAATATCCCAGTTCTTTCTGAAAATGTTTGTCATGAAGTCAGGAATCAAGAGTAGGCTACTATGTGCAGCATTACCGTACATATGACATAGCAAAATCTGTAAAATGTGTGAAATATGAAGCAGTAATAGAGAGGAAAAAATTCAGCATTGTTAAGTACAAGAACAAATATGAAAAGGAAGTTGCCAAGAATATAACAAAGTGCAAGAAAATTGATTCTGTGTTGCAGTTGGTGCAAGAGTTAAAAGAAAAGTGCCAAATTACTGGAGATGTGAGCCATATTTTAGAGAATTCTTTTTTTAGTGTTTTTACAGAGTTGGTTGCTCTGTCAAAATCTGGCAGAAATGCTGGTTACAGTAACAAATTAAAAACATTTGCCTTGACTTTGTATTTTCATTCACCTGCAGCGTACAAATTTGTCAGAGAATCATTTGACAATTGTTTACCTCATCCATCTACACTTCCTAGATGTTACAATGTGATTGATGGCAATCCAGGCTTTGCTGCAGAGTCATTAGCTTATATTGAACAGTTTACCTCTGTTTGTAAATATGAAATATATGGATGTTTAATACTGAATGAGATGGCCATCAGAAAAGGCATTCTGTGGAATGGTGAAGAATTTGTGGGTTATGTGAACATGGGTCATATACATTGTGCTTCAAGTGAAGAAGGAAGGGAAACAAAGGAAGCTTTTGTGGTGATGTGTGTTGCTATTAATGCTTCTTGGAAAATCCCTATAGGTTACTTTTTAGGGGATGGCATAAGTAATAGTGATAAATGCAACATTATACTGCAAAGACTAAAATTTTTAAATGATGTTAGAGTTCGTATTGTATGTGTGACATGTGATGAACTTTCCACAAACTTGAGTATGGCAAGACAGTTAGGGTGTAATTTTAATGCAGATGAGTTCAGATCATCTTTTAAACATCCTGTTTATGTTTTGTTGGATCTGTGCCATAGGATGAAATTGGCAAGGAATGTCTTGGGGGACATGAAAGTGTTGAAAGACCAGCAAGGTAGATTAATAAAATGGCAGTATATTGTAGATTATACCCTTTCAGAAAATCTTTCCAATTATATTGAAAATGTAATTGTTTATATTTCAGGATTTGTTGCCATGAAAGTTTTAAAGACTTTCTCTTGCAATATTTGTACATCTGCTCTGTTTGCAGAAAGAATGTTTCCTCTACTGCTTTGTGTATTGCTGCTAAGGATAATGGGGGATTGCATTATCCCTTAGCAAGTGTTGTACATATATGCAAAATTGCTGAAAGATGTATAAGGAATGAATTCATTCAATGGTGATATGAAAGTAATGAAAAGTGATTTAAAAGAAAAATTAAAAATAGTTATTTTGCAGGGATGTAACTTTAATAATTTGTTTACTGATCTTAGTGATCACATGTTTGAAAATGTCTATCCTGAAAATCATATTATCCTGCTAACAAAGAAAATTATTGATACGGTATGTTTATCAGACTGAGAATGTATCATGCTGCAAAAATACACAATGAAAAACAGAAAATGTAAATCAGACAGAAATTAAACAAACCTATGTTATTTTATAATCAATAAAAGAAGTAAAAAAGTTATTTTCTTATTTTTTACATCCCTTATGTTCTCATATGAATGATATGATTGTTATTAATTTAAACATTTTATTCTATAGATTAATGATTGTATAAAATTAATGCAGACATTGGCACCTGCCCAACTAAACTGGTCTCTGTGAACAAAACATAATGGAAACTGGCTTTAACATACAAGGTTATAATTTCAAAACAGTGGGTGCACTCTCATTCAAGTAGTATGCAATATGAAAAAATACATATTTTGTTGGCCTTGGTAAAATTTGATTAACAAGGAGTATCATGCTTAGCTTTGCTTGTGCCATGTGCTGAGAAGTCTTCAGAAGGGAAAGAGCTTAGTATACCAACAGGCCCGCCGTAAGCGGGCGTGCAAGGCGTGCATCGCACGCGGGCGGCACATCAAGGGGGGCGGCAAAACGAGTGATCGACAATCGCCGCCCGCGATAGTTGCCATTCCATTGTCGCCACGACGAAATTTACAGCGAAATTTTCGAAGGGGCGGCAATCTTACAGTTTTTTTACCCGGTTCGGAAATTTCCTAGATCCACCACTGGCTGTAGTTAAGAAATGGGGCGGCATAATCGGTATTGCACGCGGGCGCTCTAACAGCTAGCGGCGGGCCTGTATACCAATGAACAAAAAAAGATAAAAATATTCACACTAGAAAACCCAAACCTCTCCTTTTTTGGTTGCCTTTATACTGAAAGAACTGCTCGATCACATTCTTCATTTCAATGTTATGAATGTCAGATTGTGTCTTTGAACTGAAAGGAATATGTTTGCTCAACTTCTGAAGAAACCTTAGTTTGGGATCAGACCTCTTAAATTTGTATACCTGTATTTCGTCAGTTTACCTTCATTATATTTATAAATGGGTTTCTATTATTGTAATGTTAACATCTTTCTAGATCAGTTGCATTAGCCTGCTGGAAGAGAGAAAAATCTTAACATTGCTCAGGGTGAAGAAAACAACTCCGAAAGTTAATATAGTTGGTGGAAATTCTGTAATTAGCTTGTGGTTAACGTCATTCGATCTTCTTTGAGCACGTGAAGACTCTTAACAGTATACAATTTTTCATTCTACAGTGGTTTGTTATATAACTGTACGAGGGTTACAAATTTCCCGCTAACAGTTGCCACTATATAGAATACTGAATAAAAATCCTGAAAATTAAATAAACGTCCAAAAAAGTGCGGAATTATGCAAAATAAGCTCTGTGATATTACGAAAACTTTTAAAAATACTACAAAATGATTATAAAACAGATTTATTAAATTTAAGTACTTTACCAGGCAGAAAATAGTGAGAGGTACGTCACATGTTGTAAAACAACATATTTAAACAAGTAGGCTCATATAAAATTAATCTTATCATACTATGATCTTTTTAAAAAGAAGACCGCAAAGAATTCTCTTTTTTTTTCCAACACGGTTTCTCTGTTGGCGTTTATATCTTTATTTTTAAATAATATTAGCAACTGATCTATTGCCACATTTATTTATATTTTGTCATGGTAGTCAGGATTAGAGATCCTACAAGCATGGTAAGTCCTTATCCTTCTCAATAATCTCCAGCACAAAGTATTATTGAGACGACATTATTATTTAAAAAAAAAATCGTTCTAATTGTAACTTAATAATATTTAAAACTGTATTATTTTCAATTCTACACTCAAAATAATATTTAACTTGTAGCAAAACAAATATTTCTATAGCAGATTCAAAACAAAAAAGAAGTGGTACAATGTTGCATAGTCCACTCTTGGCACTGATGTTGCCTCCTCGGTGGTCAGCGACAGAATGAGAAGAGTTTGGACCGCGGTTTCGCCATACACGAGCCGACTGGAGCGATGGCTTGGTGTCGCTCCACGTGGTTTTCCCCACACACCGTCAGTCGGCTTGATGGCATGATGGACGAAACTGATGGATATTGGACTGACCGGATATCCAAATAATCCTGTCACTCCACGTCATCCACATGAGTTTCCCCACACACGACGCGATAATGGAGTGACATCGCTCCATTTGGACGGATGGAGCGATCGTGTATGGCCACCTTAAGGTATAACGGGACCAGGTCCGATTAAGGTCCGCGCTCACTAGAGCGGGCCGCATCGTGTCGCGTCGCATCGCAGAAATGCGTCTGCAATCGCTTACATTGATTCTAATGGGGTAACGCACACCAGAGGCGGGTCGAGTCGGGGCGGGGCGGGCCGCATCGCGTCGCAAGGCCGGATCGCTTGGCCAGGCGTATTTTTCCGCCTGTGCGCCTCGATGTGCTCAGTCACGACCGGGTTTGCGATACGAGCTCCAACAGCACTGACTGACTTTTGTAACTTGTGTGTTCCTAATTGCGTGAATTAACTACATTGCTTCAACAAAATTAGCTGCAAATTTGCAGGCAAGATGGTGGATGATTTCTGAAAAAATATAAATAATTACAATCTGAACATTTAACTACTTTATGAAATTTAATAAAGATCAAAAAATTTCTAGCTCATGCTCACTTGTTCTTCGCTTGTATGTTTTAACTTAAACTATTCAAACAGAATGGATGAAGAGTACTGCATCTCATTAGTAATGACTTTCAAAGAGTTTTATGATTTACAAGACGCAAAATATAATAACAAAAAATATATATATTTGGGAGGAAATAGGAAACTAGTTAAAACAACCAGGTATAATGTCATGTTTCGTATTTTATTTTTTGTTTATTTTACGTGTGTATTATAATTTTCTATCACTTTCTTTAAATTACGTTTCTAAAGCTTTGTGATAACAACTAACCTAATTGTTTAAAAATATTTTGTGAAATGATTCTAAATCTTAATGATTTCTGATGTAACCTAGAAACCTGTGTAAGTCAACCTGTTGAAATTTCTTTGTTGTCATTTTCGTTCTTACTTTCTGCAACCCAATTCAAATGTTGTTAATCAAAAGGTTGTGAATGCAGCACGTGGCTAGTATTACTTTATTTATCTTATTAGGTAACACCGACATTCTTCTTTCACAGATTTGAAACCTTCTACCTATAACACCAAAGCAGTTATCGATCACCCTCCATAGTTTATTGAGTCTGTAATTGAAAGTTCGTTTCTCTTCATTTCATTTTATCTGATATTCTGAAATAGGCCTCATCTCGAAAGGGGAAAAGCTTCATTTACTACTATTACATACTGCATTTTATCTCACTTGTCAACGTGAAAATTCAGTTTTCCTGCAGCCATTGCCTCACCTAAATTGTTGTAGCTAAATGTTTTGCCATCTTAATTTTTTTTCCAATCCTCCTGCGACCAAAATAAAAACTGCAACTGAAAGGGCTATTAAAACCATGAAAAACATTCATTTTTCTGTATTAAAAATAAAGAGAACCGCAATTATGTAGAACATTTGTAACATGTTTGCCATATAATGTGCCTAAGAAATGCGAAAAATTCCTTTACACATTAAACCCATTCCCTTTTCTGCTTAATTTTCTTCAATGAATTTAAAAAAATAAGAGCCCTTTGTCTGATGTGTCCATTTGTAGTGCAGAAGCGGCTGAGTAATCGTCGAGAACTGAAGGCGGTGACAAAAGAAATGCGACTCGCTGCGTCCAGATGTGCGTTGCAGCATTTTCGCTCAATGCGATGCGACCCGATGCGATGCGATGCGATGCGGCGCGCCCTAGTGAGCGCGGACCTTTAGACTTCAAGCAGGAACTCAGTTTCTCCCCCCTCCGCCCCCCCCCCCCCCCCCCTTCTGATCTGTGGTGGCTAGTTCCTTCTGGTCCTTGGTGACATGATAAACGGAAATAAACACACAGTTATGCCTTTCATTCAGCAACCAGCCTGAAGTTTGTTATTCGCTAGACTGTAGGGTGTTACACTGGTTGGTTTTCATCAACTTTCTAGCAGATGAATTTCAACCCAGTAGGAGAGCAAATATCGTAATCCACAAGGGTATACAAACAAAGTGATGTAAAAAATTATTAAGGGTGAAAGTGATCTTTTGATTTTACGTGTCATATGTTTCAACTCAGAAAAATCATATTGTCATAACTTGAATTAGAACATAAAGCATTACTCAATTTTGCTCGCAAGTATCGTTAAACTGAAATGTCTTCTGAACATTATACTGTCATGTTTCTGTTCTCCTCCTTATTGGCATCTTACTTGTAAATCTATTACAACTCCGTGATTAAAAATAGTTATGTATTGTGCAAAGACAGAGGAGTGTAACGTTTGTGGTATTAATGGGTATTTTCATCAACTCACTCTTGTACCCATCATTAAACCTGCCATCCATGCAGGCTTGGCGACGATAACAGAAAACCAACAAGGCTTACAACATACTTTTCATCCGTAATAGAACAAAACATTAGTTATCTTCAGTACTGTACGAAGCGTTAACAACTCATCAGCACTATAAGACTTTTTTGATCAATATTTATTTCTCCTTTTCCATCAATGTAACACTTTAATAATCAGCATAAAACATTCGTTTGTCTCTCCTACAAAGAGTCACCTTGTTTTCACCATACGTCATATTATAATGACATTCACAGGTAATACGATCTGCGGAGCTCCATCTAACTTACAAAGTCGCAACATTAGTACTTAATAATTGCATCTATATCACACCGTGTGGCTCCCAGATGTTTGCTGATCATTCGAGGGACGCATCCTGAGGGTGAAAGTTTAGCCAGTGTATGACCAGGTCAACAATGAACCAGAACCAACTCTGGCCGCAGAATTGGTGATTGTGTGTTCACTGTGGATTTTCTGTTCACTATAAGAGCTGGCCTGTTCTCGTCAATACGTAGTAGACGTGGTCCAAAGATTTAAATAGCCCATCGTGCCCACAGTTATTTGATACTTTTACCAGCAGGATCTGTGCTACAGATTGTTGGAAATGACTTCTCCTTCTTCTTTAGATTTTGACCTACTTTGTATTCTATATACTTTATATATATATGGAAACATGATTCATGCTTTTTCTGCAATCACATACATTTTTTCAATCATTTTTTGAGCTGCTTCTTTATTTTCTGCTAGTAGTGCCAGATCATCAGCAAACGTAAGAACCAGCTTATTAGGACCTAAACATATCCTTTCTGTTCTTTCTTCTTTTATTGAATTTCTCCATGTTCTTATTATTTTTCAGCACGATGTCAAATAAGATGGAAGACAGACCGTATCCTTTCCTGACTCCTCTTTGTATCTCGAAAGGGACTGAAACTTCACCAAGAAGCTTAACTTTAGATACCTTTCTTGTCCATGTTTGCTGAATAATCGATCTAGTCTTGATACCTGTTCGAAAAGTATCTTCCTGTTAATTGATCCATGTACTTTTTTACGAATACGACTATCGCATTTCTACCTCTTATTACCATAATACATTTAAGATAAAAGATTTGTTACGTACAAATTCCATTTCGGAAACCACCTTGATATTATCGTGTTTGATAGTCTGCTGGTTTTCCACTATTTTTAGCAAGCCCTTGGAAAGTATTTTACACGAGATAGGTATTAACGATGTCCCTCTATAATGTTTGGGTCAGTTCCGTCTCCCCTTTTACGAAGTGCGTATATAAGGGCACATTACTAGTCTCTATGGATATTTTCTTTTTCCTAGGATTCAAATATTAGTCGATGTAAATATTCTGTTGCTTTATTCCCTCCAATTTACTTTATTATTAAATATTCCACTGCAACTGATAGAAGCGTACTGAAGCTTGAATGAATTTATAAAAGACTGTTCAGTAAGGAAATATTTTATGACTAATGTCTATAAATTGAGAAAACATGTCCGAAAACATTATATTGAATTTTTTGATAAATAATAATTTAAATTTGAACGCCACTTGCGCATAATCCAATGAAGCTATATTGTAAATTACATCAGTATTAGAGAAGTTTATTTACAGGTACACTAAATGTTTATAATTCCATTTACTGTCATGGCCAGATCAATAAGTGTATATACCTCAGTGGTAATTATTCTCTTACTCTGAGCTCAGGGTTATCTGCCACCGCCCTGGGGCTGCCGCCTCCCTCTCCTTGGGACCGGGTTGAAGTTGAGTACTGACAGGTTAGTTAGCACATCAGGCACTCTCTGCCGGCTGACAGCTGCTGTAAAGAGGTAGCGCGGGGCTTCATCTCTGGTGCTGAAACATTCAGGGGTCCGACCCCGCGGCTGCTTGCCACTCTCTACAGGGTCGACGCGGCGCGATCGAACGCCTCGTGCCTCCTCTGTCGTTATGACACACACTCAGCTGCAATCGTGAAATATTCAGCGCTCCCAGGAAGTGGCGTAAACGGCAGGCTCTTCAGGTGCACCTTCCGCGTACGACCTTTTGTGACACACTTCCCGAACGGTGTCTCTTTAGAAGACGTAAGTACTGGTAACGTCACGTCTAAATTAACGGATTTTCTTAACTAGAGACAACTATCGATAAAAACAGTATCTGTAAAAAAGAAAAATTTACCGCTAATTATTTAAATAGATGTCCGTAGTATTTAGTTAAATTTCATATGATACGGCCGTTTTGCTTATTTTAGATAGTAATGAATACATATACTAGATATACACATGATCAAACGTACATAAAATACAACTAAATAGAAAGCAGCCAGTCGGCTCAGTGGTTAAGGCATCTGAGTGGAGATCGAAACGTCCCCGGTTCGAATCCTTGCCTCGTTGGGGACTTTCATAATCCCTTAACCCGACCTTCATCTCTGGCTCAGCAAACTGTGTAATGTGAAGTATTCCAGAACGCTTCCGTGATTTTGATCCCATGTTAAACTGTAGGTTCCTTATAGGAATAACACTCGTAGATGTAACAGCAAATTAAAGCCAGATAAAGGCTTAACTTGGTCGTAGTTGGGCCAACGGACATATGTACAAGTAAAGTAGAATTCAGAATTCTATATGAAAAATCTTCAACTGCATAAAAGTAGGGAAATATAATGTCATCTTGGTTGTCTTACTGGACCGGGTCAATTTTTTGAAACCTGAAGTTCTAGCCATAATTCTGTTATTTTCATCACAGGACTCTGATGAAAGTCACAGAATGGTAGATGAAACTTAAGTTTAAAAAATAAAATAATAAATTGACCGCGGAAGTCTTCGCAGTCGGGAAGCTGAGGGAAATAAATTTGGTAGACCTATCAGCATTCGTTCGGAGGCAGTTTGTAGACGTTCTAAAAGGAGACTGCAGTAGCCTACATATATATATTCAAAACTGAAGTTGTGTATTTGTTCCGTATAAGAATACACGCTGTTCAACCGATTTCGACCAAATATCGCGTGGTTTATCTTCTAAACAAGGCGGGAAACCATCTTTATTCTTGATGCTCTTCACCGGAATCAACCTCTACTAATTACAACCGCACTGAAATTTAATTAGAAACAAACACAGCAAGTAGTATGCTGAAAGCCGGGGTTAAACGTGGTCTGCAGAATGAAGTGGAAATGCGCTGACGAAGCCGTAAGTAACCTATAGTTTGATCGCCAGTCACCAGCTACAAAGCCCTTGTACACGGAATTTGGACATCAGTTCGATTGATAATGACAAAGCAGCTGTAACTTCTCAGTAGATTATAGCTTGAGGCCCGATATTCCACTAGTATACCCATCTATTACCCTCGTGAATAAGGGCCAGGGCCGTATTTGTTGGAGGATTTCGAAGGTTCGGGTACACGTAGGGAGTGGCCGACCAAGTATTCACCCAAATAGCAACATTTATTTTCGGAATCAAAATATATCCTCCATCATCAGCACAACCATAAAAACTGTTACTATATTCTTTTCTGTCAAGATGGTTCTAGTTGATTTACTACAAAAATGGAAGAGTGATGCAGAGAGATACAGCATGAATCAATGTAACGCGGGTTTTGCGAACATGAACCAATATTGACGATTTTGTCAGTGATCCAAGTGTGTGCTGAACTCAGTAGCCAACTACTATGGTGTATGGGGAAGATTTAACTTGGGTGAGTTCCCACAGATTTTCCAGATGTTAAAGTGTTCCTAGATCATACAGTAAGTTTTGTATGATTGTAATGGCATGTTTGTTCAGTGTAATGAGTTGTAGACGAAATAATGCCGCGATTTGGCCGGCTAGGTAAGAGAGGTGGTGGTGATCAGTTCTTAATTAGCAGACAGTGTACCAAAGTCCTGGGTTAGCGACACTTTTAATAGCAATTCGTTCGTAGACTCACCAGACTTCTTTGGTGCTGTCAAAAAAGTAGGCCTGAATGGGTCCGCACAGGGCTTTATACTTGTGATGGAACCGTGTACTAGATTGTAATCCATTTTTGTTTAAATAAAATCAAGAGTAGTGATATTATTTCTCGGATTTTTGAGTTCGTAATTTCTATTCGATAACACGGATGATAAAAGTTTTTGGCCAACTGCTTAGATGTAATAATCAACTACATCTGGTATTTATGTTTCGGAAATTACTACTAACATACATGTATGTTCGTTAGGCATTTTTCGCATACGTTTGTTAGATATATTTAAATTCGCATAGAAAAATTTGTAAAACTACAAGAGTAAATTATTGCTGTTACAATTGACAACGTTAAAAGATGCCTGACACTGAATACAGACAAATTTATTGAAACCACAATATGTGTATTCGAATTGCTATCACAGACAGAAATCAAACTGAATGCTCATAACCAAAACTTGAAATTTCACATAAATGTAATATTTCTTATAATAAAACAAAATAATGACTACAAATATAGTAGCGCAGAATGATTTCCAAAGATTACGAAATATAGAAGAAAATAACATAGCATACTGAAAATTAACCAAGGTAAAAAAAACTGGAAGTATATCATCGAATTAAAAATTCTTTAGGTTGCAAAAACTTTTTAACGCAACAGTTATACCCATTTACCATACTTTATTCTACTGCTGCAACGATTAAGTAGTAAAAACAATTCAATAACTGTCTGATTTTTATCGGAAGGATACAAAATTTAGTAAAAGTAATAATTTCACTGATAATACAGACAACATTTCTTGTAACAAATATAAAATTCATTTCACAATATTTTTATGTTCGTCACCGTTGCTTGTTCGTTGTATAACATTACTGACAACTCTCTGTCACTGTAAGGTTGTTGGTATATTTTATTTTATAGATGTCTTGCGATGGTTATCCATTTATATTCGTATATGGTTTGACAATCATGAGCCCTACAAGTCGGATACAGAAGATAGCGTCCACCGGTACTTAAATTAAATCAAGAAAGTTGAAGGAGAAAAACACTGCGGTTATTGAGAATACTACAATTAGTCGAACAAATGAAGTGATTATGAGAAATCTTTAAATCAAATTATCTATTCATCCTTCTCGATATTAACATTAACATTTTTGTTTCTCTTAACAACAGCATTTATTCGTTTCAAATTACACAGAGTCTATATCCTATACATCACAAATGATGTTGCATTGCAGAAATGAAATTGGCCAAACGAAACTTTGGAAAAACGCGGAAACTATTTACCACAAAAATAACACAATATTTATCATTATTGTATACAAATGAGCCTCATAATCTTATAACATCACCCATACAAGAACAAAAGGTCAAACAGCTTAATACAGAACTGATCGACACTACTGTTGTGTAAAGTAGAGTAACTATGGCTAAAAATAAGAATTGGCATAAAATATGTTTTTTGTACATTTGTTGATATGGACACATTCTGGTGTGTGTGGCGTTTTTTTTTTCCCCTCCGTGAGCTCATACATTCAGTGCGCTGCGTTCGTGGTGAAACCATCTCCCGACGTACACTTTTTACGACCTCATCTTCATAAAACCTGACGCTCGGTTTTTAGTAATGCATAATAAAACAGAGTCGACATAAAATCCACACTGCTCGGGCGTATGAATATGTAAAAAAAAGGAAAAAATATTTTTGCAGAATTATGTGCTGATTTTTCCATACTTTAAGGTAACTAGTTTTCGCTAAAAAATATAACCTCAGCTACCCATTCCAAGCAGCTTAAAAAATACTCAATTCTTGAAAAACAATTTCTTCCACTTGGCAAAGCTTCATTCAAAGACTGATGTGAAGAATCGAAAGAACATTGAAATTACGATCAATATGTTAATAACATACATAATTTGAGGTTGATGGCTTAAAGCAAAATGTTTCTATTTTATCTGATGTTTATCCACTTATTCAAAAGCAACAAAACTTATTAAACATACAGGGAAGCATCTAATACGAGTACTGGGGCCGATCTTTGAGTGTCTTTACTCGTACTCAGTAAACAAAGGTAAAATTAAAGAATTTACGGAGACAGGGCTTCAATTATAACCTTCGGCAAATGCAGGGAAGTGAAAGGATAATGCCACTCTCCTGCCATTCTTTATCTTCCACCGAGCTTGGTGTGTTAGCGGTAACGCTCTGACTTCGTATTCGGGAGGACGCCGGTTCGAATCCAAATCCGGGCATCCAGATTTGGGTTTTTCCATGTTTTCCCCAAGTCACTCCAGACGAATTCCGGGATGCTTTCTTCAAAAGGCCTTTGCCAAACTCCTTCCAGTTCCTTGTCCCCAGTCCTTTTCCGCCTATAATGACTTCGACGCCAAAGATGCGTAAAGCCATAAGCAAATAAAAAAAGAAAGATTATCTTCCCGATAAAGAAACTCATTGTACAGAAGGTTCACTGGGCCTGTTTAGCAGAGTCAGTCGGGTGTCGAGGCATTTTCTAAAGTACCGTTGTTTAACCACCACCTGGTCTTTGGATGATCATACGGATTGTTCATTAATTAGTTTTTGCCTCGAGACAGAAATGTATATTAGAATTTGATGAATGTGTAAGTCAGTGCGTAGGGAACAAAATGTTCAATTTACAGTTAATTTATGTTAGTTCTTTTTTTTCTAATGTCAAATGAAAAGATTTAAACTAAAATTACTCTCCTGATTAATAGTAACTGAAGAGATAATGACAAAGTAGCGGTGAGAACTTAAGTATCAGTAGTTGAAAACTCTCAGCATTGTTTATAATAGCAGATCCTCACTGTTAACACTAAAATTAGTAGCTCAAGATGTTATTCACAACCAGAAGAAGATATGCGGTTTTGACTCGTTTAAATATCGAAAGAAAAACAGTGTTAGTTACTTAACAGTTGTTGTGAGATTTTTTCGCATCCGGCCGCATTGCTAGTAGGCGAAAAATGTTTGTGTTGTATTAAATTGTATGCTTAGAACGTTTCACTGGTAATTGTGACCATAGAAACTAGAGGCGTGATAACAGCAACTATTCACGATGAGCCCACAGTACTTCCCACTACATTGGAGTGAGCTGGTCTCACGTTGCATCGGTGGTTCTAATTGAATTTTGTGTTTTTCTAGAGTTGTCAGTATTATGCAGAATGTTGGTAGTGTGATCTCGTAAATGAAATCGAATTTTGTTTGTAATCTGTTAGAATCGCAACAGAATAATGATTAAGAACAACCCAAAGCTTGTGGATTTATCTAAGCGCTAGAAAATTTAGTAGGCTGGTACGATCGTAATACTAGTCAACACATAATATAATTAATTGGATCAGCCAACATTTTGGTTCACAAGTGTTGGATACTCCATGTAGTCTTTTAAGTACTCATATATTCTTGTGGTTTCAAATGTATAAAATCACATTGATCACAATATCCACAAAATTATCCCCCCCGCCCTCCCCAAACATAACGAGAAATATGCTGACCGAGTCTTCCTCAATGCCTTAATCAATTACTAGATTAAAACTACAAAAACCGCAGCTGTAATACTTTTTCAAATACTGTAACTGAATTTGAGATAACGTTTTAACATTTCATGTGATACCGATAAAAATATTTAACATAGAACTACATCTGGCCTGTAGTCTAAGCTCAGCATCGGTGTATATTAGCTTCTAGTCCATTATTAACTTCGGCAGTTTGGGATTTACCGTGCATTTTTACAAGATAATACGAAAAGAAAATCCTTTAGGAATGTTAGAGTATAAAAATAAATAAGTGGTATGATAAATAAGATGAACATTGATTATATTAATAAAGTCTTACGATCTGGTAGACAACCACAGATAGATGATTCATGTTCGTGACTGGTAAAAGTTAGGGATTCCTGCCTGCGAAGTCTGGAACCAATGCAGAAGTTGTTCTCTACAGCAGCAGTAGTTAGCGTGCAGGCTAATGCACAAGGCGTGTTGCCGGGGGGGCATTAGACCAAGCCAATAAGTACTCCGCCTCCCCTACCTGCCAGCAGGTATGTCGCCTGCACCAAACACCACCTTCCAAGTTATCTCAACATGTCCAAAATTTCACTCAAGTCTGCGTTGATGGTACACATAACGGTATTCTGTTTATTAACTGAGCGGAAGCTGTAATTAATATCTCATATTGCTTAAACTTATTAAGACAATCTCCATTCTACTTTTAACACGAACGTAGCCAGCTTTTTTTGAAAGTGCGATTATTGTGAACAGGTGCTGCTGAGTTAAATATAAACATACATGAATTTACAGAGTTTTATGCAAATATTGCTTAAGAAACACAAACAATGTTATTGCATTCAAAATAATTTGATTCATAAAATTCAAATTGATATTACAAAAATTTCTTACTAGACAACGCCTGTGTGAGTTCTCTGTAAACAGTGTATGATTGATTCGATTCTGTTCCCCAAACAGTTGCATACAGCAAATATTACTTGTAGGTTACAAGGATGCCGCGTCTGCTTAAATTTCGGGAAGATTTAGAATGGCTAAAGACGAGAACAATAATCGTTTATTATTAAATAACAATGTAAAAGTCCATAATTGTAATATAATTATATGATAACTTTTTAAACAGTCAAAAATTATTTTAATGAAGTAAAAGTTTACAACTAAACTCGGGAATGATATCTTCTTCACTAAATATTCATTATTAAATACAATCAGTAGTTCCTAAAAACTCTCATACACTTTCTGATATCTATTTTACATATGATCAAATCAGTTCATTTAATTTTAATAAGATAGCTTCAAGGAAATGACAGTAAACGAAATTTCTCTATTCAATTACATGAAATTAATTTACTAAAAGCGGCAACCAGAAGATCGAAAGTCATGTGGAACAGTACACAATATTATATTACGTAGCGTGTAGCCTCGCCACTTTAGGAGATTTTGTGCACTGTTAACAGTTTGTAAATTTATGTGTATAAAATGTTTTTCCAATGATTTTATTAGAAATAAATAGTATAGATTATTACCGTAAAATAATTTCTTTAGTATTATTTGCTTCCACGTCCATCAGTGTGTTTCATAAATTTGTGGACAACAATCTGAAAATCTTTAATTCATGTTACGTCCCTATAGTATCACATGAAAGACATGGACCGCGATGAAAAAGAAGGATTCAAGCTAGAGAGATTAAATTTGGAAGAAGTGGAACGGGCAAAAAGTAAGCATATATTGACGAATGTGGAAAGGTACTGGAAGTGGATACTTTGAGAGAGAGAGTCAGAACAGAGTGATGCACAGTTTTCAAGTCAAGAGGATGGTACTGACCAGATTTCAAAGGTAGATAGAATAGCAGAAGGATTTATGGGAAAAAAAGAGTGGAATGTAGAGTGATAGAAGCGGCAGCAGGAGATAAAGTAAGGGGAATTTGGCGAAATCAGCAATAAGGAAAGTCTTAGTCATTTCAGAGAACCAGTGAAATGAAATTTGACGAAAATGTACGTATTTAATAATAATAAAAAAAAAACTGGAGATATTCACTAAATGAAACTTTAAATTCGGTTATTGTACAGCAAAGTCGTACGTCATACAAAGCGTCGTTTTTTTCTGTATAACAGTGCAAAAATACACAGCTTTGGCTAGAACGGTGTTTCTACAAAAGGCAGTATTTTAAAATCTACATGAAATTTATTTAAGTCGATTGATTCGTCGATATCAGTTGGTCAATTAATAGGAACATTATAATAATATAATATTTAATTAAATTGCGATGGAGTCAACGCTCCAGTGGCAATTTCCCTAAACACCCATCTTCCCTCTTTCCTGCACCCAAAAACTTCTGCCCTCTGCAAATTTTTGCTTTAGGACGAAATAAAACTGCATATTCTATTTTTAATGGGTAAAACACGTTCCATTTACATTAAGAGTAGTTTTTATTTAAATCATAAAAATAATTAGTTTGAAGTAGTGATTATGTGAGCAGTCTGCATGCCAGAAACTTGAGAAACATCTTGCAGCTTCTTCGCCATTCACAATTTATTCATTCCTCGTCCGTTGTCGGGGCGGGGCGCAGTTCCGGTGGTCATTATCCACCAATGAGAATTAGTGCCGGTTGGCAGGCCGTCCCATTGTTGTCGAACAATGGTGTGTCCTCCTCAGCGCGAGCCGGGGTGTGGGGTCATTGGAATTCCTGCACCTGGCGAGCTCCCACCGCAGACCCAATTAAAATGCGAGCTCCGCAGATCACAGCATACCCAGCCCTGTTTGAGTGGATCTCACAAAATCCGTCGCTTTATAAAGGTAGACAAACATTAAACAAATTGAAATATCAGAGCACCGGTTTAGCATGCAGGTCGGACGGGGTCGTCCTCCCCACTGTCCAGGGCACGTATCCAATTTCTGACGGCATTTATCACCTCCCCCACCCTCACCCCCTTTCCAACGGCATGACGTGACCCCCGGCTATTCCTGCACACGCCATTTTCATGTGTAAACCCAAAGGGTAGATTAATAACAAATATTGCCCTAAAAGTATAAACCGGCATTGGATGACCCAATTTACCGTGTACTTCATGCTTCGATACATTATCAGAGTCCTTCATATGTAAATTATGGTTTTAATACACCGTTTGATAAAATAAACAAATCACAAAATACAATGAGATCTCTGAAGTCTGAAAACTGTCGCTGATAAAAGCAGTTCAGTTAGCAGCATGTTGTATATTTATTGGAGAAGTATTAATGAAGAAGAAATGTGATTCAAATCATCGTAACTAGTTTGTTCATAACAAAGTTTGGAAGATTAATTTGGTAAGGAAATATCATCTTTTTTAATCATCTACAAATGATACATTGCTTTAAAGATGTCGTGTTGGCCAATCAGCCAAACATCCTCTAGACTGGATGCCTCTGCCACAACAAAAAAAAAAAATGTCCTTTTTCTTTTCTTGAACGAATAGTTAAGGTGCTAAGAGGATGGAGTCAGTAAACTGAAAAGTAAGGAGGATAGGTAAAATAATCCTAATAAATTACATGATATTTTTGAACTTTTTGAATGAATCATAATAAGGACTTCAAAGTCTCACGTACTTATTTTTAGTACAGAGACTAAAAAAAAAAAAAAAAAAAAAAATTGAAATGAATCTCTGTGAGTTGAATAACCAAGTGACTTTTTTTTCAGTGATTAAAATACGGCATAAATTGGATACGGGTACTTTGGTAGTCCATCTCAGCATTGTGTCTCACCTCCTCGAGACTTGATATATGCGTCGACGTGGTGAGGTAGTGAGTCGTATAGCAACTGTGACCTCTCTTATGGCAGCTCAGCCCAGAAGTATCGTAACTGGCCTCGAGATCCGGCTGACTGCACAGGTTAAAAGCTAGTGTCCTAGCTATCACGCACATATTCCATTATGGGCAGATGGGATATCCGGGTTCGCCACTGGAGGTCCTAAACTTGACGGACACTGCATGGACGCACATTTATCTCCTAAAATGCTGACAAGGCTTTGTTTCATCAAAGATGCTGACAAAGAATATTACTGGCGTAGCATTGTACCGTTTGGGTTTCCAAATCACCAACAGAGGGAAATGAAGTAACTCCTGTGACTACCAAACCCACGATGAAGGAATTACACTGCTGGGTCTCTGCACAGTATTGGCTGGATTGGTACTCTTCTTCGGCGCTGCTACAGTAAAACACGATGTTAATGCGTGAAGCAGCGGAACCACATTACATCGCTGACCTAGATGCGATGCAATTTCACCACTCGTTCAATGTCCGACCCCATTTGCAGGTTGTGCTTTGGAGATAAGATGTTAACGGCAGCGGACGAGTGAGAATGTATACCCGTAACACCAGTCATCGAAACACGGTGCGGGAGGACACCGGATGTTGTCGAGAATCTAATAGCTGTGTCTGATGGTGATAGCATTGGATTCCATTTAAACCAAGAGTCACCAGACGTTGACGCTCTCTTGAGTTGGTCTGTCTTGGACGACTGGAACCTTCAACACGTATACACATTTCTATATGTATCTATTGGTTCTAACATCGGGCTGCTGCGTCATGTACTGTACATATATGCCCCACATTCCAAGCAATTTTACGACGTGACCATTCAACCCAAGCAGTCACACTATCAAACCCCGTGAAGTGCCAGTAATTTTTCCACTCTTCCTGACAAATCACACCATCGTATGTGAAATTATTAGCCGGAAGATTCCGAAAATTAAAGGATTTTTAATTGACCTCGCAATGCGCCCCCTGTCGTGGCTGATTAACCTAACCTAACCCGGTAATGTTATCAGGTGAAGGGACCTACAGCTTATCGTGGAATCCGAGACACGGAAGCGTTCCGGCGTAATTAACATTACACAGCAGGTTGTGCCAGTGCTGAGAGACAGGATAGGGGAAAAATCCCAGACGAGAACGGGGATCTTTGGAACTCCAGTCAGACGACTTATCTACTGAGATACAAAACCGCCCTCTCAGACTAATAACCTTCTCTCACGGTGTTGACCTGTCTGACGCTCCAGTCACGGCTTGCTCAATCACTCCACCTGTGATGCCATCACTGATATTCTCTGTTGGTCCGATTGACGTGCAAAGTTTGTGACGAACTCATTTACTTAATCATCGCTCTTATGTATTGGTACCACCCTAAGTCCGAATTTGACCACTCTTTCTGGGTATTTAACTTTTATCGTTGGTGAATTATCTACTTCCAGATGAATAATGTACTACCATAATATTCCCAAAACGGTTTCTTGGTAAAATTATTTTTTGGGTTGGAAGAGTGAACTTAACTTTTTAAAATAATAATGCTGAAAATACTTTCGTCAGATTAAATGGAGACTTTTTAAGCAAATATTTATATTTTTACATATATCGCTACGATTAGCACATTTTTAAAAAATTGATTTCGAAATTTTTTTTTTTTATAATTTCATTGTGTTCCGAAGTCGAAGTTTCATTCGCCTGTCGAAATTACGAGCTGTGTAGTTTATTATGCTCGTGAATTGAAAATCGGCTAAGAAGATGCCCGGAGAATTAGACCGAGTTGTATTTTAGTGCCAGATTCAACTAAGGAAGGAAAAAATACCAATTTATCCTAAACGAAATTAATTAATTTAATAAACTGTTAAAATTTAAAAAAAAAAACGTTTATTTTATTTGGTTGCGAAGGATGGTAGTTATTTAATTAAACGTGGAGAAATGAAATGTAAGTGATATTGTAACATGTGTTTGGCAGTTAAAACATTGTTGTCTCAAATATTAACGGACTGCTTTCCTAGGCATCTCAGCTGTAGCCCATTTTAAACTTTTCGTCTGTGATGTGAAATCTGTTTCAAACACCTATCAATTCATAATCTATAGTTAAATACGAGCTAGATCCTTCTCACTACCGATAAGACACAACAGGCCATACACAGTTATGATAACTGACAGATATTATGCGGAAGCGATTTATAATCGCCTGCAGGGAACGGCAGCTGGCGAACTAGGAAACAGTTGCCATGGACTATGATTAATGAGGCCACCAGCTGGTGGACGCATCAAGCGCTTGTCTCGTCAGCACGCTGCCATAGATCCCAACTCCTAGCGCAGTCTCTCTCATCTCTAGCACCAGTAGTTAATAGTGGAATCTGTGGTTTCATTTACCGCCACTGATGTATGCGCTAGTTGCTACGTAATAAACAGTTTTGAAACTGCTGGTACGAACGATCAATCGAATAGTTTTGTTGGATACTCTGCTCAAAAGCGAGAAAGTAGTAACTTGACTTTGTGATGAACGTTGCAACGGATTACTGAACAGAAAAATGGAACACAAATAATTGCTGTTTACTAGCGTAATGAGTTGTGCCATCAAGTCACGTGATCAATGTCAACTCAATAAAGATGGGAACCTGTAATTGGGTTCATAAGATTTGTAGTAACGAAACACCTACAGAGCAGCCAATATGCTAAACAAGGTACTCTTCTGAATATTATGTTACGTCTTTATTAATAGTGGAAAACAAGCTATACATCAAAATTGAAGGGGAAAATATATAGACAGCTAATAATGAACAACAAATGTGATACAAACTTTTCTAGTTATAAAATCAACAGAAGTAAAGTAATGAATTAAGTGATGTTTCAGTGATGTTTACTGACACCTTATAGTTTTAGTATTCTAGTGTTAGTAGTAGAATTCCAAGATATCGGCAATAAATTGGAGATGACGTGTTCCGATGTTTCTTTACCCTCGATTAGTTTCCCTCACGCTACTCATGTGGTAGCAGGCACTGTAGTGTAGGGATGCCAATATTACGGAAGATATAAAAATAATTTAATCAGTGATACATTTCAAAATTAAAGAACACGGTAATTAATGATTTGTATTTGCGGTCTAAAACGGAATCTCGGAAAATGCAAATATCAAAGGTAATGATATTGTGGATAGCAGCTTACGCACCGCTGGATTGATTAGGCTTCACCTCAGAATGAACTGACTCTTGCCAACCACTCATCATGGTAAGTCAATCGATGGATATTAAATATAAGCGAATTGAATTTGATGAAACGAGCGTTCAGAAAGATGATATAGTAGATTTACTAGAAAATTTGATAATGCCAGGCATATATTCGATGTTTACGTGTTGTTATCCAAAGTTGAAGGTGAAATGTAAAAGCTCACATTTGTTTGGGTAGGCGTTTTAAGGATGTAATAGGCATACAAATAACATGATATAACGGTACATCGTCATTAATTTTGAAAACTATTTTTTTTTTTTTAGGATTCTGTAAGTGTATGGCGTTGGTAATGAAACAGTTACTACCATCGTGAGATTATTCAAAACATCTGATTTTACAGAATGGGAAGGTAGTGCTACGTTAATATATTTCACTGCTGTTTTCAATTCATAAGACTGCTTACTGTATAGAGCTTTTAAATAATATGTCTTATTATTATAAGTCGTTTCATCACTGCTTTAAGCAATATTCAAGATTTCTAAATTATTGCAAATTATACTATTATTTTTAACTTCAGTTATTGTTAAGTTTCTCGAAGTTTCGACACCCACCTGAAATCTGGTTAACTGACGGTTCCATTATTTCTTAAACGTATGGTTTAACACTACAACTCGCGAATCATTGATTGTGACGTCATGACTATGGTTTTACTCCTCGTCGACTTTGAGATCATAGAGGCTGGAAAGAAATGGAGGCAAGGTATGGTAAGGAAATCGAATTCGGCCATGGAATTTTGAAGAAACCATCCCAGCATTCGCCTGAAGGGATTTGGGGAAACCATGAAAAACCCAAATCTGGATGGCCGGACGGGGATTCGTTCGACAGAAAACAAATATAAACATTTCGGTAAAACTGCACGAAACTGATTCCAGGCTGCTGATTCGTTGGTGTTTGTAACCTCCATACCATTAAAATTTATCCACTCGAAGACGAGGAAACTCCACTCATTAACTTGTTCGTAACTCTGCAGGTCTTATGACGACGTGGCCCTAAATATGTCGTCTTTGACCCAAGTAAACAGAGTAGAGGTCACTTCTTTAAATATTATAATATTCAATCGTCATAAAATAGTTCAATCAATGGGTCGCCAATTCTACAAAAAAAAAAAATACAACGCGCAGTTGTTAGCAAATACTGTCAACTGTTTTAATAATCAAACCAAAGCTCGCATACACTCGATAAAACAAAATACTATTATAATATACCACTTTTCGAATAACTAATACATTCATATACCGCTACCTCGACACTCGCAATCCGAAATCGACAGCGCTTTCTCGCCCCCCCCCCCCCCAAACAAAAAAATTCTTCCTCTCTCTCTCTCTCTCTCTCTGTCCGCCACACCAGACTAAACATTTCTATCTTATCTTTAAAAGATGTATTTTCACTACCCACTGACAATGTGTTTGGTAATCTGTGTTTTTCTCGAGCTTCGTAATTACATTATATACATTATTACAATCTAGATTTTCATCATAATTAACTACACTTAACTAAATAATATTTACAAATTAATTAACTTCGTAATTGGGGTGGTAGCATATGTTACATGTTCCACCGGGGATAAAATGTTTAAATGTTAATCACATTGGTCGGCATCCCTGTAACAGATACTTGGTGCCTGAGACTATACGTGTCTGTAAAAGATTTTCTACGATCACCAACATTGGAGGAAATGCCGCTGGTATGTTTCCACACTCGATTTTGAAGGATGTCCGTGTTTTATTTCCCTACCATAACCCGAGGGTCGGCAAAACCTCCTTTTTATTATGGCTTATGGCACTTTAACTGTCAGCCACGCCGGATCGTGTTAGAAATTCATACATGGTACTCGTTCAGAATCACAGCATTATTCACGTTTTTGTTCCCGTCAGAAATGCAAGTATAATCCATTAACACATGTAATATTTAAGCAAACGTTCTTGTAAATTATCAGTAGTTGCGGTAATAATAAAATATGTGGAGGCCGATAAACTTTCTCTCACAGTTTATTATGAGCCTAGTATTGAAAATTAATATCAAATAACGGAATAACTAATAACATTAATAAATCTTTTGTGTACTTGGATTTTCGATCACACAGACAATAAATATCGTGGTCTGTGACTTTTCAAGTTCTATGTTTGTTGTTCTCAGAGAGTTTGCAAAAGGATTCAACTCACTGTTTAAGCCATGGAAATTAATATTTATTCTAACCGTACCTGCGAATAATTGGCGTCTGATCCGCGTCAGGAGATTTCATTCTGACTGACCGCAGACAATGCTACGGGAGTACTGAGTGATATTTTCCGGTATACAGCTGTAAAGAAAGGAACTTGCTGTATGTAACCAACCACAACTGCCAACTCAAGCTGGTATTGTTGACGTTGGTTAACGTAAGAGGTCATGGAAGTTGGCTATATTTCAACTGAGGAATAAATTTAGAATGCAGGAATTCATGAAAGCAAAGTTTATCAAACACACAGTGTTCACCAGTTATGAAGATTTTTGCTCAGATTCAAGTCTAACTTCATCTTCCTTAGATGACGTTAGATCGCAGGTTCATGTCTAGACTGCGGTAGGACTGCAGTGCTTACAGTATTTTTATAAAGAGTCACAGCGTTGAAAATTTGGGAAGTTATCGTATCTCTTTCATTCCTATAACAGTAAAAATTGTTCAAGCAAACTGATACTAATGGGGAAGGTAGTAACGACACGATAGTCGTTAATAAATTATTGTAACAGTGATATCGTCATTCCGGAATGAAGAATGTTTGTAATATGTCAATGGAGAATAACTCGACGTTACTCCTTCTACCACCAACCAGTAAAGCGTAAAAATATGAGTGGGTGCAGCATATTTACAGTCGATTCCTATGCAATATAGCGTGACTAATGTTTTTGTGCACTGTATTCCGCGAAAATAAATTCAGATTACTGAAAGCAGATGCAGAGTGTTCCAATGATAAAGTTCTCTCTTTCGAATGTTGAATGAGATTACATGGCCTTAACTGGACGAAACGTTATAAGAGGATGTTTGTAATATTGCCGTTTGACTGAAGTTTGTAGCAGGAATACATTTTTTTATTCCTTTGTGTTTCATCGTTATGGTATCTTAAGCTTGATGAATTCTTTATTGATGCAACATAAGATGTTAGTTATCGTATTTTTCCGTAATCTATATGTTTATGTAACAGTATTTATGAAATCTTCTCCTTTGTTTCTTCATCAACATTTAAAAATTTAAAGAAAAACATCAGTGAGATACAAAGCTTTATTACTAGTTCAAACGAATACATTGTGTTGTGACTACTTGCTTCATGATTGTGAAGTAATAATAACATGATCCGCATGGACTTGCGTACTAACCGTTTTCATCTAATTTATTCAACAGTATTAAATTAACATGTTTGCTTTTAAAAGTTTTCTCATCAGCGTGGCACAGAGCGTTGTGGTCTGAAACCTTGGCAGAAAGCTTGCATCTAAATAATTGCTTTTATGCTGATTGTTTTTGTGAAGTAGTCTTCTAAAATTACATTGAGTAGACGGGATGTTCAGCCTCATAAATAAATTAGAAAAGACAATAACATTAGGAACAAATTGTTTTCTCTCTTCTGCTTCAGCACAAATGTCCAAAAAATAAATAAATCAATAAAAACCGCACTACTTCTTAGGATGCCCACCACGCTCGGTAGTTGCTTAACGTGGATCTAGATTGTCCAAACGAACAAACATACATACATACAAAATAAAAGTAATCTTCTTCCATAAAAAAATATAGTCATTAATGTTCTTGGCAGTCGATAGGAACTTCAAAAGTCCTCAGTTTCTGGTTACAAGGTACGAAAAAAAAAATTGTTATATTTCGTGTTGTCCCGTCCTGACTCCGGGTCAGTCTATTCGGTCCGTGTAAGGCGCCCGTGGTACGTGTTCGGGATGCGGTCGGCGGTGAAGCTGCTTCATGCAAGCGAATGTCCGGCAAACATAGCGGAACCACTTTCAGCATATAAATCTCAAGACATACTCACCAGGACGTCAGATGACACACGCGCACGTTTCGTCCTGTATTGTAATCAAGGAATCATAACTATGTTAGTTGAATAGAAACGAATCAATAAAGTATTTTATAAGTCTGCATAAATATTAATATTCAGCCAGAAAAAACAGTTAATGCAAAATTTTTAACTCAAATACGATCCCTTAAATTACTTTTCTTAAAGCATCCCTCACTTGAAAAGCTTTAAATCTGAGATATAAGTAGAAAGCAATTGTCACTGAAAATTGTTCTGTTCAACTAATTAGTCTTTTACAGCATAGAAGAAACTGCAGATGGATATTAACCAGAATTATACTTCACGAATTTCAGCTTTAATTTTCTAGCTCTTTCTAGTGTCACAGTATATGAATGATAAAATATTAGACTCTCCGCAACCATTTTTATGGGACGATGTGAGAAACCCTGTATTCTTCATATTATAATAGTAAGATACCTTTCAAATTTTGCGCACCGTATAAGAATGAGTGAGATATAATGAAAAAAAATTTGAAACTAGATCACTAAATTAATGGTGACAGAAAAATGGTTCGAGCAGACTAGAATGTGATGGAAAAAGCTGGGATCCATCTAGATGGGATACAGAATCGAAGAGCATTTCAACTAAAACAGATAAATCCAAAGGGTTCTGGGAATAATGAGCAAAGGACTGGTTTGAAGTAAGAAAGAGGAATCTCAGAGAAAGAATGAAAAAAAGTCGTTTTCCACTGTCCAAAGTAGGCCAAAATCGAAGAAAGAAGAAGACAATGATACTGGGTAAGTTACTGTTATCACGAAACTCATGGATATTACTTATAAAAAATACGGAATGTTTTTGCGTGAGTTATTTTAATGGTCTAAGAGTTTCATCAAGACATATGTGCTAAAAGTGCTGTTTGTTGATATTTTAAACAAAATAAAGAAAAACATCAATTTGTAGAAATGAGTCTTTTGTATTGATATTTCACTAATTCATCTGAAATTGAAATCGGTCTCTTGGCTACATTCTGCTGCAGCTCTCCCAAGAAAACACCTATCCCCCGCCGCAGAAGATAAGATTTCACCCCTGCCATCTCAAACCGGTAAAACAATCCTCAAAATCAGAGCTCACAGCAACCCTCTCGCTCCGCCACAGTAAAGCCTGAAACATAGTACCAATAGCAAAGAATTAAATTTGCATTTTGGGCGAGCCCAGAGCCCGAGTTTACGAGGTGCTATTCTAATCTTACAGTCGAGGAAGGCGGGAGGGCGAGCGGGGCATAATAATCAAATGGAGAGGCGCCGCGAGCACCCCTGGCTGGACGGGGTGCCCGCGGCGCCCTGCTCGCTGTTTAATAATTGCCGAGTCACGTGTCTGCCGTGCAGCGTCAGCGAGGCCTAATGAAGAAGGCGGCTGCCTGGCTGGTGCGAGGTACTACGAGCTAAGGTAGCCTGCCTGCTCCGACGACGAGCGCCCCTAAGCCGATTAACGGGGGGCGCAAAAACACGTAGGTAGCGTCATTACCGGCTGCCAGGGACGGAGCTGCAGGTACTGCGACGTGAATGAAATACTGTGATCTCGCTCAGCATAAACTCCTCCGACAGTTACGAAACTTGAGTGGTAATAGAATAACAAGCAGAGACCGTAGAGCACAACCAAGAAAACAGCGTCATGTTAATTTGAGTTGGTTTTCTTCATACCTTAAGACAAGCACCGCTGTACTAGTTAATAAAGCTTGCTCTGAAACGGCAGAAAGGATTAGGATAAAGAAATTGAGCCGTAGTGTTATGTCTGACTGATTAAGAGTATATTAGAAGTGTTACAATGTATTTATTGCTCGAAGCAAAGAAAATTACTGTTTAGAACATATCAGAAACGACACATGAAGAAATCATGTGTAATCATTTCAGAACTTGTACTGGACGAATTGTATTTAAAACGTTTGATCAATAACGTGACAATACCACAGCATCGTTATACCTACATTTGTTTCAAAGTCGTATAAAATGTGTATTTCAATCAAGTTAGTACTAACTTTTTCAAATAATTTCTGTTAGTACTTAAAGTAATTATTGTTTATATCATATTTATAACTACCCTATCAAATTAGATTTTGATCCGGTTGTTTCTTTAGTGACTCTGCTGTTTCTCTAGGTCTCGGTGTGAAGCAGTGCTCTGATTGGCTTGCGGTCATCAAGTTTGTTATTAAAAATCTTGTGTTTCAAATGTAATGCGGGTCTGTTTGTCGCAAGAAATCCTGCAGTTGTCTTCAGTATTTAAAATGTAAACATGTGATCGCTCAGTCATATTAGCCCGTTTGCAAATAAAATCGTTACTCATTACAGCACTGTTTTTAATACCAAATGTGAGACACTTATATGTTAAAAGGCCTCAAGACAACGTTGTCATTGATATTTATTTCCAAGACAACAGGAAATGTACTACACAATATTAAATTACTGATTTTAGGTAAATAATTTACTTAGGGCAGATGCCTTTGATCATCACATATGTTGATATAAGCTCACATTGCGGAAGAGGGAAGGGGAACTGGAGAGGCAGTAATTAAGGTAGAGCTTTGTGATTCGCTGGCCGGTATGTGAGAGCATTCTGCCCATGGCCAGGAGGAGAAGCGGGGGCGGACGGAATTTACATAAGGCAGCCATCGGCAGCACGCAAGGCTGCCAACCGTCTGGACACGGCATAGCGCAGGCAGCACTCTAATTAGGGGAGTGGCGAGTGTGAGCACTCGGCGGCCGGATTGTTTTAAAGCACCTCAACAACTCAAACCACTGACACTAACTAATATTGAAGGAGCGACCGGGATGCATATCAAAATCTGGGTATTACAGAAACATGAACTTTTTCAAATTGAGGTGTCAACAATCATATATATATGTATATTATTTCTATTTTTTTTTCATTTTCTTTTTTTTATACTTAACAGAAATTTATAAATGAGGTATCAGTTTAAAGATTAAGTTCACCACTTTGATAACATCATTAATTAAAAATTTAATTTTTCGAAATTCAACACATATATGGAAAAATTATAAACAATCAATATCAAGAACATGCAGTAATTCAGAGTCAAACTGCTAGGATTCGCTAGCACAGATAAGGGGAGTTCCATTAATTATATGGGATTATTTTTCTTAAATTTGTACCCCCATCCCCCTTACTAAGATTTTATAAGAAGTGGTTGAACACCCTCCTCCCCTCTTTCTCACGTGAGATTTGCCTAATAATTTTAATTTTTAGATAATGTGTTTGACATGTTCATGTACTCTTTTTTTACTTATGGCTTAACGCCTCGACGACATCGAGGTCCGTAGAAGCGAGATGGAACAGCGGACAAGGAACTGGAAGGAATTTGGCCATGTCCTTTTGAAGGAAGCATCTCGACATTCATCTGGAGTGATTTGGGGAAACCGTGGAAAACCCAAATCTCGATGCTTCGACGGGGATTCGAACCGGCGCCTGAATGCGAAGACAGAGTTTTAAACGTTCACCCACCGCGCTTGGTATTTACATGTAGTTTACTTCATGCCATTAAATACCTAAATGTTGATATAAATATCTTCTATGTACTACTTTTTTCTGTGAAGTAGGAGTAGGAAAATGATATAAAAAGTTAACGTGAAATTTTATCTGACCCGCATTCCTTTAATTAATGGTCGTTCTCTAAGGAGTGATCATATTACCGGCAGACAGCAGCACGATACATCAGGGATATGAATAAACTGTGTGTGCCTTACGGATATATTTGTTTGCGTCAGTGAAACATTCCATTTCCAATTGTTTCTCAAGACGTTGTAAGTGTTTAGCTTTTAAGAGCATTTCTTTGAAAAGTTAAGTAACAGATGTTTTGAACAGAGTATAGTCATTGCGTCACTAGACCACACGCTTACACTTGCTACTTAAACAGTCTCCGAACTACAACCATTTGAAACCAAGTGGCATAATCTGTGAGTCACCATTGTGTGGAACCAGTTTTCCATACTAGTGTTTAGTGATCGATTCTTTCTTTTTGTTAACGTATTTCTTAATGAATTAACATTAACAAAATTAATTTTGTTTTAAAATTGCTTCCATCCAGTATCGAAATCAATAATATTTTTTCCCATCATGCTTCGATAAAAAAATAGAGGTGCTAGATCACAGGCATACTACTATTGGTATAAATATGCCTTAGGTATAGTTATTTATTGAAATAAGCGACAAGTTTCTTGAAGATTTCCGTTCTTGTTAAATTCTTGACAAATTTATCAACTTGAAATATAAAATACTGAATTTCTTATACATCTACGACACGTGAATGGCTTATCAAAAAATTATACTACATATTTCCAACTAAAAGTAGGAATTTCCGCTAGTGCCACTGATTGGTGCTACAAAACATTTCATGGTCTAAATATTTGTCTTACATGTCACGTGTTTCCTGTCACTTTTTGAAGAATGTCACAGGTGTCACAGTGAAAGTAAATTATGCAGTATAGTGCGTGAGTGATTAGAGCCATTACAGGTGTTACAGTGAAAGTGTGTTAGCCAGCTTAGTGGATGAGCGATTAGATCAATCACAGGTGGTGCAGTTAAAGAAAATACGTTAGCCAGCATAATGGGCGAGCGATTACAGCCATCATAGGGGTTTCAGTGAAAGTACGTTAGCCAATATAGTGGGTGAGCAATTAGACCCATCACAGGTGGTGCAGTGAAAGAAAATACGTTAGCCAGCATTGTGGGCCAGCGATTAGAGCCATCATAGGGGTTACAGTGATAGTACGTTAGCCAGGCAGCATAGTGGGTGAGCGATTAGAGCCTGGTATTCGGCTGAACGGGGATTCGAATCACTTCCTGGCAATCAAGATTGTGGTTTACCGTAGTTTTCAGAAACTACTAGAGAAGAATTCCCTCAAAATGACATAGCCTAATTCGCACCCATTCCTTTCACCAATTGCATTCCTGACTCTGATGACACCGACGAGGCGTAAAGCGCTATGCAAAACAGAAAGAACGTTTCCGATAAATATTTCGTAACAAAATAACTGACATTTGAAGTATTAAATAATTAATTTTCTTTATAAATCATGTAGCCTTATGTGGTATATCGTTTCCACCTGAAGCTTCATAATGAGTTTACTCCTATGCCCAATATCTGCACCTGTTTCCACCCGTCGAACTGATACAGCTGCGCCCTCATTTTGGCCCAGACTGTCCACACAGAAAGCACATTCGTACGGTGCTTAGCGAGTTACAGCCGAGCCGTTATCCTGCAGCCTGCCCGCAATCCAGTAATTTTCCCAATGGCTGCCCAGATAACGACTGTCATTCATCTCTCGGTCCCAGTAATTAAGAGGAATCGATACGCTGAGAACACGTAGGATCGCTGACTTAAAGGGGAGATAGCATCGGATACAGGCGGCCTATTAGGAATGAAGTTTATGAGTCATATCCGTTGTGCTAGAGCGTGTATATACCTACATAGGATACTGCACCTAGCAAATAAAAAAGAATTACTGCTCAATAAAACATTTATCTGTTATAACTAACAATATGAATGTCACTTTCATATGTATCATAAATAGAAGTTATTTATCGATCACAAATCTTCTTATACTGTTATTCAGAGTTGTTATTTATTTATAACCCATTTTTTCTTTTATGTTATTTTTATAAGAAATGTATTATGCCAATATTTAAATTCGAAATTAGTTCATTCAGTATGGTGGTTTGTTCACAACCAGTCAAAGGAACTTCATAATAGCAGAACCTAACAATGTACAGTCGCGTAAGTAAACAAACAGTAAAGAAAGCTCACAAACGTAAACCAGTAAATATTACAATCCACTAATATAATTAACACAAAATTAATATGTAACAAGTTTCGAAAAACCAAAATGTTGGAGGAAACAGACATGACACTCCTCACGAAATGATAGTTTGGTATAAGCAGGGGCGTAGCTATCGGAGGGCTAGGCTGTGCCGTGCAACGGGGCCCCCAAGCTCAGTGGGCCCCATAGAACTCAGGGAACCCCAGCCAGCTAACCTCACAAGACTTTGTACATTTAAAAAAAAAAAAAAAAAGTCGCGCATCTGACCTGAGGGCCCAAATATTTTGTTTGCACCGGGGCCCTTGTTAACCCAGCTACGCCACTGGCTGTAAGTGTTGTTTAGTGATTCAATATTAACAATTTACAATCTTCTTAAATACGAAGACTGATGTGCAACTCGAATTCAAGTTTTAAATTGTTTACAATAAATATGTGCACAATAGTATCTTTTTTATCGTGGTTTGTAAAAGAATACCAATTAAAACTTTGGTTCCTTATTTTTTTAGTGCATATTAGTTGTTTCAGGCAATTTACTTCGTGGCCTTTGCGGAGTATTGAACATGTATCATAAGTAATGCATGTACCAATTTCGAAGTTTAAATTAAGAGGTGCAGAATTTGACCAATAGGATTGGACAAGAATTAAAATTTGTGGAAAGAATTAAAACCGAGTGTGGTTGGTGTAACGTTCTGGCCTCGCAATCGGGTTGACGCTGGTTCGAATCCCCGTCCGGTCTTCCGGATTTGGCTTTTCCATGGTTTTCCCAAATCTCCAGGCGATTGCCGGGAGAGTTCCTTTTTTCCAGTCATTTACCGTCTCTAATGACCTCGACGTCTACGAGGCGTAAAGCCATAGCAAAACAAGCATTAAAGAATAGAGAAGGATCGATAAATAAGCCGTAAAAAAGCAGAGTGCAAAATAAAATTTGAATTTTGTGACTGGAAGAAAAGATGACTCAAGTAGAACCAAGGACAGGTGTTTCACGAAAATTTTCCAAGATGGAGGCGTGGACTGGTCTCTAGTAGAATAGGAGAAATAATTGAAGGACGGAAGAAGACGCCGGCGGATCTTTCGTCTTAAAGGTATCAGCTGAGTAGCAGGAAATCGGACTATTTTTTTTTAGGCCTATTACCACGCCTTAAAAGTAATATTAGAAGGCAATGAAGAGACATGGCATCGATTTATATAGTCAGTGAAGGTATGGGAATTCATATACCGATATACCGAAACGGACAATCCTAGAATCACCGAGCGTAGTGGGAGAATGGTTAACGTTCTGGGCTCACATTCGGGAGGATGCCGGTTCGAATTCCCGTCCGAGCATCCAGATTTGGGGTTTCCATGGTTTCCCCAAATAACTCCAGGCGAATGTGCCGGGATGCTTCCTTCAAAAAGGCCATGGCCAAATTCCTTCCAGCTCCTTGTCCGAATCCCATCCCGCCTCTAATGACCGAGGCGTCGACAAGGCGTAAAGGCCAAGCAAAAAAAAAATAAAAAAAATGAATTGTGGAGTATAGATATACGCTATTGTTTGTGAAAATTCTAATACCCGGAATAAATGGTCTGACTCTCTCAAAATCGGGAGATGTGTGGAGCAGTTAACTGAAGTAAGTAATTAACATTACAGAGAGATGGCGGGCAGGCAGGACCAGCAGCGCCCCCTTTCGTCTGACAAGACGTGTAAACAAGTGCCGGTCTGCTTGCATCGTCGACATCAAAGGGAGCAAAGTCAGCATGTAAGTGGCTTCGAACGTGGCAAAATGACTGGTCTCCGGGAAACGGGTTTGTCGCATCGTGAAATCAATGCTCGTACAGGACACACCGCTATGACAGTGATGCGTGTGTAAAATCAGTAGATAGAAGAGGGTCGTACACAGCAACGAGAGGGTACTGGACCTCTCAACGTGACCACAGATCGTGATTTCAGCCAATTTGTCCGCATGACCCTAACCGACAGAACAGCTTCGTCCACAGAGTTGGCTCGACGTTAGAGCACCGTAACTGATGTGAACATATAAGCTGACACCTGGGCTGGTATGCATACCATTGCGTCGGCTTCCATTGACCAGAATCCATCAACGCCTCAGACTGCAATGGTTAAGTGAAAGGCGTCACTGACGTTCTGAGTGGCAAAATGTAGAGTTTTCGGACGAGTCTCGCTTCATTTTGCAGTAAAGTGGTGGTTGATTACCTTTTACACGTTGCTGTGACGGATGAAATCGGCCAGTATGCACTGCTGAGTGGCCAAGCGTGATGATTTGGGGCACCATTGGCTTTAACATGTGCGGCCGCCTGTAGTGAGGACAATTTTAGTAGCAACCGCTTTATCAGGAAGATTTAAGAGTGCATGGCAGTGACCCTCTTATAGGTAGTTCCACACGGCATATTTCAGCAGGACAATGCCCGGACATATGTTCCGAGGAATTTGCCAGCCTTCTTTGAAGCATGACGGATACCACTGTTTCCCTGGCCTGTACGTTCTCCTGACAAGTCGCTATTAATAATTCCTGCGAAATGATCGGTCGTCATCTTGTTGGTACTGGTTCTCCTGCAACCATTTGTTGACGCGTCTACAAACTGCGTGGCAATGTGTTCCCCAGAGGCATACACAGGGTCTCTTTAATTCTGTGCCACGACTTCTAGAACTTCTGATTACAGCACGTGGCAGCTTCACACACTACTGAATTCTCGCAGCCAAAGTGGAGGCTCAGTTATGTATGAGTACTTCCAATCATTTGTGTATTGACGTATCCGTAAACTATGGAATAAAGTCCATTGTAGTCACATGTCTTCTTGGTGTTGCAATTTTCACAAACTGTAGTGTAGTTGTAGATGTTATGTAACTCAGTAATGTATATTGCTTTAATTGCAAAGCGGCTGTATCTCACTGTCCCTCATTTTTTTATATTTAATTTGGGAGTGCCTTTATTTAAAAAAAGTTAAATGTATTATGTCAGGTAGAAATCGAAGTAGCAATTTGGGATTAATGAATAGCAGTGAAACATTTCAGTATTTTATGGGAAATGTTAGATTCTATTCTATATTGCGAGTTAAAGCGTCGTGAAATGGTAAGAAAAATGGGGACTCGTGTGAAGGTGTTATGGAGGATGTTGTTGGCGACGCAGCTGTGACCTAGATTGTGGTCGGTTGTTTTTGCGGGCGCACATGGCCATGCTCCCTCCCAGGCGGCACCACGTGCAGATTAATGTTTGCATGTTGCATTGCAGCTGTCCCGACAGCTGACAGCCCTTGGGGGAAGCCCACACAGAGCTAATTAGAGGGGGTGGAGGGGGTGTGGTCGGTCTGCGGCCGCCTGGCTCCTTCCGCGGCGGACTTCGATCCGGGGACCGCAGACTGGGCGGCCATACGACAAACAGACGTCGGCACTGCCCGACGACCACACATAACCCGCAGTGCACAACTATACAGAGACGAGAAACTCACATAACAAGAAAGTGAAGTGGTGGTATCAGGAATAAGATACATTTTACCTCACGCCTCAGCAATGGATTCTCACAATTGTGTTGTAGGGTTGATCGTTGATTCCTACAAACTTTCTCAGCTGTGAAAACCTATTCTGAATGTTCATGTTCCGCTTCAATAGTATAAAGGTGTTTCAAACATTTCTCCAATCGGTAATCAGCTATCATGCCGTAGCATTAAGTAGCTTGTACATGATTATTAATGTTTTGTTCAAGCTTTTATATGAAAACGCTAAACTACATTCTCTTTATCCGTAAATAAGGCAGCGATAAAACAGTACTTGCATGACACTGGACGACACTTGTTGAAAAGATGTGGAGAGTTCGTACAGGAAAAGGAATTATATAAACACACCCAATTACGTTATACATCAATTGTTTGAATTCAAGACGAAATATTTCATTAAAAAAATGTATGTGAGTTTGTAGACTAACCTACCTTACTCATCCTTTAGGCTTATGTGTTACAATTCCTATCATGCTAACCGCAATAATAAGTTTATTTGTTATAGATATAATAGATTATGTAACACGGTTTTAAAATTAGAGAGGCGGGACACAGTGTCGATAACTTTGGGAGTTGTTAAATGGTGAGATACTGCGTTAAATACCAAAATGGATTACATGTTTTAATATCTACTCAACGATGACACACCCAATACTACTTAGTTTGGATTTCTCATTCAGCTTGAATGAACTTTTGCTGCTCCCGCGAAACACAATTTAAGACAACTTTACGGCCTGGCCGCTTAAGTTATGTGGATTTATTTCATAACGCACGACAATGTTTAACTTAACAACTAAATACTCTTGTAGTCAGTGAACAGAGTTGAGAATGATCTCAAAAGCGGAATTTTGAATAACAGTAGTAACTTTGGTTCAAATGTTTTGAACTCTGCCATACGGAACACAGTAAAACTCTAAAATGATAGCAAATTTTTTCCTCCTGTTAAGTAAATCTCTCACTAGGGAGACATCTGTGAGTATTTCATTGGCTAAAACATATATCAACTTTGTATTATAAGTAGGAAGCCGATTGAATGTTTCAAACGTGTTGTCGTCGGCATTGTGTGTCTAACAGTGTAAACAGCAATTCAAGTTTTGCTGTTGAATCATATAACACTATTTTGGTCCAATCTATCCAGACCGCTTTGAAATTCCAAAACTACTCCACAATTATGTTGCATCTATATATGACGCCCATGAAAGGAGGAAGTTTTTAAAGATAAAACTACAGCAACATGTTTGGGAGGGTATATTGAAGTCGAGTTAAAATTATAGCGAATCATCGATTTGTAACTAAGGGTACCATTTCCATATTTAATCTTAATTTTTGATTATTATATTAATAATAGAGTTATCGGAATCACTTTGGATGGGTTTTATATAGCCTGCCAGTTTTACGGTAATATTTTTGTGTTTAAGTTTCTCCTTTAACATCAATTTAAATTTTTTTCTATTGGAATACACTCTGAGTGGTTTCTAATATGCTTTCGACAATGCGATACTGTCCCTAAAGTGCCATAGTTAATCTGCAGTCAGAATATTGTGGGTAATCTCTACCTCTCTCAAATATTCAATCCAAAGATTATTACGATCAACAAGTTTCCAGACGTTATTTTGGTTGGCCGAATACTCCGCGGGCTTAGACTCTTCCTTGGTTTCCACATTATACATTACTAGCTGTTACCCGCGACTTCGTACGCGTGAACGTAGAATTTCACTGCCACAATTGGATATAGAAAGCTGTTAGTAACGTAAGATTTGTCCCAAACAACAATGAATCGCCAGAACATGACAGGAAAGCCGTCATTGTACCATCAAACCTGTCTCATGAACATATTTAAAAACAGACAAACAAACGAAGGTGCGGGGATGTGGGGGATTTTAACTAAGGGTAGCTTTATTTCAGCTTGGTCTTTTTATCTTTCAGCATGAGCATCAGATTCTTGGGTTCTAATAACTTTAGCTGCTCGTGCTCTTCAAGAGCTACACGTTAGGCCCGGTTTACGCCCACAAGGAATGTAAAAAAAAAAAAAAAAAAAAAAAAAAAAAAAAGACAAAATTAACTGGTGCAAGAAAAATTTAGACAGACGCAAAGTAATAGTACAGTGCAGAGCAAATCGACATCTCTACAAAATAATAAGTTTTGTCTCTAAACGAAATTTATTAACAAATCATACACTAACAGACGTCGCAAGAAGCAACCGACGTAACATTAAAGACTAACACACGCATCCGTCTGTCTGTCAACATTCGATAAATTCTCAAATTTTTGGGTCTAAAACTATTATTCATACCGAAATAAATGTCTTGTGTTCTTCCTACACATACAAAGTATTTCCTCGTAAAATTCCAACAATATCGGTATAGCCATTTAGTCGTCAAAACTTGACAAAAAGACAGAGACTTACTTCCGCATTTATAATATTATTAGTTTAGATCAAACACACACTTACTGCGAGAGAAACAACGCCTGAGGGACCAATATGGCGTTAAAGATTGTACACTCACAGCATGGTTAGACCGCCTACGATTTGTCAAGCATTGCACCACTAAATCTGTGATATCTACAGTTTAACATGAATCTGGACAACTGACCACCCAGGCGTGGCTCATACGATCAAAAACAATTTTTAAATTTTTTTACTTTCACCAGGATTTGAACCGTAGACCACGCTCTAACCATCAGGAAGCAAGCGCATTAATCACTTACCTACCAGCTCAGCTTTATGCCTAGGTGTTACAGATACGTACACATCCTATGCGTCTGTCTATCTTTCAGTAATTTTTCGAACTTGTATGACAATATGTATTATTTATATATAAAAAAGTATCATATGTCTATTCCAATGATAAATAGCATCTCCTTGTTAAATTTCATCACGATTGGGTTAGCCGTTTAGCTCCAGAAACGTAACAAACAGACAGAATTACTTTCGCGTTTATAATATTAGTACAGATTCGTAGATATGTACCAGAATAGAATCGTTTCCATGATTTAATTTGCAGCTGTTTTTATAAAAGTCTGATCTTGTGTTATAATATTACTGCTTTGTTTGGTGCATCAATTAATTTGTGTATAATTACAAGTAAGAAAATTTAATTACTGTATAGAATTAGTAAGCGAGATTGAGAGGAGTATGATTGAGAAGTTGTAAAGGGTTGCCAACCACACAGTAATATCAGGAAGTGGTTAGTTGCTACGCAAACACAAATATCCGATTTGGGTTGGTGTATACAGAATCACTTCTGTGAGTTATAAGCTAAAAAGTATATTAACCGATGATGCATATTTTAGGGAAATTTACATCTATTTGAGCTCTTGATTTATATATATATATATATATATATATATATATATATATATATTAGTGGGATACATCGGCATACAATGCAGGACTCGTGAATCATAGTGAAGTAGAATCACATTACAAGGGTTATAAAAATTACATAAAAAATTTCGGCAGCCGAGAAAAATAAAATGGAATGATATGATCTCATTACATTTTAAGACTCATTAATTTATTAAAGAAAGACTAAGGTGCTCAACGTTATAAATAATTGATTATTAGTGTTATACATATGAAAGATATGTACAGCGTGCAGGCAGCAATCGATGATATGGGGGAAAGACAGAATTTCCAGATCTCATACCCACACAAACATTCTTACAACGGTGGGGTGAGGTGACGGACCGCTTGTCAGTATTTTCCATGTTGTCATAGGACATTACCTTTAATAACAAAAAGATCGTTTAAGTAAGACAGGGGTATTGTTTTCCAAATTTTAATTTTTTATGATGATTTAAAACAAATATAACTCATGTCTGTTGGTTATATTGATTTGTAAATAAAATTGTCAGGTTATGAAGCTTTTACTTTTACCTATGTTTACAAAATTAGTTCGGACACCATTTATCATTTACTAATTATTAAATTATTCATAATTAAAATTAAAGTAGTGATTATTAAATAACAGAAAGATTAAAATTGTAATGGAAACGGGTTTTGTGCAGTTAATTTTAATTATAGTTATTTACTTTTGATTTAATTAATTTAATTTTGTTAAATATATTTGAATTTAAAAGGCGTATACATACGTGCAAGACATGGAGCATAACTTGACCAATTGATTTCATAAATGGTCTGTAGACATTGTTGTATTTAATGTTAAGCCTTTATAAAAAATCAAAAAATCAGAAATCATCACCTTGCCCTACAACAGAGGCCGTAAATCCTAAAATGGAATAAAACTTTATATGACTTTACAAAAATTGATCACCTCAAAATAATAATAAAATGACATTAAATAATACAAGAATGATTTAACAATTCGAATAGACACGCAGGGTTATTGCACATTAATACAAAAGCTGATAGTTAGAGTTTGCTTCTGCCCTCTCTCCCACCAGCGTCCTTCTCGATTTACTAGTCGTAGCGTCTCTTGGGTCATATGTGAACAGAATTTCCGGAAGAGTAATCACATGTTTCAAATATAAGATTTTTATTGAGTAACTAGCTGACCCGGTCACGCGTTGCTGTGACTTAGTAATTATAGTACGTTGGATTAATGTTATTATAAACTTCCTAAAGTAGTCAAATTAATATTCACTAATAAAGACAAAACATTGTAGTCGATTTGGAAATTCAAATGTAATTGGTAAATAATTACGGAGAGTTGAAATTAAGGACAAACGATCATAAAAAAATTTAATTTACATTTTATTAGAAATTACTTAATTGAAATTATATAAAAATTGATATTTATAAAAATAAATAAATAAATTATTTTTATTTATTTATATAAACTGAAATTTTAGTTCTATAAATGAGGCCTATGAAGTTGATTTTTAAACATTTTTAACAATTATTTTCATTATTTTAAATTATTACAATTTATAATTTTAATTTATCTAAGCGCTAATTGGTGCACAATATTTTTAGTTAGCCTGTCTTTTGCTAATACAAATAGATTTAATGGTTTCCCTACACGTGAGCAGGCGACATATAGTTGCCCATGGGAGAAACACGTATTTTTCAAATCCAAGCCGCAAACGGACATTGTTTGGCTTTGTGTCTTATTTATTGTCATAGCTAAAGCCAAACGAATCGGAAATTGAAGCCTTTTAAATGGTATTGGATATTCTGACTGTATAATAGGAATACGTGACAACAGGACTATTTCTCCTTTAAACATTCCAGTCAAAATAGTTGCTTCAAGAACATTTCCGGTGATCCTTTTGATCACCAAACGTGTACCGTTGCATAATCTAGGTGGATTCAAATTACGAAGAAGAATAATCGGTGAACTAATCATTAACCAGAGATTGTGTGGCAGCATTCCTGTTATATCCAAAGAGTTTAAAAACTCATTTGGAAAATTTAAGGCTTCATTTTCATCTACAATAGTATCTATTGATCTAAAAGACATCAGATCACCTGGCAACAACTGTCGTATCTGTAAGTTAATTTCGTTGACATCAACTATTTTTTGCTGCCAAAATAGCACGATTACTGATCAAATTATGATCTAAGTAATTATTTGATACATCCAGGAACACACGCTGATTTAGTTCATTTTTGAGTGAACAACAGTGCAGAATTTGTCTGGCAATTTGATGTATTGTGTATTTTGATGTAGTTCTATTTCACCTTTTCCAATATCCAGCAATTGCTTACAAAATACTTGTGCCGATGGATCATTTTTGCAACTGTACTCGCATGTTCATGGTCAATCAAAGTGTTTCGACATTCCGCCATAAAAACGATTGTTTTAAACATGCGTTAATCTCATCGGCAAAAGTAGAGCGAGGAATCACTGGTAATGTCTGTCGGAAGCCACCACATTCTTGCATACGACGCTCAGCTGTCATTATTCTTTGAACTTCCTTACTTGCCGCGATTTGTGTTGCTGAATGATGAGCTCTCTCGTCGTGCGTCGTGCCTCTCTGCTACACGCTTTGTCGAGGTTAGATTCTTTGGCGACATTTCACTGAAAAATATTTGAATTACAACAAAAAGTGCCTTTCTGAAAGCCTTAAAATAAGACACTATAATACAGTGGTGAAACCGGAATTTTTGGGTCCATTGAAAAATACAGTAAAATGGAATTTAAGAACTAATGAGGAAATATATAATAACATTAAAAAATAACAGAAAAAGATGAATTATATTTTTTTCGATACATTTATAGCATGGATGACACCAGGCTTTCAAGAGGTTGCCACGTGGTATCTAGCTGAACAAAAAGAAGAAAAATGATAAGCTAGCGAGAAATACTTACATGATTCGAATTTATCGTAACGTTGTCTTCAATGTTATATTCATGTGTGTAATTACTTTGTCGTTAGGTATAATGACACACAAACGATCAACAACAATACGGTATAATTATAACACAATACACAGCACAATTAAAACTGAAGAAACTCGCACTCGTGGAATAGACTGTAGCATAAATAAATCGAAATACAACCCCATCTACTGGATGGTTCGATAAATTAACACACCGCCATCTGTTAGGAATAAACTGTAGAATAAATAAATTGAAACAGAACTTGATCTACTGGATGATTACCAAACCTAGCTAACCAAGTGTTGTAACGATAAGTTAACACATCGCCATCTGTTAGAAACTTATGGAACTATAATAATAATTTCGTGTGGTCGCAATGACCTGGTGACATGGTTTCTACTGGCTGGGCATTCTGCCACTGTCGTAGGCGCCTTTACCTATCCCGCCCATCCTGCCTGGTACAGGAGAACCTAAATTTTAACGCCGAATCCGAACCACAGTACCGTCCTGGCGTATTTCACCTTACACAGCATGCTGCACCGGAGATTAATGCCGGGTTGAGTGTCTATAAAAATCCCCGCCGAGACAGGGACTCGAACCGGGGACCTTTCCATCTCTAGTCAGACGCCCTAACCACTAAGCCAACAAACCGCTTGTATTTGTGGCTTACAAATAATTACAAACCGTTGTCGTATGACAAACATTTAATGAACATTTATTTCACAAATAATAAATATTGAAGTCTATAATCCAGATAAAAACTATCCTATCTTTTAAGTTGGACTAAATTACACACATTAAGCCAAATTTAATCTAAATCGGTTATGTAGTTTCGGAGTTCATCCCGGACGAACATCGTGACACGAGATTTTTATATATATAAAGATACTCTCTCCCACTCATCCATGTCACCAAACTTTCAAGGTTTCCTTGGCCAAAATTGATCGACTTATATCGAAACTTGATCGTGCATCTTCGGGTCTGACTTCCCAGCCTCGTTCGTAGGAAACCCCCGTAATTCCCTCGGGTCAGTTGGTGTCGCTTGTCCGGCCGTAAATCTTTGTGAACTGGCGTGTTCGGTTGGGCGTAATACCTACCGAGGATCACATCACTTGGGTGTTTACCGCTGTTCACACACTGCTTTCAAAACCGCTTTTGTGTGAGGTGTTGTCCTATTGTTCGGTGGCACGCGTCTCTTGGTCGTCGCTTTCTTAAAGAGTTAGGGAACAGCCGTTTTTTGATCACGCGAACTGCTCTCGCGTAGTAATAAAACTTACTCCAGTGCAATTACCACTATGTTTTATTCATATGAAATGAGTTCTCTCACTACAGTTGGCCGAATACTCCGTGAACTTCCAAACTATTCTATGATTTTCCATGCAATGCACATGGTTAGATGTAATAAGATTCTAATTTTTTCTTATCCTACCAGAGATTATCACGTAGGGGGATAACGGGGTTTCTGCGGTGGGTTAAAGATTTCAGAAAATATTAAAGAAGGCTACAGTGGATGTGTTTGTGTGACGTTACTGTTGAAACATAACTCATTAAATAATTGATATTAATTTTAACCTTTAAGAATATCTTACGAAACAAGACATCATTGATTAGGTAATTATTCTTTTTCGAATTCTAAATGACAGTAAAATCGTATAAAAGTTAATAAAGAATTTTCTGTGGAGTTCCCTAATAACAAATAATTTACCAACCCTCCAGCAGTTATCCTCGAAGCAATATTATAGTAACTAATGATTACGTCTTATAGGTTACTCTATCTTCAAAAATTTTTCAGTAGAAATGAACAAACTTATACACTTAAAAACAAAGCAGCAGGGCCGAGATCTCATCGTTTGCAAGACCGTCGTCTGCGGAAGTCACTTTTAGCTCATGCTTTGTAAGCGTAGATTGTTTGTAGAGATGTAATGCGATATTATTAGGAGAACACAGGATGAAGGAAGGAAGGCGTCTTGTGTTCGGTTTAGAAGTTTTAGTCATTGGGAGAAAATAAAAAACGCCAGAATAAATTCTTATTAGCTATCCTAAGAGGGCTTAATTTTACTCAAATGAGGATTGACGTCCTTCAAAAATTAAGGTGGGAAGTCATTTTTGTTTTGTTTTCAATCCCCATAACCTTCATGAAGGTGTGTTTTTTGTGGTTCTCTAGAATATTTTGGAAGGAAAAACTGGGAAATATTTCAGCATTCGCCTTGATCATCATATAACACAGAGTTAAAACTTTAATCAGGGACTTCCTTAATCAAGTTATTTCCTCTCATTTATCTCTTTCTGTTCGATGAATATTTCTTCTTACTTTCTGAGAAGAGAACAGGGAAAAATAATTTTATTATGATATGTGTTTGCCTAAGGCAATCGGAAACTTACTATATAAGATCTTCAACTATAGTATTGTACGATATTGGTAGATTCTAAATGCTGTATGTTATAAACTTCAGTTTTAAATTTTTTATACGTCAACTTTCCTGTTAGCTATTTAGAGCTGGCGGTCGGAATGTAATGAGTAGGCTAACATACAGTACAAAGTACTAATGGAGGAAGGTGACTTTGATGAACGTCTCTCCCATGTTTCCACAACAGCTCCCATCTCTTCTGTCGCCGCAATACCTGCATCTTAAAAATCTGACCTCCATTTAAGTGACGTACCTCTCAGTTTGGCTTCGAAAACGTTTTTCAAACAATGCTGAACTTAGACTTTATCGTTCATACATGAAAGAGCACACAGTTCAGAGAACTATTTATGATTTTTGATGGTCATAAAAATATTCAAATATTAAGGTATCATTTTATTTATTCCGAATGACTAATCTATGTCGGTTATCATTGCAATGTTTTGTATTGCCAAAGAATCTATGTATCCCATTCACCCATCAGGTATTACTTACTGGTTAGGAAATAATTAATTGCTTTCCACTGTGTTCGACTACGTCTCTATCTGATTGCGTCCATGTATAAAGTTCAGCAAGTATTTTGTCTGAGTTGATAATCGCTATCCTTTCTTCAGTATACTTAGCAGCAGGTATTCATATATGTTGTAAGTGAAAAATCTCTGAGGCCCATTCTCTTACAGCCTTGCGTCAGGAGCGACGTAGCGGCTACCTTTTTTGCGCTCATCGTACTGTTAACGCCTGCTATGTTTTTGCTCATCTGGTAAGAGGCCACGTCTCTTTTGTTTTCTACTGCACGAAGCGCTTTACAAACAAAAACAAAGGTTACTTTCTGTAGAATTAACGTTATTTGCTTTGCTGTTACCAGTTGGTGTCTGACTTATCTTTTCATAAAATTGTGGTATTACATGCGTTAATAGTTCGTACTGTATAACTATTAATGACGAACACGATACAATAACCATCATTAACAATACTTCTCCATGGCGCAACGTTAGTGATACCATAGCTCAATGAGAACCTCAAATTTTTAATGGTACAAATCCATACACACCGAGCAGTCTCTCTACGCGTTCGATGCAATCCTTCATCCCATCCTATCTTGCACTAGCCTTTTCATCTCAACGTACCCCTTACAACCCACGTCCTCAGTTATCTGCTTTATGTATTCTAATCTCTGTCTTCCGCTGCAGTTCTTACATTTCCTCCCCCTACAAATTAACCAATCCAGCATGTATCAAAATGTGACCTCCCATCCTGCATCTTCTATCTGTAAGGCTCTTCAAAAACTTCTTTCCTCGCGCATTTCCAAAACTCGTTCATTTCGTACTTTATCTGTCCACTTAATTTTTAGCATTTTTCTATAACACTACATTTCAAATGCTTCAATTTTCCTCCTGTCTGTCCAAGTTTCATTGCCATAAAGTGCGGTGCTCCACACATAGAGTTTTAAAAAGTTCTTTCTGAGCCCTAGATCAATATTTAAACCAAAATATTTCTCTTTTTCATGAAGGCTCTTTTTTCTAGTGCTATTCTGCTTTTAACATCATTCCTGATTCGGCTATCAGTTGTAATTTTACTTCGTAAGTAGCAAAATTCACTAACTTCTGCTGTCGCTTCTGACCCTATTTTTATATTTAATCGATTGGTATTGTTATAATTTTTGTTCCATTTCATTACTTCTGTCTTACTTTGGTTTATATTTAGTCCAAAATCTTCCTTCAGTATTTTTCATGATATTCAATAACTTCTCAGTATCCTCAACCTGTTCTGCTAACACGACAATGTCATCAGCAAATCCTAGCGTACTTATTTTTTTCTCCTTGGACATTTATGCCACATTCAAACCATTCTTTCACTTTCTTTATTACTTCTTTTACATAAAAGTCGAATATTAATGGGGATAGTCTACAATCTTGTCTCACACACTTTTTAACTGATGCATGTCTCTCATGATTCTCTACTTTTCTATAGCTACTCGATTCTAATAAATATTATAAAGTATCCTTCTATCTAGGTATCTTAGACCCGACTTCTTTAAAATTTTAAACATCTTGTCCCACCTAACATTATCAAAAGCTTTTTCTAGATCCACAAACACCATAAAAGTATCTTTGTTTTTTTCTTGATCCACCCTTCAAGTATTAATCTTAAAGCCAGAATTGCTTCTCTTGTACCGCGGTTTTTCCTAAACCCAAACTGATCACCTTCTACTAGTAGAAATTTTGTAGTATGTGATATTAGACTTATAAGTGCGATAATTTTGACATCTGTCAGCTTATGCTTTCTTTGGAAGTGTGAAGATAACATTTTTATTAAAATCAGTAGGATTCTCTCCTGTTTGATAACTTTTTGATGTAAGTTTGAATAATCTTTGTTTTCCTTTTTCTCCTAGGGTTTTCAGAAGTTTTGCGGGAATATCATTAATTCCAGCAGCATTACTTGATTTCAAATGATTCAAAGCTCTATCAAATTCTGTCCTTAAAACATGATCACCTGAGTCATCAATGTCGACATCAACTTCTTTTTCTAATGCACTGTTGCTCAAATCATCTCCATCATACAATTTACCTGTGTATTCCTTGTTGTATTGTTCGCTAAAGCGTTATGTCTCTTTAACAGTTTTCATTGTTTCGGTCTTTAATGCATTATATTCGTCCTCATTTGAACCTTTCTCATAGTTACTATTTGGACCCACTGCTACCATTTCTGCAAACTTCTCTCTCATGTTAGATTGTTTCAGTTTATTCACTTAAGATCTGTTCTGCTTATATTGCTTCTTTATTCTCTTGAATTTAAGCTTGCAGTTCATAATTATCAGATTGTGGTCAGAGTCTATGTCTGCTCCTGGGTATGTTTTGAAGTCTAGAACTTGATTCCTGAATCTCTGTTTGGCTATTACACAATCTAGCTGATATCTGCTATATCCCCTGGGCATTTCCAGGTGTATATCCTTCTTTCATGATTCTTAAACAGTGTGTTTGACACAACTAGCATGTATCTTTCACAAAATCCTAACAACCGGCTTCCTCCCTCATTTCTTTCTCCTAAACCAAAACTTTCTACAGTATTCCCCTCTTTTCCTTCTCCCACTGTCGTATTCCAATCGCCCAAGGTTATTAGATTTACCTCCCCCTTCACATATTGAATTAATTCTTCAATTTTGGCGTATATTTTCTCTATTTCGTCATCATCTTCCTGTCACGTTGGCATATACGCTTGTACTAATGTGGTTGGTGTGGGCTTAGTTTCTAACCTCATCAAAATAATCCTGTCACTAAACTGTTCACAATAACTCACCCGTTTCCCTACCTTCCTGTTCATTAAAAATCCTACACCAGTGAATCCATTGATAGCTTGTGTGCTAATTATCCTATATTCCCCAGACCAAAAATCCTGTGCGTCCTTCCATTTAATCTGATTAATCCCAACAACATCTGATTTAAGTCTTTCCATCTCCCTGTTTAAGTTTTCTAACTTACCTGCCCTATTCAGACTTGTAAATGTATTTTACGTGAACTAACAACTATCCGCTCTTGTATCATGACAACGATACAATATATTTTAATATCATTATAAAGACATTTGCCCACGTAAATAACAAAGCACCTGAATTGTTTTATACCATAAAATTTTAATTATGAAGAGCTATGTATCTTTATTAAAGGTATTGACTCACTGAGTTTGTAAAGATATAAAAATGACTGCAAAAGAATAATCGTCAACACACTGATTATAAAAAAGCAAAGAAATTATATACTGAGAATCATCAAGATTTCATTTTAACCTATTTTATTCCTCGCCGTAACATTGTCTAATAAAAAGAGCTTCTCGACATTGTTAACTTTTACTGCATACACAGGTATTTCGAATTTCTAAATTTTACGGTATACAGACCTGTGGATGGCTACAATTTTATTTTTAAATTGCTCTTCTAACGATTATGTTCCAATTATATAAGTTTCTGTGATACAATCCTATTACCCAAATACTTTGAAGTTAACTTGCAATTTTAACTGTGACTTATAGTATGTAAAAGGATCACCATGTGTAACGTACAATGACTGTATGGCCTACAGGCCAAGTGTCTAATGAAATAATTAAAGAAAGTTGTCATTTAAGTATAGGGGAAAGAAATAAAGTGTTTTAAAAAGTTAATAATTTGGCTTATTAATAACATATTAAAGATCAGTCCCAAAATCACGACTGACTGCAGATTTGTTTCAACTACTTCCTTAGTTTAAAAGACTTTTGAGCTATAAACGAAATGTTGTATAAGAGCCACTACAGACGTTGAGTGACCGAAAGGAGGTTTGCGATTATGGTCCGTACTACGTTGGTGCACGCCGCAGAGCCGGCGAGCCGTGAGTGGCGCCCCGCTCCGAGACGGTGCTACGCGCGCGCTGCCAGCGCCCCAGGCGGCCGGCGCCGGCACTAGGCCTGGCGGCGCGGCGCCGGCAAGTTCGCAAACAGACTTAACCGCGTCAGTCAGGGCAGCCGGCGCGGCTAGGTGCGCCACCACGAGCGCCCCTCCCGACAACCAATTAGCTGTCGGGGATTAACTCGGCTGGCGGACGGACAACTGAGGACCAGGCCCGACAGCGGTAAGCGGCATGCAATCTACTTGTTACTCGGCGCTTAAGGACGGCAATTCGCGTACTGGGTACAAATAAAGAAAATTCCATTCCTTTCATCACGTGTCGTGTGTATGGTAAATTGACGGTTTACAGTTCTATGCGAATTGCGGAATTTTTCTGACTCTATGGCATGATTTTGAAACGTGCTGGGATCAAATACTAGTGTTGACAGTTGAAAAAAGAGAACCATGTGTCTGTGGCATCTACGCTGACGTTTTTACGAATCGAATGAGACGTGTCGCAGTTATCTTAGTTACTTTTATATGATAGCAGCATTAATAAAAACAATATTTTCTGACCTATTTTCGATGCTAAAACTGTTCGTTGACGCCATCTGGAGTAAGACTCGAAGAACGATTTATAATATTATAGTACTACAACATAGAATATACCTATCTGAAATTGTGTTAAATCATAAAATTTAGAGTAGAAGAAACCTATAGGTAAATCATTACTACCCTGTGATAATAATTGAAATCAGGCATTATACTGACATAATGAAAGAGTACAGGTGTCAATCCGGGCGTAAAAATCATCCACGCCATAAAGCTACAAAAGCGCGAAGAACTTTTTTAAAGTATTTTACAATTCATTTTTTGACAACCACGTTAGATACACGATTAAAAGATTTAGATACTACTCACGATGTATTTATTGTTTACACAGTTAGTTATTCTGCTTTCTCTGGAAGTCTTTCTGGTTGCGTTGCTCGTGTTAAGTGATCAACGACCGAAGAAAGACGTTCAGACCGTAGTCAACAGTCACGTACAGTGCGTATCAAATAGTTACGCAGTTGGATGCAGAGAATTAATCTGTTGATATTAATTTTCACAAATGTGGAGCGTCAAGCTGCCATGCAATATCTTATTCCACTTTTTCACTTCGGCTAAATACTAAAGACGATCTTCTTTCTCTCTAAACAGTCGAGAGGTCTTGACTTTATTCATCAATGTTGTATCCAAAAAAGCATATACACGCGAGTCGAAAATATTGCGTCTGTGATGTATTAGGCCAAAACAGCAATGTGAGATGAGACAAAGAAGATATTTTCATACCTTTCATCTGTTTTTAAACAGTCACGCATTTCGAAACAACTGCATGAGACACTATGGCTTACCTTGTTCCCTGACAACGCATTTAATGAAAACATTAGTATGAGTTCTCCACAACTGTCTTTGGAAATTTATGTTCTGGTCATGGAAGACTGATCTTGGAGATATATATAGCTCTACTACAGAATATTCTTTCAGGTTTTTGTAATGACATTTTTAATATAGCTTAATTTTAATTTCGGTGTAGTGCCTACTTCGGTGGCAATTTCTTTATACAGCTATTTTCGCTTTTTTTTCTTTTTTTGTGGCTGGACGCACACTTTAACGTGGAATCGGAACATGGAGTATTCTAACATGCGCATATGATCATGCAAAAGACTTAAAATTTCCCACCGGGATTGTGACGCGAACCTTGAACTTGGAGAGCAAGCTACTAAACCGTTCAAGTTTAGGCTTTATTTTACTAAATACGCATGTGCATCAGAGCACGTCACAAAACATGCTAATTCCAATGTCAAACCGATATTGTTTTCATAATTGTTTAATATTAAAGACCCATTCTAAAAATATCGTTGAGTGAATATTTCAGGACTCAGCAATGTGTGAAGCAATATTGCCAACGTTAAAAATTTACTCACGATTGTTGTGCAGTTTATTCATACCCCTGAAGCAAATTCAATTTGAAATAGTAGTAAAAGTTCACCCACTTCATATATTTTAATAATGGTTATAAACATAGAATCTTAATAACTTATCTTTGAAATATGGTACTCAGCTAATTAAATCGTACGAATATAATTCTTTCGTTTGGCCTACAGTTTTTTCGGTATAAAGTAAGAGGAGGAAAATAAAACCAGAAAATTCTCAATAATGTGAGTAAAACAATGTTTTGAATGATTCTCATAAAACGTAATTTTTTTCACACTGAGTGACTTAAAGGGTTTACTACTTCCATTCTAAGTTTTATGATTTAATACTTTTTTTTTTTTTTAAGGAAAATACTCATTTTCTTTTCTTTAAAGTGTGTTGATACACTGCCCGATTATAGAAAGTTGTGTCCATTTCATGTATAAAATACTTTTGTTTTTTGTTGTTGTTGTAAATTATCACGTACGAGTTGCTATCTTCATTTTTAGGATTCGGAACTTGAACTTAAACAGAAACGGAATATTAATGTCGCTGTTCCGAAGTCTATTACAGACACACCTCGAAAGTGGAATCAGTTGCCGGTTTCAGACTGGCGAACGTAATATGTTTCTACGGCACAAAACCAAACAATCTATTTCAAATTATATTGTAGGTATATACAATCGAAGTAATCGTAGTAAAAGATGTTTTTCTACCTCATCATGCGAGTTTTTGTCGTTCATGTATAGTACTGGTTACGTTAAGAACGAAGATTATTTTGATCAATTTTTGTCACAAGAGAATAAGGCATTAGTCACCGTCAATGTTATCGATTTTGAACTATCTTTGCTACAATGTCTACCCAAAAAATGTTACTATCTTGTACTTTTTTACAATATTAATCCGCACCCGGTTGGTAAGTGGTAGCTCGCAGGCCTAACATTCAGGAGGACACAAGTTCAAATCCCCACCCGGCTATCCAGATTTGGTTTTCCGTTGTTTCCCGAAATCATTCCAGGCGAACGTAAGAATAGTTCATTTCAAAGTAATGGCCGTATTTCTTACTCATTTCTTCCTGTTTCTTCCCCAACTTCGGTGAGAACCAGTGACCCCGGTTTTTTTTTTTTTTTTTTTTTTTTTTTTTTTTTTTTTTTTTTTAAAAAGAAAGACAGGTAAACAGTCAGGTATAAATTATTGCTGCAAACGACTGAAATCTGACCTCCAAAATCCATGGTGTGAAGGTCATCAGAGTACCCTAACTGAGCGAGGCTTAAGCCTCACTTAGCTTGTTTCGTGAATCTGTTAGATCGTAAATAGCTCCAACCGCGTCACAGATCTATTTTTAAAAAATAAAAAAAGTATATAGACGGTTTTCATTGCAGTTTCATATTTACTCCTTTTGTAATTCAGCAAATGTGTATTTGTTTTAGTATCATAATGTCAATGATTATTTAGGTTAAGGTAACATAACTCACAAGGAAAAATGATTCAGTTTTTCCCCGTTGGTCACAGTTTTCTGAAGCATTATTTGTTCAGAATAAGTGAATTCTTTCAGTTTCAGAAATTAAAGGTACAATTTTACCGCAGAACTGTTATTAAAATTGTAGAAAACGTCTGATGAGTAAAAGAGGGTTAAAGCCAATTACCGAGGAACAAACTAATTAATGTAATATTTCAAATACGCTCCTGTTCAACTATAAGGCCTAGAATTAAGTTTAATTAAATATATGGCCTTTGATAATTCTGATATTTAGTTAACATATTTCACCATGCAAGCAGTTTAAATTACTATCATTTTTGGAGTAATTTAATATTGATTTTACAAAATACAAATTGATTTTAATTAAAACTCCGCGGATATTCATCACAGAAACGACATACAGCAGAAACTGAAACTTTTCAAACTAATGGAAGCGATGTGTATATGAAGAATTTATTTAGATACGTCGTTTATAGTTAATTCGACGCTTAACTTATATCCACAAATGAACAGCGCAAACTTGCTGCCATACCATTTATCATCAAGATTAATGGAGCTAGCATTAGTTACGATGCAGATATGTCTCTTAGGTATTTCTGCACTCCTTTATCGATCGAACGTATTAAAATAAACGGTAGAGCATGTTATATTGTACGTTTTCAACTGGCGTGGCATAAATTCCGACTTGACATCTGACGTTATCGCCTAACTGACTGTGATAACAGCTTGAGTGGCGCTACCTTCCGTGCGCGCCTGTAAGTGCTCTGACCGATTAGGACCGCAACACATCAGACTCTGCGATTTATTCTTCCCTGACAAGTGGCTAGATTTATCTCAGCACTGTTCTACCAACCAACAAATTTTCGCTATATATCTACAGAAGAGATATGAAATAAGTCAAACATTGACTCTTTTACGAATTTTTTTCCACTTCCTCGGGTCAGCCCAACTCTTCCTCTTTCCGGAGGCTTATGTTTGAAATGATATTAATCAGACAGACTGCTGGCTTGCTAGGCCTGTCGTAGACTTATGGGGAAGCGGAAATGTTGCCTTCTACTTCTTCTTCCTATCCTGTGTTAGGCCCTATGGCCTGTTACGTTCTCAGTCCATGTTCTTGTTGATCTTCCTACATCTCTCCTGCCTCTGGGATGGTATTTGAGGATTTTTCGTTGGATGCAGTACAATTTCATCCTTAGCACATGGTCTATCAAAGATGTTCTGTAGGTTTGCACAGTGGTTTGACTTTGAGTTCTTCAAGGATTTCATCAGATATATTTGTGTCTCGTAACGCGTAGCCAGCTGTTCTTCTCATGAATCGCAACTCAGCCACCATTAGCTTCCGCTCATAACCTTTGCGGAGTGTCCAGGCCTCGCTGCCATATAGTAGGGTAGGTTTATCCATGATCTTATGCAGTCTAATTTATGTGTGGCGCTTAACAAGATATGGTCTGCAGGTGCTGTTTATTATTTCTGTAACTTTCCTGAATCTTTTGATTTTTGTTGCATATCGGTTTCTAGGGTGCAGCCGAGTGTTTTTTTTTTTTTTTTTTGGCGAAGCCCATAGTTCTGGTTTTACTAAGCGAAATTTCCAGGTTGTACCCTTTTGTTGTCTTATGAAGCTTATGTACCGATCTCTGCAGGTCATCTTCAGATTCAGCAAAAAGTGCTTGGTCATCTGCGGAACATGTAACTATGTTCCCTTTGTGATAGGTATATAAGAATAGCTTGCCAACTGCCAAGGAAAGGGACTTGAGTACTGAGCCATTTGTAACAACATCACCAGCAAGCCATGGTATGCTCAGCTAGAGCTGAACATGAACGAAATTACATTAATGAACAGACTTAAGACTTTTACGTGACAAGCAATAAATCAAGCGTGATGCTGTGGTGAATATTTATCATTTCACTCTGAGCAGCAAGCAACATCAGTCAGCAAGAAAACAACTGCTAGAAGACATAACCTCTTGTAACACCACAGCGGGAATTATGTAAATATCTGAATTAATTTTTAATCTGTAAATAAGTAAATATGTGTAGGTTTCGGGATCTTCGATATCACAGGCGCGATGTACAATACCGCAGGAATTTCAGTTGTACGGTAGCGGGACGGGTTGAACAATATGGCAGAAGTCTGAGGGGTTGTTGAAAGTGGCCGGGCGCGAGAATGTGTGCGCGTCAGGTGTGCCAGGAAGGCACAACTAATGAATACGTTTAATATGAACAGAAATATGGTATGACCGTATTGTAGTTAACGAGACATTCAAATGGAAACAGTGTGGAGAAATAAGAAGTGTAATGTGTAATAGTTGACAGAGCCATGTGAGTGAATATAACTTTCAAATGATAGTATTGTTTGGTCAGTAGGAGTGTGGAACAAAACTGTACTTTAGTGTACTTTAAGAACTGCTCATGTGAAGCTGTGTTGAAACGGTGACTCACTTTAATCACTTGTCTTACCGAACTTGTGTCTTCGGAGAATAGTCTGTAAACTAAATTTGTCTGGTGGCTAGTGCTGGCGAAGGTGTTTGTGGTCAATAAAACTTTTATAATCATTGACTAACAGCACGTGAGTAGTAACTTTATTAGTAGCGTGTGGAAGCACTTTTATATGACCTATTTCAGTTTTATTTCAGCATAAACCACATGACTGGCTACCGGGGTCAACTGAATCTGTTAAATGAGTAGTATCTGGAATTGCTACAGCCAGAATAACTAAATTAAGCCACAACCACTATCATATTGTAACATTCTCTGATGCGATCTCTCTCAGTTTCGAGCAAGAAAGTTGTCAAGCTATTATCGCTGTATGTTTTACGTACTACAGGTGTAATTTAAAAATCAGTCAATCGACTATACTACCTGATGTTATTGATTGTATTAGGCTTTGACCAGGTCCGTAAATAAAAATAAATAATAAATAAAAATATTTTCTATATTTTTGTAATATTTATTTTATGAGGCGTAGATTGGGAACCGCCATGATGATTGCGGAAAATCGCTTATAACGGCATGCTCGCGGAGGCCAGGATTATAAACTGACACCGTAACACCTCCGAGATCCAGTGTGGGCGCCTTTATGATTTTATCATCCTTTATTCAGTGACGTAGTAGTGGTATTCACGCGCTACCTCCAGTTATCAAAAAATTATTGGAAGTAGATTTTTTTTTCATTTTCTTGTTACTTTTTTCTTTCTTCCTTCTTTTCTTTGAATACGAGATGCTATATTTCAAGCTACCAAACATACTACTTTGAATGAGTATTCATTTTGTTGCAAATAAGGAAAATTTGTGTATTGGCTCTGTATGTCGTAGATACAGTGGAACAATAAGTTTGGTAAACCTTAATTAATCTTTTCAGTCACGAGCTAAAATCTTTATAGTAAATTGAATTTTTCTTTTTAAGACTACTAGAGCAGCCAGTGTAGTCTACATTAGGCCAGTCGCAAACACTGTCTGGTGGTCTAGCAAATACTTGTAATACCGTAAAAATAGACAGCAGAGCTTCTGATGGTACGTTATTTGAACTGACCTGTTATACTTTTCCTATGTCTTAGAATATACTGTATTTATATAGACTTTGATTTTAGTTTCACATCTGTGAATACTTCTCATCTCTGGTACGAAAATTTTAAATTTTTTGTTCTTTGTACATTTTCCGGACAAGCTATAGGTAAAATGAATAATGAAAACAGGAGGTAATGTAAAAAATAAATGAAAATAAATGAAATTTAGTTCATGGCTGGTTACACCAAAAATTTGTTACAAAACATATATTTATTCATGTTGCTGTGGATTAGTCTCAGTGAAGTAGTTTATTGATTAGTTACAATCCAAGAATAAAATCAGTTGAGAAGAAAGTATTTGCTGTTTACTTCGCCAATAGATAACAATTATACGATTCGATTTTCATTTTATTCTGATATTTCTTTTGCATATTCTTGTATGTTGTAGTATGTCTTTGTACTTAATTTGCCTATGAGGTAAACTAAATGCTGAAGTAATTTAGGAGGTTTGAAAGCTATGTCCTTAGAACTGTTTGCATCCAACTACAGAAATTGAAGCTCTTGAATATTGGTTCTACCAATAGTTTTAATACATATGAGAAATACAAGGAACATTAACCCGCAGTAAGTTAGAGATGAGTTATTTTTAGCATAGATTAACGTAAATATTTCTATTTGATAGATTCAGACTTTGTGTAATCTACACCCATAAAATGAATTACCAAAAATTTTACCATCCCTATCAACACACTTGTATCTCTTTCTTCTCAGTTATTAGCCACATAATGACATTTCTGAATATAACAAACTGCTCTCTATAAGCGAGAAAATCAAAACGGAATGTTGAAGAGTAGAGACTTAATGGCTTCCGAGCTCAGAATTATAACATTTGTTATGACGTAATGGACGAAGCATATATATTGATCCAGCAGTATTTCCGAAATTCTGGTAAACAGGAGGTCGGTGAGAAGAAAATATTAAATAGAGTGTATGATAAACACATTAGTTCATTATAGAAGGCAGAAGTGCAAAATTAATATTGTGAAACCAGACAGGACACACTATCACAGTAATTAGCAAACCTTTCGTACAGTACAACAACTACAAACACTAATTCTGTCGTGAACACCTGACAACACCTCGGGATACAGCAGTAATTCGTGTAGAATATGAATCCGCCTACTGCAGTTATTACAGAGATAAATGAGTGTCATCAACAAGAGGAAATACGTCTGTTGCTCTACGATAGAACTGTCTTCTTTGTAAAGACAGAATTTATCGAATTAGCAATTTTTAACCACGCTTCAACGTAGCAGAAAATTTTACGATGTACTAAATCACAATTTTCTGAGTGCTGTTGAAGTACTAGTTAGCGAGGTTCCTATGTACCGGCCAGTGTTGCTCAGTACGCTGAGGCGCCCCACACTGGTTCGGGGAGGTTCAGTACAACGGAACCTCCGCGTTAAGGCCTTCCGGACCGGTTTTATCCGACTTCCCACAGCGATCAAAGTTAAACAAAACGCATTCCACACACACATACTATATACTTAGAATATAATTACATGTTTCACAGACAGATGGCAACATTTCACTTCCCAAATCAGTACGTAGTATGAACTGGCAGTAGGTATAAAATCCTTGGCGTCAGTGAAGTCATGCGGTCGTAGAACCGAAAAACCATTTTTTACAATGTAAACGATGAGAGAAACTCATCACAGGCATCCGACGCCAAAACGTTAGGAAAAGCTGGTGAGCACTAATATAATACTACAAAGAGAATAACGGCTGTGCACCGATATATTTTGTAAAAATATGTTTCGGCCACCATTAATAGTCTAAGCTTCATCGAAGGAATCAACTTTTTTTTTTATTTACTATTTTTTGTTTTAATTTAATTTTTGTAATTTATGCCTGTTTGTGTCTGTTTGGATAAACGCGATTCAAACAAAACATAATGGTCAGATTTTGACGCTGTTAAGAATAACGAGACGGGGTAAGTTTCGTTTGTATGTGACTTCGAAACACAGAGAGATTACGATAAATCTGTCATCATTTTAGCATCCGTTTAAATGTTAGTTACTTATCGCAGCCGAAATGATTTCCTGGATATGTACCAACAACATCGTAATATTCGGTATTGAAATTAATCTGAATTGAAACTGATATTAACCACTTACACGATCTGTGGTTAAGATTCCATATTAAATTGTTGGACGCCCGGTTACCTGGTATATTTGACGAGTTACTTTTGATAGCTAAGAAAAAGAAGGATTGAATCGCTCGGTAAGCATACCTGTCATTAGGTCCTTTAGGCCACGCCGAATTAGTATTATTTAGTTGCCATTTTTCTATATAACTATCAACCAACCCCAGCAAAGGCTTAGATAAAGGGTTTTTGAAGAGAGATTTATTTACCAGTATTTTATTGCAATGTTTTATATAAGACGGTAGCTGATTATTTTTTTATTGTAACTGCAAATCATTATCGTCAATCACTGAACTTGTTTTGAATTTGGTATCTTACAACATTTGCGACATTCTGGAGTTAAAATTATGTAACATTTGGGGGGGGGGGGTGGGGAACTGTTGCGAAAGAAACACATCTTTCCATTTTGACTGTCTTCGATATAACATCGACTAAATTTGAAAACGTTTTGATGTACAATCAAAAACACAATATTTATTGCATTTCGCAGCCGTCATTATCTTACCAAGTACTTAGCACGATCTGCACTTCTTTTGTTATGTCATGTAATAATTTTTATTTCCGACGTAACAAATGTAATCTTCAGTATTCTTCTGGAGTCATGTTGTCTGTAAAATCTACTCGCCGCTAATATTGTATCAGGATGCTCTGTACACAACGATGATGAGAGCGTCCTGATAAAACATCAGTCTCCAGTAGATTCTGCAAGTTGTTTGACCCTCGAAGAAGACCAAAGACGTCGGTCAAAAAGTCGGGGAGGAAACTGAATGCAGCGTATATTTAGCGAAGTATTTGATACTAAATTCACCATATGTTTATTGTTCCGTATTTATACAAGGGGTGATCAAATGAAAAGGTACGAAACGACACGGTGGGTACAAATGTAGACTTTATTCAAAATATACACCATAGGCCTGAGCACAACGATCCCACTGATGAACAAGCCGCAGGATTCCTTGTTTCCAGAATTCCTGTGGCCGTGACGAGACCCAGTCCTTCACAGCGTCCTTGAGTACGTCGTCCGAGTTGAAGCGCTTCCCTTTCAGGTGTTTCTTCAGTGGACCAAACACATGGAAATCGCAGGGCGACATGTCCGGACTGTAGGGTGAATGGTCCAACGTCTCCAACTTGAACTTCGCCAGATCCATGTGTGTGACTCTGGAGACGTGTGGACGCGCGTTATCATGGAGCAGAACCACACCCTCCGTGAGCTGCCCCGGTCTTTTGTTCTTGATGGACCTGCGTAGGCGTCGGAGTGTCTCACAGTACACAGCGGAGTTAATGGTTTTTCTGTGCTCGAGGAATCCTGTCCTCATACGGACTGCCGCATCATTTGGACGCCGCTTTTGATGAGAGCCTCTGCTCTCTACTGCGCATGCGGGCGCCCGTGCATGCTCCGATCCCAGTCAGAGACTCCAATCGCATCCCGAGATGTCTCGCTACGTTCTCCCATGGCGGAATATGCAAATATTTAACTGTTACGTTTCGTACCTTTTCATTTGTTCACCCCTTGTACTAATCCCTAATATTTCCCATGTGCTTATGTTCCATACAGACTAACTCTATACCACAAAATGTATCGAAATGAACGTTAATGAACGTCATGATGTTTACTCTTTTTCTTTCCAATATATTAAAATATGGTTGTGTAATAGGCTTTTTACAGTGACCATTGAACTTACCTTAAAATATTCCCGGAGTAACTACCTGGAACAGTTTCTCTTTTATCAGATTCGTTGATAGTTTTTGATTGTTTCGAGTAAAAGTCCCCCGAAACTTTTGTTTCAGTATTTTAACTTGAATGTGAAAAGCTTAAATAAAATTTGGCAGTTACGACTAACTAATGAAGGAGAGAAACTACTGAAAGAATGGCCGTAACGGAAGTTACGCTACACTACCGCACGTTAACGACACTTAGTGGTAACTGTTAGCGGATACTATAACTCAGAAATTAATGGTCGTCTTTTCACACTATTTTCATATCTTGCAGAAAGGAATCAAGGGTTAGACCGAGATATATTAGAGTTCATAAATATAATTAATCTGTTTAAAGTGGTAATTTCCTGCCACACTTTTCTTAGCTCACTGTTGAATCATGTATTCATATAAATTCTTATAACTCTTTTCCTTAACAGCAGAAACTGCTTTGAAGTTGCATTTAAAGCGACGAATTAAGGATAAATGCGTCAATTATTCTACGATTAACACCGTTTTCTTTGTTACTTCGCATTTAACTCCTTTCGACCTCATTCAGACCACTAATAGTATAATTAGTTACGAATGTTAAGTAAATTATAGCGGGAAACACTAACGCATTATGTCTATATCTTTCTGTAATGCGTAATAGTGGTAACGTGCTTGCTTATAAAAATCTCCTGTGTGGCTTCGGGTTCAAGCCCCACTAGGAGCAAAATTTTGTATGAATTGTTTTTCATAGTTTGAGCCAAGCCTAGGATTTTGTAGTAAGGACACCATTTTCTGGCAAATCTTTGGCGATAGAATAGTGCTCTAATCGTTTACTTTATTCAGGGTATATTGGTTCCACAGGCAGTTTTTGTGTGATCTAAACTAATAATATGTATGCGAAAGTAAGTCTCCGTCTTTTTTTTATACGTTTTGACGACTATATGTGCATACCGATATACCGAAATACTTTGTATCATTAGGAACGAAATAGGATACTTTTTTCCCGATATGAATAAATGCGTTTAAGGAAATAATAAGGGAAAAACATAATAAAAATTGACACTAAGAAGAACTGTGATTCCATATGCATATCTAATAGTGTTAGCGTATGAAACTGGAGAAGTGATAATGGTTTGAATCCGAGGACAATTAGTTCCCCGATGGTTAGGAACACACCTCATAAAGAACGATACTCAAAGCCTTTTCGGGTCTAAAGAACAGCAAATTGAACTGTTACGCGCTTGCAACGTTTCCATAGCAGTATCTGCAAAGTAGCAAAACGTGAAATCCCTCGGCAACTGACATAAATAATCACCGCCTGACATAATTACATGTCGATAGGAATCTAAATAGGTGCTTTAATGGCGGGCATTATTACAGTGAGCAGCGATGGCGGGCTTTTCGCGGGTTATTGTTTGGGAGTGTTCATTATTGCGGTCAATATTTGAGCGTAATTCCGCGAGGAATGTTTGCACGGGCCGTATCGAACGCGCTGCAAATATGCTAAGAACGCCGAAGAGCGGAGCCGATAACGGCCCAGCCTGTCGGCCCACCCTGCCGATTACTGCAACAGCCACCCCCTACCCCGAACGGCGTGCCAGCCCTCAGACAGGAATCTCATCGACGATCCTCCACCCAGCAGCTCGCAGCCACAAAGAATTAGCTTCACAACACAGTTCACTAACTGGCCACTTACAAATTTCATCTTTCAACTGGATTTTACGCTGTAACGGGATTATTTAAAACCTCTATACAAAATAACAACTACTTTCTTCGGCGAAAGTTGTCTGGGGCAAACCTTTAGTTATTACGCAAGACAACCAATGCTTGGATGAACAGATACTACGAAAAAATCGTAGTATTATTTATTTATTTGTGAACGAATCGCAGAAATACAAACAAATAAAATAAAATTACAAGAAATATTCATAAACATATTCATGAGGGTAAAGACGAGCGAGAGAAAGTGGATGTTACTCTGCTTGGAAGATAAAGTGTTAGATGTTTTTTTACGAGAAAGTATACCACCTTATTGGTGTGTGAATATGCTGGATCAGGCATGCCTCGGTGTATTAAACATCCAGGTTCGAACAGAAGATAAACTGGGTAGTAATTTTTTCTTGTATTTAAAAAAAAAAAAAAAAAAAAAAAAAAAAAAAAAATCATCCCCTTCTTTTAACTTTTTCCCTTCGTCTTGAGAGGTTATCAACTTTTTCTCTGATAGAGTAAGTATTGCAGTTTTCCGTGTAACAGAAATAATGCAACAGGAACAACACCTCTTTTAAAGCCTATTTATATATTTGTGAGCAGAATATCATTTCTACCGTCGTGTAGACACGGTCTGCCTGGTAACCAAGTGATGAATATGAGAGCGTCCCGCACCCTTTCTAGGATGTCATATCCTAGGAGAAACTCAGTCCCTTAACTGTCACTTCGCTTTTTGTATGTCTGTCCATCTGTAGCAGGGCTATAAGCTTCCATACTTTAAACTTTCTCATTTCATGTATTTTGTTGACTAAAACCCGTATTTAAATTTATATTCCAGGGAGTTCCTATTGAAAGAGAGCGCGTCGAAGTAATATTGTTTTCATACCACCACCGTGCATTGTATGATTGTTTACAACTCTTCAAGCAGAAGACTAATATACTTTTTGTCATTGGAAATTAAAACGTAAACGGTCATCAAAGTTATCAAACTTTACAATTTTTGACACCAAATACTGTATATCTAAAAAACGCTTTTACGCAATTTGCTGCAATGTTAATCAAATATTTCATTTGAACAAGAAATACTAAAACTACTTAAATCTAATATAGCATGGAAGAACTGAGCAAAAGAATGAGTTTTTATTTATTTTACGGTTAGTCTGCTATATGGTAACTCTTTTCAATAGAAAGCTTTCTTAATTAACAGTGTATTTAACCCTAGTTAATGGGATGGGAATTGCCTACAACAAATGTCATGGATATGAACTAATATATTAGCAGCGACGCGCGGTGGGCATGTGGTGGGGGGAGAGCGAAGGTGGTTATCTATCCTGCCTTCTGACCTATCACACCCATAACTTGTAACCTCCAAACAGTTAAAATTCATCCAATTGAAGTCGAGCAAATCCCATTAATTATTTGCTCGAAACTCTGTAGATCTTATGACGACGTGACCCTAAATAAGTCGTCTTTTGATCCACGTACACAGAGTAGAGGTCACCTTTTTTAAAAAATATTTAAAGATATTCAGTGGTAATAAAATAGCTCATCAAATGGTCGCTAATTCTACATAAGTTACAACACCAAGTTGTTAGCGTATATTCTCAGCTGTTTTTTAATAAATAGCCAATTACCAAAACAAAATACAATTATAGTACAACACTTCCCGAACTACTATACATTCATATAATGTTACTGCGACACAGTCCAACACCTACAGCTTTTTACACACACGCCTTCCTTCGTTTTTTTCTTAAAGCTTCTCTCTCCCCAGACCAAAGATTTTCTATCTCATTCTTTTCAAAGATATACTACCCACTGACAATGTTTGTTAATCTGTGGACTTCCTCGAGCTTAGAAATTGTATCATGTACATCATTACAATCAATATTTAAATAATAATTAATTAAAATTAACAAAATAATATTTAAATAATAAACAATTACATAATGGGGGTGGTAGTATATGTTATAAACTGTGGTCGTTATAGTTATGAAATCTAATTACGTGATGCTCTTCTCGCAGTAGACTGGCTTTTATTACATGTTTCTTACAAACGTGTGGCAATACACCAATGGACATGCAATCACGACGGAATACAGCTCATCGAATCTGAACGACTACTTAGTTTTAAGCCATGCGTACGATAAATTTATTGGGCTCCTTACGAATATCAAAGCTGTTTTTCGTAATACTCTCCCTCAAGCTCCTTGGATGTGCTGTGTTTTATTAAACTGCGTGCGTTGAATTATCGAAGGCATAAACTGTCCTTAGCGCGCTGTAGCATCTAATGAAGTCTATGCTGAGTTGACGACCAAAATATGGATTGAATATTCTAGCATCTAGGAGTTCGAGAATGCCTTGTCGTGAACTGCCACTAGGAATACCTTCGTTCATATTTCATTATCACCTTTGTGAGACAAAAGAGTACAGCTGATATTATATACTTAGTACAACCACTTTTTGAGAAGCCTGGTTGCTTAATGGATAAGGAGTCCTATTGGAGATCGAAAGGTTCCCGGTTCGAATCCCTGTCTTCCGAACTTATCCATGGTATATCATGTTATTTAATGTGAAGTACGCTAGAAATGTTTAGTTGTTCCGATTCCACATTAAATTGCAGGTTCCTTTTTTTGTTTGCTGTCATCAGTCTCTACACTGGTTTGTTGCAATCATCCATCCCTTCCTCTTCATCTCCACATAATCCATACAACCTACATCTGCAGTTAACTGCTTCATATATTCCAGTCTTTGACTCTACAGTTCTTTCATTCGACTGCTCACTCTACTAAAAAATTAACCACGTCTTAAAATGTGACCCACCATCTCGTCACTTCTTTCTATAAGAATCTTTCACAAGCTTCTTTTCTTACCCATAATTTTCAAAACATGTTCATTTCGTACTTTATGTTTCAACATCATTTTCAGCACCCTTCTATACCTTTATCTCCCTTTTTTGGTATTCCTACCACAAAGTCCTTCGCTACAATAAAGTGTTGTGCCCCACACATAAAATTTTAAAAAGTACTTTCTAAGTCCTAGACCAGTATTTGAAACTAAAAGATTTTTTTCATGAAAGCTCCTGTTGCTTGTGCTACTCCGCAGGATTTTCAGGTTAGTTTAGGTAAGGAGGAAAGGAACTGTCACCCTTTCTCCAATACTATGTTAATTACACTTCCTTCGGCAGGACCAATCAGCATTCGGGTTGAATACCAAATTAACATTTTTGCAATCCCTTTATCTACTGAACTGTATTCTGTCTTTTGGGATCATTAAAATAGCTGAATAATTCATATAAAAAATGTATTTTCTCAACAATGTTCTAGAAACGTTTGGACCACACAGAATGAAACAATAATTAATTAAAATTTTATTTACAACAGGAAGAAGTTGAAGAGTGTACATGCCAATTAAGTAAAATTTTCCACGAACCACATCGGATCCGTACAAGCATTCATAATTGATGGTGAATGACCATCGGCAGGAAATTTGAAAATTCGCCTAACGATAAACGTGTAGTTACAGGACTTAACATTCATGGTAATAAGGATGATTATGATGACAATAGCATTAGTTTAATCATTCGTGTCTGTCGAGATACGAACCTTCAAATGTAGTGGAAACTTTTTACCTGATACCATCGCACAGAACATTCCATGGCACCTTCGATTTGTCTAAAGAAACACTGGCAGTTTTCTCAAAGTATCATTAACAATGATTGTGCTCCTTTACCTCAACATCATCTGTAGATAATCCCCGACGTGGAAATTGTTACCCACACGTCAGCGGCAATAAATGGCTGTAAATCTGTCGAATGTGGCAGTATTTAAACTTTTACGTATGAAATATAGTATTTTTTATAGTACTATCATGGTGATTCGTATGCCATCGTACACATCTGCGTGTGTGTTGGCGTCATAATACTGAAATTTGTAGCCTTGAAATTTTCATCAACACTAATAGGTGTCCAATATCACAAAATAACTATAGTCGTTGATGCTGGGTCTTAACTGATGCGCTTTTAAAACTGAGAACAAAATAAATTAATAATTGATATAGATTACATTGCTAATCCAGAAATAGAACGCAAAAATGATACTTAATATTTATCGTATGATTATTTACCAAGGTACACAATAGGAAATGTATATATCACAAGATTGTACAATTTCATATCTCTAGATCTAATGTTTTAATCCAATCAATTGCACTGATCGACGCATCATGTAAGTCAGCTATTGTTCCCTTGTAGGCCCGAAGAGGACAGTCAGAAACGATGTGATTGATTGTCTGTAAGGTGGCTCCACAGTCACAATTTGCAGAATCTACCCAGCCCCATTTGTGTAATAAGTAGGCGCATCTGCCTTGTCCTGTTTGAATCCGATTGATGATTCTCCACTGCCGCCTGGGGAGATCGAAACCCTGTAACCTTATTGAGCGGTCCTCAATTAGATTTTTATTGGCTGCTGATGACTGCTCCCATTGAGTTGTCCACAGCTTATTGATGTTGTAAGAGGACTCTGTAAGGTTGATTGCTGTGCGCCATGGTGGTTTTCTTGATTTCAAGCGTTGGTGTTTGGCTTGAATAATGTCTTGATGTATAGGCAGCTGAGGGTTCTTCAGGATATTTTTCCAGATTTTTAAGAGGGTTTATGATCTTCTTAGTGCGGGGGGGGGGGGGGGGTGAGATATTGCATAGCACTGGAAGCCATATGGTGTTGGTACTGTGAATACATCCCATAATTATCCTCATTGCCTGATTGAGTTGCACATCTATCTTCTTTGTATGGGCACTATTGATCCAGGATGGGCAGCAGTATTCAGCAACAGAGTATGACAGAGCTAAGGCTGTGGATCTTAGAATGTGAGCACTGGCTCCCCATGAAGTACCTGCAAGCTTTTGGAGAATATTATTTCTCGTTTTGACTTTGGCAGCCACGTTTGAGAGATGGTGTTTGAAAGTTAGAGTTCTGTCCAGTATTATACCGAGATATTTTGGTGTGCCGCAATACGGCAAGAGTTGACCTCTGAATTTAACTTCTGGTTTATAGTGTCCTTGTCTGACTCAACAGTACATACGACACAAGAAACCACATGAAAACAGTTAACACAATTTTAATACAATTTTCACACAAAAATCTATAATAGAAATTTTAGTCTTAGCAAAGAGTAACCACAGTAATAGGAGAAAAATAATAAGACTTTTTCAGGGACCTAGTCGAGTAAGTCCGTTGGAAAACATAGCGTTTCTTCGATCAAAACTCTGTCGCCATTGTCAAGTGACTCATTCGACTAGTTGCTAGAGAAAGTACAACGTTGAGAAAGACTTCACTCCTATAAGAGAAGAAAATGTTCAGCATCTTCAGCTTTATCGCGAGAGTGGTGTTACATTGATGAAAATCTTTACAGCATCTTGTCTGTTAACTGCAACTCTTAAGGTAATGCCCATATCTGAGGCAATAGATTGTTCCTTTTATAAAGTCAGGACAGGTATACACCAATTAAATCTATGTCTTTATTGGAACCGCATTAGGATACCAACGGAAATCACTATTGCTGGTTGCATTCTGTTTTGTGAATTAGTTTCGACGCTATTCTCTGGCCTGACAACTGACGGTAATGAGAGAGTATGTAGGTGTACTCCTCTACGAACCTGATAATATCAATTTCTCTCGTCAAAACCTAACTTCCGCTGTCAGAATGGCTTCTCGGGGCAGAATAGCCGTATCAGAATCAAAATCCCCTCTATTGTCCCGCCACCGCTTGTTAAGCTGCCGTTCTTACGCACTCAGCCTCCCACGCTGCACTTCTATGGCATGGAGACGAGGGGCGATTCTGAGAAGAAGCCAGTTTCCAAATGGGAATTTTATAACTACCATGAGAACAATGGTGTTACAGAAGCCTCATCATAAAAAGAATTTCAACCAGCTTTATATTGCCAAAATAATGAGCTAAATATAAAAGAAGACGCTGACAATGGTATTAACCGTGGAAGTATTATTAATTCAGTTCAAATAGTAAGCGATCTTGCAGTATCACTAATTACTTGAGTATACATATTGCAGATATTAATATTTGTTTCTGTAAATAGAAATTATTGTCTTCATCTGATTGAATGGTATCGCTGAAGAGCATTTGAGAAAATTTGATTGGTTCAAAGGTATTTTTACTGTAAAAATAATTTTCACCAAAAGCTATAAAAAAATATTTGAAGTGTATTTCGAACATCAGAATGAATAACCTGCTTCGTTTGAAAATTTGCGTAATGATGTTATAAGTATTTATTAAAAAAAAATAGCTGATGCTGCAAGTTCGTCCTTGGGAAAATTGAGATCTGTGTTGTTAATTCACAGAGGAACTATTAAAGAAGTATTGGCAGGGTGGATAAAACATAAAAGCAGCCCTGTTTTTTCTCCACTTTACTAGATCTCTCACTTTCCTTCCGAATTTAAGTTGTATGCAAAAATTTTAAACACATTTGCGCACAGTATTTGTTTCTATCATCCCCTGAAGCTATTAATACGTCAGAAGATTTTATGGTTGTGGTTGAACCACAGGCACACATCAACAATGTATGTAAACATTCTCTGTATGATTTCTTTTGAGTGGTTTCGCCTAGTAAATGTACGAACAGAATGCTTTATTTATATAAAAATAAACTATATAATAAAATCCTTACACTAAACATATGAATTTGTTACAGTTTCTACAAGTAAAACACACCGTTACCGCTTTTAAAAGGCTACTGTGGATGTCTGTTGTCAAGCAACTACATTATTTACATATGTATGCTAAATATTGAGATGAATGCCCGCATAGGAAAACAATAATTCCTAAGTTACCAACCAGGATAGAAATTATTTTATACGTTAATTGGAGAGATAAACTATTGTTTTGTACAGTCTAGTTAAAATCCGTTCATTAGTTTTTTCCGTGATGCATAAACAAACCGACAAAAATTTCACAACATACATGTTTAGCCTCTGTATCATCGGGAACTATGTTACTAATGTCGATAAAAGTTATTCTGCATGTTAAACAATGACGTAAGGTATGTGCAGTTTTGTTAAAAATCGTACTTACTTGTCTCTTTTTGTCGGTGTTTCCGTTGCGTTTTTTTATTGACCTCGCCAACGTTTCGGCACCAACCTGGAGCCTTTGTCAGGGCTTCTATCTATCTAGCCAACTGGTCAATTTTTTTTTTTTTTTGGTAAACTTGAACACTGATTCACTGTTTATTTTCACCGCCAAAGATGATTTTGTTTCTCCGTCAAAGAATATTTACTGTTACAAAGAGGTTTGTGTGTTATGGAGCGATCTTTGGCGGAGAAACAAAATCATCTTTGCCGGTGAAAAATAAACAGTGAATCAGTGTTGAAGTTTATAAAAAAGGACCAGTCGGCTAGATAGAGAGAAGCCCTGATGAAGGCTCCAGGTTGGTGCCGAAACGTTGGCGAGGTCAATAAAAAACGCAGTGCAAACCCCGAAAAAAGAGAGAAGTAAGTGCGATTTTTTTCCAATAATGACGCCTGCGAAAAGTGTGAAATTTTAAATATGTGCAGTTTTGTTGAAATTCTACCATTGGGTGTTGCGTGATGCACGTACAGAGAGATAAAATTTTGTAAATTTATAGTTTTGGCGTACGCATCATCGGGAACAAAGTATCGTATATGTTCAGCCATGAAATAAGCTATCATTATATTTAATTTCGATTATTTTCATTTTGAGCGGAGAGATGGGCAGGCAGAAAAAACTTCCAGATTTTACAGTTTTGGCATCTGATCATCAATAGCGTACTCTGCAGTTATTCTTCTTAAATTTCACGTACGGACACAACTTATCACCATTGTTATTATACAGGGTGATGGTTCAGGAGGAATGTTAAATATTGAATGAGGTGGTAGTATGAACAATATTGAGTAAAAATGTTCATATAAACAGATGTCAATTTTCCATTCGGTTTGGAGATATGAATTTTTTTTTATTTTTTATTTTATTGGCATTCGGTTTGAGACCATACAGTCATTCGACATTTTTACAAAGCTTCTTACATCAATTTACGTAACTTGTCTATTTAAACATTTCCTTATCTCTATTAGGTTAACTTATTACAATCTTGTTGAATGAATAATAAATAATTGTCCCTAAATTAGCCGTATTTCTTTGACAAATCATCTGGATTGGGTTGATCTATCTGGTGTTGGCCACAATCGGTAGATTGGTGAGGGTACTGTTAATTTTGCCAAGCTAGTTGTTGTGCTTGCCCGGAAATGGGTTTGTGCTATGGTTTGGGCTTTAGGTTTGAAGTATAGTCATTTCCTGTTTTAACTTCCAAGGTTGGTTAGAATTCTATCCCTCCATCTTTTAAGTATCTGGTGAGGATGCTAAGTATTACTTTGTTGTTGCTGGAAAGTAGGAGGGTTACGTTTGTCGGTAGGGGGAAGCCGTTCTTGGCAAGATCTTTCATCATTTGGTCCTGGAGTTGTTGGTATTTATTGCATGAAAATATTATGTGATTGATGTCTCCTATTGCCTGGTCTGAGCAGTCGTAATGTGGGGAATATCTCAACCCTATTCGGTGTAGGTGACTGGGGAAGTTACCGTGGTTAAATCGGGCTCTCAATATCGTAGTGATTAATCGTCTGCTACTGTTCCAGTTGTAAAACCAAGGTTTTGGAGATACGCTCGGTTGAATGGTTGCATAATATGAGGCTTCGATTTTGAGGAGATCGTCCATTTCTCTTGCCATTTTTCCTTGGCTCTTACTTTGATGTTATGTGTTATATCCGAGATCGGGAGTTGCATGTTGATTACCTCTCCCTCATGGATAGCTTGTTTTGCCAGGGCGTCCACCCATTCGTTATGCTCGATGCCACTGTGAAATGGGATCCACATCAGAGTAGTCGTAATTCCAAGTTCCCTGTTCCGTTTTAATAGTTGTAGAATTTCTACTACAATAGTTTGAGTATGGCTATTCCATGTAGAATTTTGTAAGCTCTTTAGTACGCTGAGGGAGTCCGTCAGGATGACGACTTTGTCCATGTTGGTACTTTGGCTATATCTGATGGCTTCCAGCAGGGCTTTTGCTTCAGCTGTATAGATGGATGCCTCTTCGGGTAGCGAAAATTGAGACGATTTACCTGTGTTGGGACAGAAATATGCCGCTCCTACTCTATTATTTCCAGTGGTTTTCGATCCGTCTGTGAATATTTTTACAGTGCTGTTGTCTGGTTTTGATAGGAATCTGGATACGTTGTGGACCAAATTTCCGGATTTGTCTTCCTCCCAGAGGATTGTGTGGATTATTTCTAGACGAAGCTCGAAAGGTTCTTGAAAGATCGGGAGCATGTTATACGAGGATAATTTGTCTTTGTATTTTAGCCAAAATTTATAGGCGTTTAATAGGGGAAGACGAGCTCCACTTTTTCCTTTATTTGCTATTGTTGATAATCTCTCGAGACGTTCATGAATTGGGTGGTAATTGAGTGATAGTCCTTCCGTTAAAAACTTTTCAGTTAGGCATGCTCGTCGAATGTGGAGCGGAGGTTCGCCTGATTCTACTAGTAATGCATTTGTGGGAGTGGGCCGAACGGCTCCTAAGCAGGCTCTTAGGCAGCGTGATTGTAGCCTATCTAGTTTGTTCAGGGCACCTTTTCTAGCGTTTTGATAAAACATGCTGCCGTAGTCGATTAGTGGTCTGATCAGAGATCGATATATGAGGAGTAGGCTTTGAGAGTGAGCGCCCCACCAAACGCCTGATTCCGTTTTTATTATGTTGAGGCGGGAGATGGCTTTTGTTATCAGTTGATCTATGTGTTGGGCCCAGTTGAGGTGGTGATCCAGTATCATCCCGAGGAATCGGCCTTGTCTTTTCAGAGCTAAACTATATGGCCCAAACTGTAGGTTGCTGGAGTTGTAGAGGATTTTCCTTTTGGAGAAGAAGACCACTGATGACTTTGCGCTTGATAGATCTAGTCCGTTGTTATGTAGCCAAATAGAAAGGGCTGAGATAGCTTCGCTCAAAAGAGTGAGGACTTAATCGTGAGTATCACCAATGGCCTAGATCACCACGTCGTCTGCGAATTGTAAAGAGATGATTCTAGTCGGAGGATGAGAATTAATGTCCATTGAGTATATCAAGTATAGAAGCGGGCTTAATATAGCTCCCCTGAGGCAGTCCTTGGATGACTATGCGCGGACCTATTTTGTTCTTCTTCGAACTGACGTATATTATTCTCTCAGACAGGAGGGAGAAAAGTACTGCCACAAATTTCTTCGGGATTCCTAGCATTTGCAATTTGTGCATGAGGATGGATATCTTAACTTTATCGTATGCGGATTGTATGTCCAGGAAGATCGCTTCGAGGTATTGTTTATTAAGAAAGGTGAGGTTGATGTCTGGGTCAATATAGCCAGGTTGTCTGTTGTGTTTTTCCCTTTTCTGAATCCGGTTTGGGAGTTAGGTATCAAGTTCTTCACTTCCGACCACCATTCTAATCTATTTTTTATTAGTCGCTCTAGCGTTTTTCCTACGCAGGACATAAGTGATATAGGTCTGTAGGTATTCGCTGCCAGGGGGTCTTTGTTTTGTTTTAGCACAGGAATTATGACTTGCGTTCTCCATTCTAGTGGAATTGGTTCCTTCATCCAAATCCGGTTGAAAGTATTTAGAAGTAGCTGCAGGCCAGATTGGGGCATGTTTGATATCATCGAGTAGTGAATACCATCTATCCCAGGGGAGGTTTCAGAGGATCGCTTGAGGACTTGATGTAGTTCTTTCATGTCGAACGGTCTGCACAGAAAGTGGTCGGAAGGCTCTTGAGGGGTTAATCTGAAGTTTGGTTCCTCCCTCGGTACTGTAGCAGGGGCGATTCTGTCCATGATCTCTTCCAAAATCGATGTGTTGATAGCAGGGGCGCCCGGGCTGAATTTGTTATCCTTGTGGCTTCTCACTGTGGCCCAGATAGAGGAAACGTTTCAGTTCTTTCCCATGGTTTCGCAGTAAATGATCCAGCTTAGGCGTTTTTTGTTTTTTAAAATCTTTTTGGTACTGGCATTGGTCTGTAGGAATGATATGTAGTGGTCCAGATCAGAATTCTTTCTGTATGCGGATAGTGCGAGACGTCTTTGGGCCACTGCTTTGGAGCATAATGGGTTCCACCATAATGGCGGACGGTTTTTCCTAGTGTTGTTAAAAAAATTTCCGACGAATTGCTATTTCAGCTGGTTCTGAAATTATATTTTCCAGATTTCTGTAAGTTTCAGCGCCCGTGGATTATTAATTGGTTTGGCTTATTTTTTCCTCTATTAGTCTCCTGTAATGGGTCCAGTCCGCTGTATTTATATTCCATTGGATAGTTGGGTGGCTTGCGATGTCCTTCGTGTACGGGCAGCCAATTGTTAACAAAATAGGGAAATGGTCGGATCCCATTGGGTCTCTCTGGACTTCCCAGTTAGAAATAGAGGCCAAGTTAGGAAAGCATAAGGTTAAGACAACAACCGAAGGAAGTTTACCTTGTTTGCGGAGCATAGTAGGGTTACCGTTGTTTACGATTATCAAGTTGTAATCTTCTGCCATATCGCTAATTATCGTACCACCTGGGTCGTTGTAATGGCACCCCAACTCTTGTTGTGTGCAATGAAGTCTCCGGCCAGAAACAATGGAGGGTTTATTTGTCCGTTCAGTTTTGACCAATCGTTCGGTCTGATTACTGAGCTAGTGCTGCAGTAAATAGACACTATAGTGAATGGTAATTGGTTGGCTCGAATCCGTACCGCCACTGCTTGGAAAGGTAAATTGTCCGTGTTGAGTTGAACTGGGTCGTGAGGCACGGTGTTGTGTACCATTATGGCCACTCCTCCTTTTCCGTCTGCTCTATCATTTCTGTACAGGGTGTATGAGTTGAACGTGATTTTTGTGTTTGGTTTAAACCATGTTTCAGATAACACCGCTATATCTATTCTGCTTCGTATTAATTCTGTAATAAGGCTCTTTCTATTTGACCTTACCGACCTCCCATTCCATTGATGTATGTTTAGTTGCTGAGAGGTTAGAGAATTGCTTGTGTTGCTGTCCATAGTTGGGTGGTTTAGGTTCCGTTGTTCATAAGTATTTCATGTAGTTGATTGCCGATGGAAATCGGGTCGATTGGGCCCACTGATCTGGCCACTTCGATCATGGAAGTGATAAAAATCAGAAGATTTTCAATTAGTAGAGAGGATTTGCTAGTTGGAGTACTCCCTAGAGTTTGAGTTGAATCTAATGTCGGAAAATGGGTTGTTGGTTCACGGAGGTTATTGATTATTGGGTTTATTGGGCCATCACTCCTCCAGAATAGATGAGTGGGATCTTGACTCTGTTTCCCTCTGCTTTGGGAGGGACCGGGTTTGCTTTTGTCCGGCGGCTTGAGATAGTATTTGGGATATTATCGTGAATATAGGATTGGTATACTTGGCCGCTGTTATCGTCGTGCGATACCGAGGAATAGGGAAGGAGAGTTGGCTGGGTACTGCAAGAGTAGGAGCTTCATTTAGAAGTTGATTGCCTATTTCGACAGGATGCGGGCTGGGTGCTGCTACGTTAGCATATGATCGTGGATTCACGGGTGGAAACTAGAAATGAGTACTGTTAGTATTTACCATTTTTTGCTTTCTCTACACTCGCTGTATATATTCTGGGCACACCCGGTCTGTAGATAGGTGGTTTCCTTGGCAATAAATGAAGTGTAACTGGACATCTGCCGTACAGTTTTTTAAGATATGGGGCCCTGCGCATCTGCTACATCGGGGTTGGCTTTTGCACGGGGTTTGGGAATGATTATATCTAAGGCACTGGTAGGACTGGATGACAGGTGTCACATAAGATTGCAATTCGCATCGCATTCCGAACAGATAGACAAATTGGGGCAGTGTTTGTGACTGGAAAGTTAGCATTCACACTGGAAGAGTGTAGTTCTGGCTACCACTTTCAACTATGGCTTTTTTTTGTGAATCTCCTAACCTTTAAAACTGGAAAGGGAGAGGCTATTTCACTTAGGATTTCATCTGGAGATTAAGTGGTATGAATGTTCCGAATTACTCCCTGCTTCCTGGTCTTATAAAATGTGATGTATGCGTGTAAAAGGTTGTCTTTAAGTATCTTCAGATCAACTATTGAGTTAGCGGAGGCACTGGAATATGTTTCAATCCTGATTCTGTTGCGACCGGTAGATGTAATATTAATAATTTCTGATCTTAGTTGGTTGTTAAGTTGAAAGAGTATTTTCCCTACTGCCATGGGGTGGAGTCTGCCTACATTATTATTCCTGCTTTCCACTATCACCAAGTAGGGCCCATTGTCTGTAGGTGAATACCTATTGCTTTGATTATTTTGATTTAAAGGGTTATTAGGACTAGCTTGGTTGCTAATTGAAGCCGACTCCGGCTGAGATGTTAGTACTGGGGTTGAGCTTGAATCGTAAGTGGGTGTACTTTCCGTAGTTTGTGGAACTATTACACCACTAGGCTGCGTCATTGCTTCTAAAGTTTCTAGCTGCTGCACTTTTAAGTCACATTGTTTCGCTCGTTTACTCACTGGATTAGGCTGGTTGATCCCCTGCGGAGAGCGTGAACGTGGGCGGGAGTGGAGTCGCCCTTTTGGAGTCTGTCGAGTTTGTTGAAGAGCAGTGGGAGCTTCCATCTGGTAGAGTTGCATTTCTTCGTTGGCTGAGTGCGAGTGGAGTTCAGGGTATGCTTGTCCGTGTTGCGGTGGATGAATTGCTGGAAGTTGGCTTCTGTCTTGAGGTGAGTAAGGGGCCTGGAGTTCTTCATTGCCCCAGGATGTCTCTTCCGCTGCATTCTCAATTCTGTAGTACGAATGTAACGCCGCGCCCACTGACTGACTGATTGGAGGTGTATGTTCGGAGTTTTCTGCCATAGTGTTCCAGAGACTAAGTCTCGGAACACTATGGTGCTGACGAGCGTAATATTAAGATTTCTTTGTACTGTTTACTTGCTACTTCTATAACACTTCTAATAAACAGGTGGTAGAAACACTATTGCCCTGTAAACGAATCGTGAAGACCAACTTAACCCGTATGAGGAAGTTGTCTCCTCGTCTGCTCGAGTGGAACTCGGAGATACGAATGCTGGAATGTTATGCATAAAATAAACCTCAGAAATGATCAAGAGAATACAAATAATTTATTGAAGTACTTTATTTATGCAAAAAGACGCATATTTCACAAAAGTTGAAATCAAATGTTCGATAATCCTACCATCGACTTCAATACACTTTGCCGCTCTCTTCACAACAGAGATGAGGCGCGCGCAGGCACAGTACGTGTCGACTTCAAGCATCAACGAAGCGCTTCAGTTTATGTATTGAAGTCACCCAGCAGGCCTGGTGTTTATAGATGTAATGTTTGTAATAATATTGTTGTGTGAGTGGAGACTTTCCCGGCACACTGATGCCATGTAACCTTCTCAGGTGTTCAGTCGGACGGCGTTGTATAAACACAACGATTCGACAGCTGAGCAGACTGTCGATACGTTATACCACACCATCCGGTCCAACAGTACACTCGAGTAGGTTCTATTGCAATAATATTATTTAAAATTCACACTTTATTTAAAGGGCTCACAAAACTAATGTTAATATACAAAATAAATATGAATTCTTTACTCATAATTTCCGGGCTGAAAGGCCGTGGTCGATAAGTAAAACTTTCCCCTGACGTTGCCGCTTAGCGTCCGAGGATGTCTTCCGCAGTTGAAGACGAAACGTCAGGTGAAAGTTTTACTTATCGACCACGGCCTTTCAGCCGGGAAATTATGAGTGAAGTTAATACCGGCCATGAAATCCTACATTGTCTGATAGATCTGTATTGTTAAAAAATAGCAGATGGAACTTAACTCTTCGCAAATGTCACCTCTAATATTTAATCGTAAAGCAATGATTATTTTACTCTTACTGTAGTATAATATCGCCAAAGCTGTTAGGTTTATACTCTGAAAGATGTTTACGAGCGTATTAGTATGTTATGACGCACCATCGAATCGCCCAATGGAGTAATATTCCCGGCGAACGAGCAATATATTTCTCGAGAGAGCAGTAGAGCAGACACGCCCATTTACATATATATTTACTTATTTGCATGGCGTTCCGTCTCGCGGCGACGTCTCTTCTGAGAGCACCTTGACGGCTCGTCTCCTTCGCTCCGCCATCGATTTCGCGTCGCCTCGGGCCCTGCGAACCGTAATTATAGCTCGGGCTGTCTTTGTGGCCCGCGCATCGCTGGCAACTCCATAAATAACGGCAACCAGACTGGACGAACAATGGCGGGCAGTAAACGCAGTTATGGTCTAATAACTCAGACGTTTAGTGAGTGCACTGCTATAATCGGAGCCGTTAACTGGCAAACAGTGAGCCAGAGGTCAAGGCTTGTTGTAGCAGGCACGGTATGTACAGTTCATGGGTTACACGCTTAGATATGCTATTCTGGCTTTGTGTAAGAGCGTGTTCCAATAACTCTTTCATGTACAGTGTAGCACCCTTCACAATGCTTACTTCAGGTTGCAGAGTATTTACAGAACTGTAAGGAAGCAGTTGTTATATCCACATTGTTAAACCAACTTTCAGAACGCAAAACAAGTCTGGCCTTACGTAGGACGTAGGCCATCCAAATTTGTGCGTACCTTGGTTTCCCCAAATCACTCCAGACGATTGCCGGGACGGTTCCTTCTAAAGGACATAGTCGAATTCCTTCCCATTCCTTGTCCCCCGCTCTTCCCCCCTCCCCCCACTCTAATGACCTAGATGCTGACGAGTGATCGGTAACGTTTGGGCTTGGTATTGGGGAGAACGTGGATTCAAGTAACTGTCTGCTCATCCAGATTTCATTTTTCCATGATTTTCCGAAATCGCTCCAGGTGAAAGCCAAAAGATTCCTTCAAAAGGCACTGGCTGAATTTCTTGCCGTCCCTTTCTCTCTATCCTCTCCCTGAATGCTCTAGTAGCCGACAACTTAAGGAGCCCGAATAAAAATAAACCGGGTATTACAAGAACGATATCTAAAAGTCTCGTAATATATAAATATAAGTTCAGGAAATTTTTATGGTAGCCATACTTAACATTCAGCACCCTGAAACAAAAAAGAATTAAAAACATACCATTTGTCGCTGTTGTTAACGCACTCGGTAATTTTAGTCGTTGGATGCAGCGGTCAGCTGCTTTATCGCTAGGGGAATAATTTTTCACCATTAGGAACAGAAGGAAATGATGGAAAGTGGACATAAAACTTTCGTAAATTCCGAAGCTTCTCCGCGATGCGAACAGACCGAGTGAATGCGACTCTGTTGGTGGCCTTGAGGTCGTTGAATTTGGCGGCCTTTTAGTGTATTTCAGAAAAGCAAGGCCCGGACCACGTTTATCTTTATGTCTTCTTTACGCCATTTATCATTCACAACATACTATAGCTACACACACACGCACAAAGCATCACAGTCATCCAAACTTATGTTCAGTGATACCTGCTAACACGACTCATGTTGGGAAAGAAAGGGAATTGTATGGCTAAAGTACCTGTTGCCATCAACTTAGTTCGCGTGAACTGTTAATGTACAGACCTTCTTTTAAACCAACATCATCAAGATTGGCTCACTGAACGCAATTTTTTTGTTTGTATGAAGTTTCTCCACAACAATCTGTAACTACATAACTCAGAAAAATATGATGCAGCTCGTACGTTGGAATCATGATAAACGTTTCGATTGTGGGAAGTAACTTACATCGAGATAATTTTTCAGAAACGTTAACCGATAGTAATAAAAAATTTAATCGATTTAGACAGTAACAAATATATAGCTTGGGAATAGAATGAATATTTAAAAAAATCTAGATGCATAGAACAGTTAGTGGCGAAAAGTTATATCAACGTAAACATACCAAACATTTTCTTGTCACCAAGTAACCTAGGCTGAACACTACTGAATGTCCTCCTGGGAAATAGGTTTGCAAACAGTACTTGCTGTTTTATAAGTATAATTTTCGACATCCAGAGTAAACGCCGAAATTAGGAGATCTGGCAACAGAAAACCTTGGCGTAACATCGAATACTCCAGAGTCATCACTTTGAGACGTCTAACTATCGAAAGATATAGGCGCGACTTAACCTTCGAAAAGTTCATAACGCTCAAAGAAAGAACACCGGAAAAAAGGAATTATCCGACGGTCGAAACGAGAAAGTTGGAAAAGTTTTTGCTCTAGCATTAAGTATGATACCTCTTCTCACGGGATGTGGAGAAAGATATACTGGTACAAGAGTGACATGACGGTTACTAATTGGGTCAATACTGATAAAGATGCAGCGGAAATGTTTCTAAGCATGAGTTCCCCGCAATACGTCCGATTAAATTCGGGATATGTCAGAATTGCTATTTGCCTTAAAGGAGGAAAACATGGCACCAGGAATGGACGAGATTACCTATTCCATGATTTACAACCTGCAGTAAAATGTGAAAGATGTGTTCCTATAACTTTTCGTTGATATGTAGGCAGCTACTTTTGTGCCAGTGCAGTGGAGAAGTGTTGTTATTATACCCGTGGTAAAAACTAATAGAAATGAATATCTCTTCTACTTTGTTTAAAAAAGATGATAAGTGCGTTTATAAAAAAAAAAAAACCAATAGAATTGAATGGAGTATTGAAGTACGGGGTTCCATGGATAATTTAAGCACCTTAATTACACAGTTGAATGTTGTTAAGAGAAATTTCCTTCTTGCCGTTTTTCTTGACATCGAGGGTGCCTACAATAAAATGTTCAGAATAACATTCTTTGGGAAATAATGGAAAATATAGGATTCTGAATTAAACTTTCATCATAGTGTTTTCGCGCATCTACATAAGGCGACAGGTTCAATCGACATGTGTTCCAAGGGCTAACTCAGGGAGACATGATGAGTCCTATTCTATTTGACATTTATACCTTTGCAACAGCTTGAGAGGATTTGTAACTTTTCCTCAATACGCTGATTATTTTGTGGTCTATGTTTCACATTCATACAAAGAAAAAGCAAAAAAATGTGCTACAAATTCAATATCTAAAGTTTAGAGACCTAGAGATGTCGGTAGATGAAAGTAAATATATGTCTAAGAGCAATTTTAGAATAGTGGCGTTAAATGGATCTACTTTGGAAATAGTCAACAAAGTGAAGTGATTAATACATATAACAAAACTAAGGCAGTCATAGGTAAGACGGATAAATATCTTTCAGGCCCTAGGAGCACCGAGCTGCGGCACGCATTCCTCACTACTGCTTAACATTTGCTACAGCTTAATGAGGAGCACTCTAGAATATGGTAGAGGGAGGGGGGAATGGAATATGAGAAACTAAATCAGTGTCTACCCTCATAAAGGTAGACATCATCCAATTGGCATCATTTCGGGTGGTAGGCGGTTTCCTCAAAATTACTTCCGTTGATGCGATGATTGTAAGTGTAAATTGTAGGGCTAATTGATGCGTAAATAATTATGTGTTAAGCCTAGGCGGCCAAATTTATTATTATATAATTTAATTCAGTTCAAAATTGCTGTTAAGAAAGTATTAAATGTGGGAAATGTTGGAACTGCAGTTTTAAGCGTTCAGATATCCCTACAATAGTGCCGAGCGCTGGCGCCAACCAGTCGCCGCATACACGCCCGGTGAAGGACGGAAGATGCCGTTAGGGGAGTGAGGGCGATGGCCCCAGCTCTCCGTTGAGGGTGCAAGGTCAGGGAAAATGTGCGCGAAACGAGCGACGAATGCTAAGCTACGGCATGAAACACATGATTGTGGGCTAAGTCGTTTCACCAATCGTGCATGGCTACAGGGTCTACATTTGTTAATCAAAGGCTTCTGTTCCATGTACGGAGAGAGGTAAGTTTTTCTTTCCGTGGTGGAAGAAGAGGACGCCATGAGAGGGGACTTGCTATTCAGACGAGCTGAAGTGTAGACGTGTCGTCCGACACACTCTCCTAGCTGTCTATGATTGCAGCTAGACTCTTTCTGGCTCAGATGTGGCCAGAAACTGAGTTTCTCATCTAGTAGAGGCCATCAGCAGATGCACTAGCGTGGATGGATCCGTGAATTTGCATCCAACAGTGACACAGCGTGTCACACTTCGTCGAGCAGATGCGACAACGGTAAAGTACCAATGCAAAGGTCCATGGTTCCATAGGGGTTTAACGAGGATTAAAACCCCGCAAGCGGCTTCTGATATTAGACTCTCAGCTCTCATCACGACAATATTTACTGAGCTAACCAACTTTCCATGTTCATTAACTTCAAATTTTAAGCATCTTGCTCAATATAACTAATTCAAATTATGCTTTTCACTTTAAAATGGCACCCCTGGGATTTTTGTAAATGTTAACTTTAATTTGTTGGCCTGCGACACCACTTTATTGTATATTGACTTTGAAAAATCTTTGAAATATTTAAAATCTGTTTATGTTTGCATTTATCGGGCAAATTGTAAACGACGGGTATTGCTTGTTTATTTTCTTTGATTATATTGTGTTTAACGTAACGATAAATTTTGAATAATTTTTTGTGTAACTTAAATTCTTGCAGTATTCAAGGTTCTAGTTCACCAATTAACCAAATTAGGAAATTTATATTCATATTTCCGATAAAACCTCTACGTGATGGTATCCCCCTCCCTCCCCTCTCCGAAACAACCGTTCTACTACAGTGTATATTATAACAAGCGCCATACTCTAATAAGAAAGGTGTAGCTTGTTGCTCATGAGCATTCTCTGAAGATTTCTAAACATCACAAAACACCTTTTCTCGTGAAAATTACTACGTGCCTTACATGGCACCAGGAATGGACGAGATTACCTACTCCATGATTTACAACCTGCAGCAGGGGGGAAGATGGCTCGTCTCAAAGAAAAACAACTTTTAGAAATAATATGTATGAGAGCTCAAGAAATAATTCTGAAAGCGCAGTGAAGTTATAAGTATTTGTTTCTTCATCATAAATTTGTAGATTATTTTTTTTTTAATTTTATCTGGTTTTTATGCTGTCCTAAACTTCCGTATTTTCTCCCATACAGACATCTACAATTTCGTATTTATACTCTTGTATCGGTAGATCAAGAGAATCGAAAAATTTAACTAAATTCACCCCTGTACCAGTCCGAAATTGATCCTGTAACCACCAGCACATACGGTGCAGGAGCAGAAAATTATAACCGCTTGGCTTATTTACATTCACATTTCATAAAACAACAGCATGTATTCCATCAATTTCATAGGACAGAAATAAAAGTAACACAGTTGACTGCAGGTAGAACAGCGCGTAGTAATATTTTCCTCAAAGATATGGAGGCATAAAACGTCAGCTCTGATGTATTAGGCAAGTGTTTCTGTTAATAAGTTAAATGCAACTTAAATGAACAAAATTTGCTTGCAAGAAGCGAGAACATTACTCGAATTCCCCCTATCAGCCACTCTTTAAAGGTCCCTGACCCCCAGGTAATGAGTTAAACACACAGGCAGTTACTCGGCTAATTGATGGGGGCAATTGGAGGCAGAAAGCGCCCGTCGTTTGTTTACCCACTGTGGGGTCCATTATCCAACTGACGAGCGTTTACTGCTCCCCTTGCCTCCAGGCATCTTGTTAGTGTCTGACCTCGACCAATTCTTACAGTTCACTCAGACGGGTCACTGCATTATATTCTTCCCTTTCTTGAGCTGTAATGTTCACTAATAAAAATTTTCGGTATTATGCCCCGACATTACTACAGACTATAAACAGCAAACGATAAAAAAAGTTTTGTAAAGTATTTCTTCGAATTTTATTTGCTGAACTTATCACACGCTTCGAAACACCAAACAAATTAAAACTGCAACTATAGCATGACAATAACACCTTCATAATTTAGTTGTCAACAAGACATAAGCTAGCAGGAAGGTAGTATTTAAAGCTTAAATGATAGTAGCTACTTAATCAACATTTGATATATTCCCTTACAATTTCTACTTAATTGTTATTACCAGTGATAATTACGTTTTAGACATTTTATTAGTCTTATAAGTAGTAAGTAAGGCGATGTTTGTTAAATTTTTCTTTCTGTTCATCAGGTCGTTGCATTCCGGTTGATTTGCGTTGCAACACATTATTTCGGTTTACAGTTTTTAACCTCAATACAATTAAAATTTATCCAATCGAAGACGAGCAAACTCCACTAATTAACTTGCTCGTAACTTTGCAGGTCTTATGACGACGTGGCCCAAGTAAACAAAGTAGAGGTCACTTCTTTAAATATTATAATATTCAATCGTAATAAAATAGCTCAATCAACGGATCGCTAATTCTACAAAAAATTACAACGCGCTGTTGTTAGCATGTACTGTCAACTGTTTTAAAAAAAAAAAAAAAAAAAAAAAAAAAAAAAGCTTTCTCTCTACACTATCCACTGACAATGTGTTTGGTAATCTGTGGATTTCTCGAGCTTCGTAATTACAGTATATACATTATTACAATCAATATTTACATCGTAGTTAACTACACTTAACTAAATAATATTTACAAATTAATTAACTTCGTAATTGGGGTGGTAGCTTATGTTACAAGTGCTTCACTGAAATCGTTCTCGGGAATGCCAGGATTTTTTCTAGCTGTACCGGCTATATGGACTTCATTGTCTGGAAGCCGAGAACCCTAACTTTCTGTTAAACAAATCGAAGTTCTCACGCTAATTCCTTATATGTTTTTTATTCAATATCGCCGATTGCAGCCTATAGTTAGGAACAAAACTTATTTCTACAGAGAGACGGGTTTAGTATTTTTAACAGGGATTAACGCTTCGTTGACCGCTAGGTCGTTATAACCCTGTAAAGGATGATACCGGAGAACAGAGCTTTTGGTTTTTTTATGGAACCATCCCTGAATTCACCTGGGATGATTTAGGGAAATCATAGGAAACCGAAATCACAATTACCGGATCGAAGCTGAGTACTCTGGTTTTCCAGCGCCGAACGTTAGTCCATCGGACTCGGTCATGTTTCATTATATACAAGGACTGTCGCTTGAAGAGTTAGTTTGAATTGTTATCCCTAAAAACTATTTTATTTTTTATACGAATTAAATAAGACAAGAGTGATCTTTCTGCTACACAACACATTATTCATAATTGATTTTAACCCTAAATCCACAGCAAAGAAAATTTTGTTACACAAGACTAGATTTTTAGCACAATCACATGCAATATTCCACGAAATGACTCAATGTTATGTAAATCAATGGGGAAATTTCTATTAAAAATTTGTAGAGCCTTTATGATCTAATTAAAGGTTTTAAGGTGCTAGAAATTTTTCTTAAGGTAGTGATTTATCCTAACAGGATGTTGCAACCAACTAATCCGTATGTAGATTTTAAAGTAAAATCCATGTTCGGGACAGTCTGCACAGACACAAAAACATCTGGGACGTTTTAAGCCAGTTCTAAAACCTCAATAGAATGTCAAAATATCAGAATATTTAATTAAAACCGTTCCTTATTATGGTCACAAAGATTATAATTTCCTTCCGAAAATGCTAGGATATACGATAAAATGAGAAACGTTGAAAGAACACATACCGAAAGGGTGACATGAAATTTGAGTACAAATTATTTTTCTTCTTTTACAGTTTTTTTTATATATGTATTTAAAATTCATTTTATGAATTACTGTTTATATACTACTATGATATAAACTTTTTTTATTATTTCTTACACATCTAAATTTAGAACTTACGGTGTGAAGAAGTGAAAATTCATAAAATTGCAGAGCTCTATGAAAGGAATAAGATGAAACACAAAGTTAGTAACATCTGTATTCAGTTGTCAGCTTTGCAGGAACTGAATCTACCTAATTTACACCGCAAAGTCGTATCACGAATGAACACGCAAATAATTAGGAGCGGCTGCCGAGGAAATGCCTCGGAAAAGAAGTGCAAGTATCTCCGAAACTTGGTCATTTCTCCTTAGCGGTCTGGAAGTTCACGAGAAATCTTATTTGCACTTCAAAAGTTTGTGACATAACTCGGTTTAGAACTACTAAAGAAAGTCCAAACAAAGTAAAGTACTCGACAGAAATGTTGGGAACTTCTGTTTTTCGTTTTTTCCTTCTTATTTCGTTTCCTGAATAACAATACGGTACTCCGCAATAGATGGCGCATTGCGGAAGGTTTTCCAATACCACAGCAGTCCAGGCCCAACCTAGTACTCTTAATTGTGGCATTTTGCGTGTTGGGGGTGGTTACTTTGGAACGCTGTCTGTGTTGATCCACATTTGTATCTTGCATTATAGGCTCGATACTGTTTCGTTCAATATGAATAATAGGAGACTAATAATAAGAAATAGTGAGCGATCCACATGCACAGCTGAACGTTATCGGAAGCAACAAATATCCGTATGTTGCAAATGTACGTGCATCATCTAATGAATTTATTGTTCTCTCCTGGAACATTCACAAACCAGGTAACGTGACTGATTTTGGCATCTAAATTTTTACCCTTTATGTCTTACTTTACAATGTTAATGAGTAATGACTTCGATATTAGTGGCAACTGAGTGCGTTGAGGCAGATCGTTGGAGAGAGTAAGAATTCATCCATGATCTACTCTCAAACGTAAATCATTGTCAATACAAACAAAGATGCTTACTTCCAAGAAATTAAAAGGATATTGTACAAAAATGTTGATTAATATGGTCTTCCTCTCTGGTTTTTTTTTTTCGCTTTACGGCTAGTCAACGTAATTAAGAGTCCGAGAGAGGAATGGGAATTCGGGAATTGCATTTTGAATCATCCATCACGGTATTCGCTTAATATCGGGTAGCCGTGGAAAAAGGAAATCGGGATGGTAAGATGGTGTTTCGAACAGGGGTCCCCTGAACGGGAGGCCTCTCGTTATCGAACAGTACGTTACATGTAGCACTGTAAAGGGAAAAGTAAAAAACCGTCATCGACCTTTATTGCAGCGCGTCACTCCTGGTTAGTGGCATAAAGAGTAATGACGAAGTTATATTGCAATACACAGTGAAAGTTTGTAATATAAATTTTATAAAAGGAATAATCCAAGACCAAGAAAGTTTTATTTGTGCTCAACGTCACCAAATCCTTCGATTTTAAACAAACTACTTAGTTTACGTTCTTCATATTTATAGATTTTGTGATAACCATTAAAAGTTTTTTTTTTAAATTTTCTAATCACTTTGCAAATAAAAATGAAAAATAAAATTCTCATTCTTCCTGAGATATAATGTAATTATATTCTTAAAAACATTTGCAGAGTTAATCGTTACTAATGTTTTATAAATACTAGTTTCTTTGGTACAATCAGTACAATCAGTGAATACGAGTTTAAAAATGGGCCATCTGTTTACTAACCATATTATGTTAATGTACATCATTGGAAATTCCAAATCCAAAATTCCAACAGTATTTTTTATCCAATGATTTAATTTACAAATCCATTCGTGATAGCATAATTAATAATTCATGTGTGCTTGTTGACATGGAAACGAAGTTTCACATTGAAGTGCTCTCTGCTTTTGTGGTATGTGAACCTGAACCAGTGAGCGAAGGTTTTCTGCAGCATAACACAGAAATAGAACAACGTTTTTCAAGCATATACATATAACAAAAAAAGTCTTCAGCTGAAATGAGAACAGTTTAAAATTTCGTAATAATACCAGAATCTGATTTTAATCCTGGTAACTTTCGATTCACGGTAACATTTCTGAATATTGAGCCAGCAACTATATTTTTAAATATCGTTAAAAGTTTATTGTTCTTATATATACTACTATGTAAACCAGTAACTAGCAACTGGCCTGTCTGTTTGTTACAGCATTACAAAAACTAAAATAAAAAATTATTCACAGTTTAGTAGCTTAAGATGTAACTTAAAATCGGAGATATTTCTAATGTACCACCAACAAATTAACATCTGTTCTGAATTTCAACAGCTTTATCCATAATCTGACAAAATCTGAAAAGTACTTAATTGATTTGTATGAGGTTTTATCTCGCAGAAACTGGTAAAGTGAGCTACGAATAAGTATTACAGGAACTGTTCATCATTATGAGCGATCAGATATCCAATTACACCTTTTTACTCTTGTAAAACAAATTCATAATGCGACTTTAATTTTGTATTAATTAGCTGACTGCATTTTAGTGAACATAGCTTCGTGCATACTTGAAATTATGTTCTAATGTGTTTAGTAATTTGACGCAATTCTATATGTCTTTTGATCTACGCATGTTTACGGTAATCTTGTGATGTTGTATGTTTGTTTGGGTATAGCAAAATAATCCACTTTAGGGACAAAAAGCCCTGATATTCGCTTCCATAAAAATTTAAAACTACAATGATAAATGCTACTGATTTAAATAGATGCTTAAAGAATATTTTTTCCCCATGAGACCACAACAAATGTTTTCATGTGTGGAAGATCATTAATTTAAAAACAAAAGTTAGGCCACTGATAAATTTAATATTACGAGAAAATTGATCTTACAATTTATAAATAAAATAAATTAATATTTCAGAAAATCAGTGGTCTATTTCACTAGTAATCAAACCAAATTATTCAAACAATTTATACTACTGAAACAATTGTCATCATAGTATATACATTATTTCACTTCGAAAGTGATAACCCTTGTAATATACAGTGTTTTGATTAATACGTGCTTCAGTTAGGTTCGGGACTAGTGGTATGCTCACAAGTCAAACAAAACATGTCAGTCCTTATCTGAATGTAGCAATGCAAGCACTGATTTATCGAGATAATTGTCTCCTGTGCACGTAGTATCGCAGAAATTACTTAAACATGGTCGTGATAAGCATCAACCCGAAAGGTGCGAGTGAAAAATTAATGTTTGTTAAAAAGTATTGGCAAAACTCATGTAAACTGGAATAGGTAAGATGAAATTGACCAAAATGAACTTGTCTAGTGGGCGGAAATGTATAAGACTTGTGGAGACATTCTCTATGTCAAATAGTTAGGGTAACATCAAAGTAAACGTTACAAGCACAGACACTACTGCTGTTAACTCGCATATTGAGCTAGACGTCGAAATGCGACACATGCGGGAAAACTCATGTGCTACGCAGCCCTGCACGTTAGACGTAAGACCCACAAATTGCGAGATACCTTATGTAACCGACGACGCTGGCCAAGAATGAAATATCTGCAACAATTAATTGTTAATGAGAGATCACATCCGCATGCCCCATAAATACATAGATATGCTCTGGCAGCGCTATAACAATGAGACAATCCCCGACTCCCGAGTATATCATACAATCGTTGAGCTGTGGTGCAGTGCCGCGGTTTACCGTTTCATTCAATCTCCCTAATCAGATGGATTTTCACGTCCTATCTTGACAAGATTACCAAAAATCTATGGGTATGTTGTTGGTGAGAAAAACAATTCCAAATTTTCATAATTGTTTCTCTCATGAACATTATATCCATAGATTTTTCTTAAATGGTAAAATAATTGAATTTTCAACAGAGGGACTATTAATGTGTCAATTTAAACAAAATCTCAACCACATAAATTGACTCCAAGAGGGTTACGTGGGCGAGCGAGTAATAGGCATGTTGTTGACATAGTTATCGAAATAAATGTTTATCAACTGAATGATATAACAGGCGAGTTTAGTGAACAGAACGAGAGTAGGGACGGTGAATTCTCAGAAAAATTGCTGATTAACTACGATTGAAATAGAACCGACACTGAATGCTGATCGCGAGAAAAAATCGTAATTTCTGGAAGCGAGACAGTGCAGACTTCTCGCGATGAAAATACAGTACTTAAACACTCCTCTAGTTTATACTGTGGCGAACGGAGGCAGCACATCTTGTACATCTCGGTTACTGCGTTCGTGATGTAAATTCTAATAATGAGGAACATGATCGCAAAATGAGCCACAAATTTAAAAAAAAATGCCATAGAGATACTTCTATTGGAATTTGTTGACATTGCACAGTAAAAATTCATTGCGGCAGCGCTGGCGACAACACTCATTCCATTTTCAGTTTCACCATTGTAATACGAAATTTACTAAAATACCGTTAAGTATACTTAATCAACTCACTTAACGAGAAGGAAAAAACTACCTTTTCTTTTTAATTTGCTTAAAATCTCAATTGCAACAATTCAAACATGAACTTTGGCCGCCGTGACATTGGTACACTGTTTTTTTTTTTTTTGTAGGATTAAAATTAAGTCACACTTACACTAGCGTTCAAAGTAGTAATCGATATGCAGATTACAGACTACAGTAATAGTATATTCTCATGCCTCTGGTATTTATGGAACATCATACGATGAGAGAATAGTGTTGATTGTTCTCTATGCTGCTTCAAAGCAGAGGGGGAATTGAATTTCCTGGCTTTAACACAAACCGTGTACCCTGCATTGAGGCACTTTCCTGACTGCCAATTTGTATCCAAATAATGCGTATCTCCGCAAGCTGTTTAAATAACGTAATTAAAAGTTACAGTTTCACCTAAGGGTGTGTCGTCAAATTTCGGAAAGCCCAACTTCCATCATTCGCAAAGAAAACGTACAAATTAGTCGTGTATGCCTGATTGTTTTCTTCTAGTGAGGTTTTATAAATAAATAGTAAGGACGTAATTATCGACCCTGAAGGACACAAAAAGAGCTGTAGGAATTCCCGTAAAATCATTATTTAGTAATTTTATTTTAATGCCCTCAAAGATGTCCCTCGAAATGATGGCAAACACAGCTCTGTAGTAAGAACGGAGACTTTCCCGGCGTATGCTTGATACAGTATCCGACCGTCAGCCGACCTGTGCAGATGTCTCGACTCCTAATGAAGACGACGGAGCTAGTCGTCGAAATATCGTGTTTTCAAAACACTATCCGGCGGTACACCCGTGAGGACTTCATATCACAGCACTGTAGCTTTCGAATTGTCCAGTCGTTATGTGGAACTAAAAACTTCCGAAATATTCGGGTGAGTGCCAAAAGAATTTAACACTTGCATTTCCAGTAACACGAATGTGGTAGAGTGCTTCCTTCTTTTAAGAGAATATGACAGCGCCATGCAGGAGTGTGACTGACGAACGATATCACCTAAATCTTTTCGTGATTCTAATAACCTTCTTTATATGAAACTACGAGAACATTTATACAGTGATCAGTGTTTTTATTGCAGATAATCTAGAAATTTTGAGGAACAAATGTATATTGCTCTGTTTTGTTTTTGATTCATATCTGGATTTGTACCTTTTTTTAGAAGCAGCTGTTTCCCTATTCTGCTATCACGCACTATTCACAACAGGTGTAGCCTTCCTTTAATTTCGTTTTGTCATCTTTGTTTTATTTACGGCAGTAACGAAGTTGAATTTCCATCACCAACAAAATCAAGGTTTAATTCATGTAAGGTTTGTTCCGCCTTCACATATTTTGTTAGGTCGACGATTTCACAGACCGACCTATCTACATTTCTCCCCATTTCGTCTAGTAATTTAGGACTGATCTAGTATCTTCCATGCGTAACTTTTCCTATATATAAGTATTTTCTTATTTAGGTGAAAAAATCCAAATCTTCCGTTACTTATTCATTTCGTCCTTTGTCTCGTAAAGTGTACTCTGCCTTGGCTCTCAGCAACCTCTTCTCAGCTGCTTGTCTCCGCTTCACTTGTTGTTTAGTCAATGAAACTCTTTCACCTCCATACAGTAAAATTGATACAGCATCACTTTGTTAAGTTTATTCATTGCTTCTCGTCTTGTGTTCTCAGATTTTTTGATTGCGGCACAAAGGTACTGAAATTTCTGGTGAAGCTTATGTTATACCCTAATTACACAAATTTCTACTAATATTCTCTCATTAACGATTCACCACCATTAAATGCCATTACTTTAGTTTTCTCTGAGGAGAGTTTTAAATATTAAATCGTTTGATATTTTCCTGTAGCCCCGTTACAAATTGTCCTGAGTCCCAGTAATATCACCTAGTCTTCAGCGAAAAGCATTGTATTTAATACAGAACCATTAATTTTTAAATAGTTTCGTTCATATTGTCACTGTCAATATAGAAGCACATGTGATAATGGGCAACATTGTCTCACTTCTCCTGTTGTTTAAATCTGATTACTGTCTTGTAAAATTATAATACAAAATTTATAATTTGCTAAGCGGTAGCTTCTGGCTAGCATAATTTCATATAGAATAATTTTTGTTTTATTTTATTTTGAAGATTGTAGTAACTTTTGTTCCTGCACAATGTAGCAGAAGTTAATAGATTTATTGTCTTGTTTCTTTTGCTTGTTTTATGAAACGTTGAAGCAGCAAAGTACGTAACATAACTACTTTCATTTCTCACGCCAATCTGTTTCCACTGCAGCCAGTTTGTCGACATACAGTACAATTATTTCTGTTATGTAGTTTAATTTCTAAACAATTCAATGCCGATGATAAATAAAAGTTAGATACTTTGTTGCATGACGTCCGAGGTTTTAGTTAATGAATCACAGAAACCAGTAGCTTTCTAAAGCTGCGTGATATACCTCGCTATCTTTTTATGTAGATGGATAGCGGGTGATTGGTCGTTGCTGATTTTCCAGGCCATTTCAGCCGTGAGTGGCTGTTTACTGGAACAAAGCCATGTCGAAAAGAGAAGCATGGCTGGTTTGCACGGTGATAGATCTTCATTAGTGACATTAACCAATTAGCCGAGAAAGACCCTCCATCTGTGGGGGTGGCAGCTTACGGCAGCTCCAGCGGGATATGTTGAAGTGATCTCGTCTAAACCTACAACATTCAAGAATTATTGCCAATAATAAAAGGACTGAGGTTCAAACGTTTTATTCGCTCTTGTAGTACGTTTTAAGGAAAGAAGTGATTTATAAAACGAGGTCATTCAAATAATCGAGGAATTTCACTCTCATGTTAACCATAAGGAAATTGATGTTGATGAATGCAACGTTTGGCCTGTACTCCCCACTTTGATGTCTAATGTACTAAGTTCGTATAGAAGTATTTATTTGTCCTCTAAATTACATACATATGTACAGTACATTGCCTCCAGAACTCAACTGGTAAGGCATTAATCATTGTTTAGCTCCTAAAATCTCAGCGTATGTAAATGTAAACTGTAGCAATATTTTCACGAAAGTTTTCAAAGTTGAAATTAGCGACATTAGAGAGGAATCAGGAGAAATCAAAATATAATAAAGAAAATATTCAGTTCAAAGTGCATTTTATGTTAGTCACGTCATGCTTATATACAAAATATTTTGAAAATATGTGAAAATTGAACATTTCTAGCCCTCGATTATCGATTACGATACTGTAACTAGTATTTCATGAGAGTTTGGCGATGACTGCATCAAACGGTAACTGTTTATTTATTTAACATTAAAATTCAGAATAACTTTAACGTCTGTGGCGTATGCTTATGAAATTCGTATTTTATATCATTTTCGCTATGTAATATAATTGTAACAGTTTCCAGTTGCTTGTATATATTAACTTCCGTTGATTTTTTCATTTAAGCTCGAGGGAAAAGGGCCTCACAATATTCTTTTCACGTCATTACTCAGCGTAAAGCTTTTAATTGAGATTAAGTTAACGTTTTAAATTAAACAAAAATATCCTGAACCGAAAAATCAATCCAGTACTTTTAAAGTTTTAGATATTGTGTTTCATAAATCATATTTAAGCACAAAAGCGAGTTTTTACCTTGAAATCGATCACAACTTTATCAGCGCATTGAAAAATTCCTTTTGAAACAAATGGCTAAAAATTATTTGAATTTTAACGCAGCGTCTGCAAGACTCCTCTGTGCTATTTAATATCAATGATTTATTGAGTTACAAATTTGTACATGTTTAAACACGACGTGTCAAAGAAAAATTCACTCTTAGTTTCCCTATTTTTCAAATATTTTTTGTTTCAGCCACTGCACCATCCAAACAGTTCACTTTATTTCATACAAATATTTATTTCCCCAAATATATGCTTAATGAAAAGCTCACATATACAATTTCATTTTTCTGTACAAACGTTGTGTGTTGTGAAAATCCATCATATATTAATTTTTATCTTTTGTTTTCTGTTGGTAAATAACGTCAGCTTTCTACTCGCCTGCAATACGCCAAAGTTATTAGTAGTTTTCGCATTCCTGCACCCATAAACACACTCACACACAAATCAGATTAAATAATGATACTGCACAGAAATATATTTTGAATGTCCAGTTTTTCTAGTATCGTGAATGTGCCATGTGTCAAACGTTATAGCCGAATTCATCCACGTTCCTTGCTTTATTGTCTCTAACGACCTCGACGTCGACGAAGCGTAAAATCATAAAGGAAAAAATGTTTAGTGACGTGATGTACTTGATTGGATCGAGAGATATAACATATTTACCTGAATCATGGTGCAACAAATCGTACTTTGCGTGCATCGAGATGACGTATACGGAGAAAAAATTTTCAATCCAGTAATAGTGACAGAATAATTAAAAAATAAAAAGATTAAAATATAGGGAAGTGCAAGTTGAGCTGGACTCAATAAAGGCTCCGTTTTGTAATTACCTAAACACATATGAATCATGTGGCCTGACAAATTTTCATGTTAGATTCTTTAATGCCACGCCTCATTGTTGCCCGAGCTACTAATGCTATTGTTCAATTCGAATAAAATTCATTTTAGATACATCTATACTAATATTACACGTGCTGTTTATTTCATTTATACGGCTAAACCGATCTTGATGAAAATTGACAATGAAATAGTATGAACTATTAGGAAGCACATAGGATACTTTTCTCGGGATAAATAAACATTTTGTCACAAAATTCGGAAAACTGACTGAACAGTGAGAGAGAGACGGATAGCGTGCGTCTGTCTCTGTGATGTGCTGTCGGTGAGCGGTGTGGTGACTCAGTTGCTACGGCGACTGCTCCGGGGTCAAATCCTGATGGGGCCAGGAATTGTAAGAGTTGTGTTTGATGACATGAGCTACGGAGTACATGTACAGATACAAGGAATTTCACTACTGACTAACTAAACTGTCGAGCAAATAAATGAAATAAATATTTCGCAATTGCAAAACCAAATAGAATATCTATCGTTGTTACTGCACAAGTTACCGTATATCTCACACAGTTCCTTAACTCTTCGAAATTACTGGGAGTGCCTTTTTAGGAATTAAGATTAAAAGTTGCGGTTCCAGAACGAAGAACGGCGACTGTGCAACGACACACGCTTGTGAATAACATAAATGCGCCGCAATGTAATAAAAGCTGTGGTCATGGCTGGAATGGCATAATGCGATGAAGTGTTGATTCTTCGAATACCAATAATTCCAACAAACCTTCCATACCAGATAAAAAGACTACAGTTTTCTCTAAAATTTTCCTTTGCTATCAATTATTATTATTCTCGTGTCAAAAACATCACAATACACAGTTAAATACATTTTGTAAATCAACAACTTTAAACACACTTGGCCCAGTACTTCGCAACCTCAATCGCATTGTGTGTTGCTTGAAACAGGTCTTCGTTGTTGCAGGATGATGGGCACATAGGGTACTCGAGCATATGGTTCATAGTTTGGTCTTCTCCGCATTCGCATTTAATACTGGTAGTATCAGTATAACCCCATCTCATTAGGTTTTCCTTGGACCTGCCCACTCCTGTTCGCAATCGATTTAAAGACCGCCAGACGTTCCAGTCTTCTTCATGACCAGGTGGCAAGCACTCTGCAACTGTCAGTGGTCCCGAGATGTTGGGAACCCTCATTTTCCATAACTGTACTCTTGCCTTTTCAGGTGACCCAATTAGTTCCCGTGATGTTCTGAGGAAGCTTTTCCTGGATTTGAGTCTCTGGGCTGGTGGTATATGGCCGTGCAGTGGATGAGCGCTTTCCCGTTCTACTTTGGTCCTCTCCTTGGTATCAATAAAGCCCAGTAACAGACGTTGAAAGCAGCATGGTTACACTTAAAAAAAACGTGTTTTTCCCATCGCCAGTTACTTAGGGACCGTCCATAAACTACGTGACTTGGTCTCAGGAAGGAGAGATTGGCTGGAAACCTACGGTGGGCTACGTGGCGGGGAGGGGGATTCAGAGCTTTTCATTCATGTTTTTTATCACAGTTAAAATGAGATACAGAACACACAACAATATGTGAATACTTATTTTCGTCATTTAATTATCTTCGTACGTAATTTACAATAGTCCGACAAAAGAAAACAGTACAAAATGTCTTCTGGAATCAATAAGGAAAGAAGCTACGCGCTACGCGGCGAGGGGTGGGGGGTGTTGAGACAAAAGCCACGTCGGATTACGTGGGGGAGGGAGGGGTAAAAGAAGGCAAAAATGGAGCTACGTGATTTATGGACACTCCTTTATACGTGGATAGTTCTCAGGATTCCAAGTCGCATAGGATATATATCTTAGCAAATACAGATAAACAAAATACGATGTCTACAAAACGATTTTAACATTAGATGTACCCCGAAGGTGCCATAATTATAAACCTACTTTGTTTTTTGTTATATTGAAAATTAGTTCGTTTCATGAGACAGGTTCACAAGTAGAATTGTGCTTTTACGTAACTTGCAGGTTTCTACACCCACTTCTAGCACTAAAATTTTAAGTCCACAACGTGCGAAGTCGCGGGCAATAGCTAGTTGAAATTTAATTCATTCTGAGTTAAAAGGTCTTTTCATGAAAACATATTAACATCTAGCAAAGAAACCTCAAAACACCAACTGATGAGTGTATTTCTCACAATTTACGAAGTGCTCTCGATGTAAAAGGTTTTTTTATTTGTTGTTTAAATAAAGAATATGGTCAATCGTGGAACAAATTTCAAATACACTTGAAGCGGTATTTTGGAGAAAAATCCCTTAAAAAAGAGATCCATATTTACTAACTTCAGCAGTCGCTCAAATCTTTATTTTTCAGATCTTAAATCTATATATATAAAGATGAATGTATGTATGTATGTTTGTTTGTTTGTTCTTAATTCAAATCCACAGCTTTCATCCGATCTCGATGGAACTTTGCACACTTATCCTTTGAAACAAGGAGAAAAACACTGTCTACATTTGGTTGAAAAATTATCTGTATAAATGATAAATGTTGTCTTATAATTTCGAAAAATTACTGAACGGCGATAACCAGACGCGTTGGATATGGAGGTCTCTGTACTCTTTTTCTGTGTAGCGGTCAGCTAGCTCAGTGGTTAAAGCGCTTAGTTACTAATGTATGAGTCGTTGTCTCGTGGAGACTAAGATTTTTAAAAATTGTTTTTGATCGTAAGAGTCACGCCTGGGCCGTCGGATTGAATGTTAAAGAGATCACAAAGTTAGGGGTTCAATCCAGGGCAAATCGTAGGTAGTCTTGCAATGCTGTTGGTGTACACTCTTTTACGTTATATTGATCCCTGAGGGGTGATTCGCAGTCAGTGTGTGTGTGGTCTGCAGTAGTAATACTATAAATGCGGAAGTAAGTCTCTGTCTTATGTTACGTTTTGACAACTAAATGCCTATACCGATATTGACGGAATTTGACAAGAAAATCATTAGGGAGGGCACAGGACTTTTTTTTTTTTTTTTTTGGTATGATTAACAGATGTAGTCACGAAATTTAGAGAACTTATGGAATAGTGACGGAGAGACGGATGTGTATGTTAGTATGTAATGTTAACGTCACTTTCTCAAGCTATACTTCCCGCGCATTATGTTAGTGTATAATTTGTTAGTAAATTTCTTTTAGAGAAAAAACGTATTATTTAGTATAGATGTCGATTTTCTCTGTCCTATTACTTTGTGTCTGCTTAAATGTTTCTGGCACCAATTTATTTTGCCTTCTTTTTTGACATGCCTTGCTGGCGTAAACTGGCCTAAGTTGTAGCTCTAGCAGAACACGAGCAACTTAAGTTATTAGAACCCAACAATTGGATGCTCATGCTGAAGAAAGAAGAAAAGTCCAAGCTGAAATAAAGCTGCCCTTAGTTAACACTCCCACCCCCCCACCCCCTACATCACCTCACATTAGTTTGTTTTTCTGTTTTTAAATATGTTGGATATTGATTCCCTTCAAGAGTCAGGTTCGATGGTAGAAAGATATAGTGATGGGTTTCCGATCATATTATGCCGACTCGGTGTTGTTTGGAACCAATCCTTTGCTACCAATAACTTTTTTTAATCAATTCTAGCAAAGAAATTCTTAATCCACTCGTACGAAGTCGCGGGTATCAGCTAGTATGAAATAAAACACTTTGTTTTCAACTTAACGAGCTCGAAACAATATATAGACCACATGTTAGGAAACAAAACAAAAATTGTCTTCAACTATCTTTTTTTTATGAATCATGCTTAGAATTGTATATTACTAAATTTAAAGTAAAATTTCCGTTGATTTTATTATTATCATTTTAAATTTTTTATTCTAAATGAAACACTTAATATGTTCAAATTTGAAGCGTAAAACTTAATTCTTCAACGAAATAAAAGGCTATGACAAACGACAGTTTATTTCGAACACAGGCATATGGAATTTCAAGTCGCATACATATCTTCAATAGTGGTGCATAATATACAGTAGATGCAGTCAGGATAAATGGTTAAATCATAGCGGGTAACTATTACAGCAAATTGAAAATTTCTTAAACAGATCTGAGTGCAAGAAACAAAATTAACAGTTTTTAATTCAGTGAAACAACTTAAGCTATCAGACGAGATGTTATTTCAGAAGTAGGAAGATGTTTTCTGTGTGCCCAACGACGTGTGGGAAGTTTTCAGTATTAAATTATTTCACGTTAAATTCAGTCAGACTATTGCGCTTAAATAATTGTCGCTGACAGTTAGTGGGACGCTATCTAAATATTTCATTCGCTTGCAAAAAATTAATTAAATCGATGAGTTACCGACGAATTTTCAGAAAACTAATACATAATAAATCAACGAGGATGTCAAATGAAAACTTTTTAAAATATAAATCATTCATAAATTAATCTACAACGATAAAATTTGAATGGAAACATTTTTTAAAAAATTGTCACGTGCAGAAGAATCTCCATAAGTTCCAGCCACGTGAGATACCAGTTAGTTTGTGGCAGTAATATTAACAGTGTTGGACGGTGGTGCGATGGTCTTTAATTGTGTATTCGTTTCTTTGTTTTCCTTACCAAAATTTGGCATTTACTTAATCTACCACGCAACATTCGAGAGAGTGTTCTGAAGGATTTATGCACCTCTGAAAAATGTGCTAAATACATACCTCATTTCTTAATTCATTGCACAACTTCCCATTCGAGCACTGATCTCTTTTAAACCATATAATTACCAATAGGTACTGCGAGCTAGTTGTGTTCATGGTTCTTAGTGTCCCACAGGAGTGTCCATTGTTTATATTGATACATTGTGAAGTAGTATCGATTAAAAATTAGCTTACACTGAACAAAATAACTGCAAAAGCTTTCCACACTATTATCGCTGGTAAATCAATTTTTGAAGTGCGCTAGAAATATTCTTTCCACTTAACATATACATGAAACGATTTAGTATACATGAGTTGTATCAAACTGAATTCAGAGCCTCGCGGGCTATAAATTTCATTCGAAGCACAGAACAAAAGCTCTGAAAGTGTGATGTTCACTTGAATTAACCTCTTTGATTGATATATGGAACAATGATCGTAATTTTAGCACTTGCTGTTCAAACACGCTTCCAATCTGCATATCTATGAGTCGAACTACTGGAACATGTAGATTAATAAGCTTTTATCGATACATCGACTAACACTATTAACGCGAGGACGAAAATACAATGTAAGGAAAGAATTTATTGTATACGTAACTGAAATGCGGTCAAATACTACTTTAATTTATAAATAAATCGCAGTTTCTAGCTAAAAAATATTGTAAATTATTTATTAATTATTGACAGCCAAACGAAATATTGTCACATTTCTCTGTAGAATGTTTTGAATTATATCTGAACATTTAGTTACTAAAGTTATTTTAAATTCGTAATTTTAATATATAAATTATGTTGTTTTAATTTAATATTCTTTGTTTCTTCGTGCATTGGTATTCCTTGTGACATATAGTACAAACAGCTCCTGTTATATAGTAAATGTTTGTATATATTTTATTACATGTTGTAACGGTCCGTAATTTTCCATTATTTTGTATGATAAATATTTGTTTATGAAGTAGTAGTCACTAATTTTATACGAAATTCCTATTCTGTAGTTTTCCAATACCATATCAATCATTATTCGATGTCTGTAACATTTTACATATTACATACAATTCTTAACATGCAGTGGGTGCAGCCCCCCCCCCCTCCCCTTTTTTTCTCTTCCGACCTACTTAACTACCCCAAGGAGCTTCCTGGCAGTACTCATTGAACAGTGATCCTGAGGAACAGGCCCGTTTCGAAGAAAAATCGTTGGCTCCTTGGCTCCTGCATGGATCAGATCTTAGTCCCCCATAGACGCTTTATGAATTGAGCTACTCTCTTCCAGTATATTAGAGAGAACATTAATCAAATATGTAAGACTCTATTTACATAAAATATTGTAGAACATTTTAGTTCGTAATTTTTAAAAATAATTTCATTTATATTTCTATATGCATGTTTCGAATTCCTCATGATAGGGCCTATTCCTTGAACACTTCTTTTATAAACAGAGAGATATACAGCAACCGTAATATAAAACTTCCTTTAGTTCACAATAAATAGATGTTTATTATAGATACAACTGAACAAAAAATGAAATTTACCAACCGTTATGTTTATCTACATAGCAATAAAGATAAAAATTGAAAGTATCTTTGTAAAGTTTCTAAAAAAAATTCATACTATACATAAATGTTCTCTCTTTATTAGAAACTGAGGCTACGGTATTTTAAAGGTCGTATGTTCATTTAGATATTGTGGATTCATATATAGGGCAGCAATAGCTCTTGGTAACAGCTATCTAGCTGTTATCTGTTATGACTATACATGTTAGTCTGATTACTAAAAACACATTATGTTCAATCTGCAATGTTAAGTAATCATTTGTTACAGGACGTAATTACTTAAATGCATAGCACTCATAAATATGCTATTTTCAGTAAGTCGCTAAAAATGTTTTAAATCAAAGATAAACGCTAGTAAAACATGGCATCCAACAAGTTATAACACAAACCTCTCATTTTGTAACGGAGCACTTCCGTTTCTGGCAACCCTAAATTAAAATAACAATATTTATGGGATGACAGCACCTCAAGATCATATTTTGATATATATAACGTTGTTCATTTTATTCAAAGTTATTTCCATAACTTTTAATACATTTCTGGAATAATTTTAATTCAGTTTGGTATATTTTAAATAGGTATTTTATCATGCAATAATAATATTGTTTGTTTTGTGAGTATTTTCACTGTCTTGCACGTAATTCTGGAATGTTCCATCATGTCTCGCTAATTTTTGGTAGCATATAGAGTACATACATGGTCTGTAAACCTATCGGCTCTTATAATAACGTAATCATAATGCTGTCAACTTTTACGGTTGAACCTGCTCAAATTTAAATTTTATATCTATGTGCGTTTCGGATTCAAGTCTCAAGCATCACGAGAGACTGTAGATGTAACTCGATGCAATATAAATGTGGTTAATAAGTTTACAATGAATCCAACATATTTAATTTCCAGAATATACTAATCTAACTAAAGAATCACCCATTTCCGTTTCTCATTTTAGAGACTTGTCTTCGTTCATTTGATGACTCATCGATTTTTTTCAGCATGATTGCAAAATAACTATGTATTCCTCATAACAAATTTCTCAGCCGTTGCAATTGACTTCACGTTACCGTATTTCATATTAAGTAGTCGCAATATCACGACTGTGTTGCCGGATTGCGGCAGCTAGCCTGGCAGCTGGCCAAGGGGCGGCCATACCGTACCGTACAACACCTGTACTGCGGGCCTGCCCGCCGCACAGCGCCTGTTTGCTTTGACATCCGGCAGTACGTATATTACTTTACGGTGTAAACACCAATTTGTGTATATGAGCAAACTACAACCGTATCACATCCCATCGTATAATATACTATCAACCCGAAATTCTTGTAGCAGATGCCCATTTTACCAGGATTATATTAGTTTCACCCGTTTGTTGTATATCAAAAATGTATAAATAAATGGAGCAATCAATGGTTCATCAACGTTACATTTTTTCCTGTGGTTTTATACGTCGTCAACTTCGAGCATTGGGTACAGGGAATAGAAATGAGTTGGGCCTTGGCCTATCGTCCTGGCATGGCATCTCCATGCAGTGATCAGGATGGTCGGATAGGGATTTGAAACCGCGTCCTGCGGGATGCCAGGCCCGAACATTACCACTTTCCCACCAGGCTACGTATCAGCTTCCCAGTGTGCAACTGACTTTAAACTTTGCATACATTCTCTTTCACATTGACAGTATAATATTCAATAATTATAATTAATGATTTTTACTAATTAAATTATTAATTAGCTGGATTCAATTATATCTCGTAACTGAAAAGATCACTGGTGTAATATTCAAGAAAATCTAGTTGGTGCTCGTGATGGATTCATGCTAAATTTGGTAATGGTTCTTGTATCGAGAGCATACGTATTAACATACGTTTGCAATAAACGTGAACGTTGGATGTAGTTTTTTTCACGTGCACGGTTCATTTTGGTGGCGTTAACAATATAAACTTAGTTTTATATTCTTTAGATACATATTGTTATTAAATGCCTCCAATAGTTATTTATGTGAAGTTTTCGTTGCAGGTGTTATACTGATAATCAGTAAAATTACAAACTGCTACCTCTTTCTAAATGCAGAAAACGAAAAACATTTACTCAGGAGAGAACTACTTAGTCTATATCGTTTGAGTTTCTATTAATGCTGTTATTTACAATCATGTTTCTCTGATTAAGAACAATGTCAAATGCGAGTTGCATCAGCCACGATGTTAAAAATAGTCTAAAACCAACCATCTGCGCTTTATTCACTTATATAAACAAATGTGTCATATATTTTGTTCAATAATGTGCTTTTTTTATCGCTTTTGTACAAAATATGTTTGGAAATTTCAAGAGACTTGTGGGTTTTATAGGGCTTGTGTTTCATTAAGGTTGGTGATTGTGTTAACACTTTACCTGCCATAATTTACTTACTTCTTGTTGTACTGGATCAAGATATAATGAAATTCTTTAATAGTGAAGAGAATATTCTGAGACATATCATGGAAAGATTTAGAATATAGATGTCGTATGCAATGTCAGATGTTACGAACTATTCAAAGAACATATATGAAAAACGTACCAGAAAGCATACCTTTTGTAAATTTACCGCATCCAGACAAAAGAGAAAAACACATCGGTATAAGAGGTTAAACAACCAATAATGTGAAAAAAAAACCAGAGCACCACAATTAACTCATTTTAATGCAAAGTTCTGATATATTCATTTCGTATTCACTAAACAGTGAATTTCTCTTATATAGTGATCCACTATTTATTGAATCAACTATCTGATGGTAAAACCATTTGATACTTAGAAAATTACCTCCTATAATTTTAGGTAATTTATTGTTTCCTGGAATTTCTGAAGTCGATGTACTTTGCTTATTTGAACCAATTGCTTGGTATTAACAACAGTAGCATTTGGTGCAATTATTTTTAAATTACTATTTTTTGCTTAGTGGAGTTGTTGATATCTATTCGTTCTGCAGTATACTTATTATATAAATATTCCATTGAAAACTGATTGGTCTTCAATAGAAGAAATGTAAGAAATAGGCGTCAACTTGAACTCTCTTAGAAGCTATTTGCATTATTTTTTTTTTTTGTATTACATTGCAAAGAAGTAAACTTTAATCTGGAAACATTTCTTGGTAGATAAATGTAAAAATACATGAGATTGTCTATTGCATTTCTAACCAGGAGAAAATTATTTACATAAGACTCATTATTGAAACTGACATTTCATTTATTATGTTTTATTGATTGTCCTTGCTCAGTCTCCCGCTTATTCCCTGTATAAACTATAACCTGTTTTTCTCCGTTCTTATAATTACTTAACAAACTTGTCAGTTTTCATTAGCTCTGTTTGAGAAGTTATTGTCACATCATTTTTTTAAAAAATGATAAAAATGATTCTTAAAACGATCCATCAAAAATCTTTCAATGATGAGAACCAATCCTAGAATAGAGGCAAACCAATTTTAAAGGGTTCCATATTTAAATAGGTTGTTTTCTTCTTATTTTGGATCTCCCCATTATCAAGATATCACGACCATAAAGGCCAATGTTTACTAAAAATTGTTTTGTGACTATTTTTGTATGGCGAGTTTCATGTTTTCCAAGGCGTATATCTTGTAATATGTTTCTGTTATTAAAAGGCCACTGAATCTTTTAGAAATTTGATGATGATAACATTTTCTCTTATACCCGGCATGTAAGTTTTGTTATATATTCACAATGTTCTCTAAGACGAAACCTATTAGTGACTGTTAAATTTTTAAAGCAGCTGGAAATGTTTTCATTGTTTCATATCCACGCTAAAATTCAATTTGGTCTACGTGGTACAGCATCGAGTACTCCTCAAATGTACAAACTGCTTCAGACTGCGAAATACCTTTTGTGGTGATTGCCGCCTCTCAGATCTCAAACCCACATGACAATCGACAGAAAGCACTCGAAACTGGACCGAGCACTCTGAGTAATAACTTGGAAACAGTCACACCGTCTATGCTACTGGCTCTACGACCTGAGGTTCGAATGGTTCCGCAAAGTCGCTCAGAGCTCTAGAATTTCGGAATCATGTCTAGGAGAAAACATTCTTTGGTTTATGATTCAGTGCCTGATTGATTTCAGGGACGATACGTATATGATTAGTATTATATATATATATCTTTATCTTTGTTTTAAAATTGATCACTTTCCTTTCATAATTTGAAAAGATACCCACCAAACATCTCACTGCATAACGTTTAAACACTTCCCTTTTTGATTTTTCTTAATATTGTTTTTGATAAGTAACGTCGGTTATTTATTTATTGAGTTTCCTGAAGTGTAGTACGGAAACGTAAAAGAAACCAAAACATTAATATTTCGATATTTTTGCGCAAGGATATTAATCTTAGAATCCTAACCTTAGTTTCTGCTCGATATCAATTGAAAACCGAAACACTTTTCCTCGTAGACTATTTCCAATTCGTAATAAGATGCCAATTTTTCACGTAGCTTTATGTTTGGATAATTTCTTAAGTTTCAAAATTATATTACATTAAAACATACGCCCACACATAGCGTTTATGCCGGGAAAGCAGTTTCGAAACTCTTGTTTTGCTTGCACCACTGGGTTGTTGGATTTACCATTCATTATCTCTCTGTATTTCAACAATTTAAGCGAAATTTAAATTACAATAACCGATAACAACTAGAAATAATTACCAGTACTCCTTTCGTGCCCTGTGCCATCGATTCTTCAAGACAAAGTAAAATATTTTCACATATTTTTTATATTATGTAGTGTTCACAACGCCCTCACAATGTTTCAACATTAGTATCATCATGCTTAGATGTAGTACGCCGATTCCTATAATTGAACTGGCTACTGCTTGTAAAGTGACCAGTCCCACGAACCGACTGCAATATGGGTTGCATTGAGATAGGAATGTAATTCATAACAGCCCAAAGAACATAAGAAGCATGAAAACAAATTTGAACTAAGTGATATAATACTTTAACGTACTCACTTTTTACAGCTCAGTTCAGCAGGTGAACAGATTTCACACTTCCAAATTGCAGAAACGTTAAAGTTAATGAGAAAAAGTCACTCTGGTTTTCTTTGCAGACTGACAGAAAGGAATTCTGTTTTAATGCAATTAACAGAATTACTGCTGGCTGTGTAGGTGCTTATCCTCTTACTGTCTCTTCGGAGTCTGGAATATGTAGGTAAACAGTCGATCCAATTTTACTTCCCACTGCTATCATGTTGTTAGTGAGACGATTGTTTGTGGAAATGTATTGAATGGAAAAAATTCAGATAGCTAAAAATAGCGGAGGAGTAAACTGAGAGAATTTCACGCAGTACACTTTTTTACCCTCAGTGCTGATGGTATGTTTTTGGTCAGCTGTTATTTTGCTCAAATTAATGCATTTTTAAAATTTAATTCTTTCCACGGTTTATCTTAGTGTCGTTACCTGCTTGGTAGCTTCTCATCATTAAATGTGTAATTACCAAGTTCTATTATGAGAAGGATTTATGATACTTCAAAATTTTATTGAATTTAATTTAGATTATTCCTCCATGTTTCAACTAATGATGCTAAAAGATGATATGAAAACCAAAAAAGGAGTTGGATGTTACCTGTCTAATATAGGTATGGTCTGCGACCACGATAATTGGATTCGTTGGCATCAAAAGCTGGCATGTTACTTGACAATTAAGAGCCGTCTTGTCTTGTTAGTGATGTCTCCTTGGCCTGCCCTTGGGTGACCGAGTGGCGTGTCTCCCCGGTGTTTGTTCTCGGCCCCGTGTTAAGTAAGGTCGCTTCGCTTGCATGACGGCCGTCGCTATCTCAGAGCCCACCCACTGTCTGTCCGTCCGTCCGCCCCGCGCCCTACTTTTCACTGCCGGACCGCCGCGTATTTATAGCTGCGTTAAACACGCGCACCCCCACGTGCCGACCACGTGTTTTACGTTTTAATGCTTCTCTGGAAGAGGTAGCCAAAGCCGCTATAGCCAGCCGGAAATCAAAGTTTGCACTCCGCGTAAACTTTGTTTCGTACCCTGATCTCCAGCGATAAAATTTTCAAGAGCGGAAGCCAGTTAGCCGCTGAAAGACGGCAGTGAGGTAAGAGTCCCAAACTCTTCGTAGAACCATTTTGCGCTGCTATTTAACCGTTCCTTTTTCGTTTATAGTAAAATGGCGTGCAAGGAAGGCAGTTTTATGAGGTTCATTTCTTCTACTATTATCAACTTCTCGGCTTATATGTTCCACAACTCTAAATGTTAAAGAACGCAAACTGTGTAACAAGGACTGTTTTATCAAAACTTTCCGAAATAGCATTATAGTATCATTCGAGATCTGATCAAAGAATAACGGGATTATTACTTATTAATCAGATTCAATTTTGTCAAGATGCTTGGGTTCACTGGCGTCAATCAGGAGTGATCGGATATCAGGATTTTCGCACGGACTAAGATCGCATTATCACTAGGTATATCAGTTGAAAAATAAACGGGTGTGGCTACAGAATGAGAACGAAGCTGCCAGGCTTCACTGTCGCCGATAAAGAGTCATGGCATTCCCGCTAGACCGCAGTACGACATATCGCAGAGGTATCGATAAACTGTGTATGTTTTCAAGAGTAATGACATTTTGGTTTGTTTTTTGTTTTTTTGTTTTTTTGTTTTTTTGTTTTGTTTTTTAATTCAGGAAACGTTTCATCATTTCCACTTGTTTCATAAGACGTTATAAGAATTTTGTTACCTACATGTTTATTTTTTAATGTTATTTACATGTAAAATGTAGTGTAAATAAATTTTCTTTTGTTTCGTAAATTAATATACACTTTACACTGTCTAAAACTGTGTTTTTTTTTATTGTTTCTTAAAACGTTGTAAGTGTCAACTTTCTATTTCAGTTGACAAATATATATTTACGTGTGTGTGTGTGATGTTTTATCTTATCACCATTAGAAGCTGGAGAGTTGTGGTGGCATGAAGCGAGGAGGAATTCGGCACTGCCAGTCGAAGAAACCATCCTACTATTTGCCTGGAGCGATTTAGGAAACAATAGAAAAATGATATCTGGATGGCCAGACGGGTATTTCATCCCGAATGCCAGGAATGAGTGTCACCTATCACCCACAGGCATACAAAGATTCGGGAAACACTTGAAAAAAAACATAAAAGTAATAATTAACGTATGTAAAATGAAAAATAAAAAATTAACGTGTATTTAATTACAATAAGCTCATTATAATTTCAGTTTAAATTGCTGGTGTAACCCGACTTCCTTTTATTTTCTGTCAGGGTAGTCTATGGAGACATAATGGGCAGTCAGTGAGGTGCGGTTTGCACAGATAGTCCGCGAGTGAGAGCTTCGTCAAGCGGGCTGATGCGCGGTCACACGCAGGCGTCTGCTGGGCTCGTTACCGCCCCTAATTGAGCCCTTAATGAGCGACGCCGCTGCCACCTGGTGGCTGGGCCGTCAGCCGCAGCCGGCGCAGCCTCCAGAAGCGTCTTCAAAAAATGCTATGCCCCGCCCCACGCTCCTCTCGCATCAGCAAATTGGCTAGTTACAACCTGCTCTCACCGACTTGCCATCTCTACGCAATTAGAGACACGAAGTCATTTCGAAGTACGGGAACTTTGAGCCTTTAAGACAGCGGGTATTACACATCAGCGGCAGAAGTTGAGGTTTACCGTTGCTAGTCGGAGAGATTTTGGTCCTCGGCTGTTCCCGTATATGCCGAACTTACAAGCAGGCAAAGCTGCACTTGGCAGCATTTGTATGTGCTGTATGAAACATACAAAGCTCGCTCACCTACGGCTGAAGTTAGCAAGCAGTTCCTCGAGAACTTCGTCCCGTTAAGATTTCCAAGAACATGTGACGCACTCTAGTATGAATGACATTGGATTACTACGCAACAGTAACTCTCAAATTACCTGGAAACTAGGCTGTCTTCTGGACATCAAAAAATTCCACAGGAAAAAATTATGAAATTTGCCTACTACTACCATACCACCCACCTCCCACTTCCCTCACCCACCTACATTTGCCCTCGGCAAATTTTAACCTTAAGTTGTTACAACATTTTCGGTAAATTATTTATCATTTCTCTTGGTAACTAAATCCAATCCCTGACACCCTGAGACAAAAATACAATCTTCCAACACTTTTATGGCTGAAATAGAGTGCTAACTTGTGGTCGTGGTCATCGTTTCCCTTCCATCCATTACTTTTAATTCTTATACCAATATCTTTCCATGCCTCATCACCAATATAGAACCTGTACACTCCCATGACCCTCTTCACCCTCCTCCTGTCTTGCAATGAATCCCATTACAGGTCTTTTATCATATCTGTGACAGATTGAATTCTGCGGTAATTTCCGGAAACAAATATAGCAGACCTTTTTTGCACCCTCTCCAACTACTGTATTTGATACACAAAATGTGACTCCCACACTACACTACCATATTCAAGCAATGGTATGACCAAATTATGTAACCCAATTCCTTTACTTCTCTCGTACATCCCCTTTCCACCTTTTCCTACTACCTGACCAATGTGTCCTGCCCAGTTAAGCTTGCTTCAAATTTAATGCCAAGATGTTTACATTTCAAGGTTTTAACAAGCAATTCTTTCCCCACCTTATAATCGTAATCAACCTTTATTTTTTTATTCGTATATCTAATAAGCTGACTATTCTTTGCATTTATCTTCACCACATGTTTACCAACCCAACTAGATATCCTTTCCAGATCGCCCCGCAGTTGTTTACAGTCCTCTATTATTTTGATCCTTTAATATAGCATTATATCATCTGCAAACAATCTAATTTCTGATAGTAAACAATCAAAACAGTTATTAATTAGAATAATGAATAGCAATGGTCCCAATACACTACAAAGAGGCGTTACCATTGTTACTTCCACTTCTTTTGATATTGCATTTCCTACCTTAACTTTCTGTTTTCTAGCTTCTAAAAATTCTTCTACCCAGCAGATTACTTTCTCGTCCACTCCAATAGTTTTTACCTTATTTACTACCATTTTATGGCTCACTCTGTCAAAAGCCTTTGAATGATATAGTGCTACACTATCAATTTGACCTCCCTTGTCCGTTTATCTGAAATATCTTTCATATATCCCACCAACTGAGATTCTCATGAATATCCTCGCCTAAAGCCATGTTACCTACTTGAAAACTACTTATGCTCTTCACACATATTTCTGTTGGGGTTGCATATCAATCTTTCCAATAATTTACCTACCATTGACGTCAAACTGATCGGCCTATAATTTTCGACTCTATATCTCACCCCTTCTTTATGTACTGGCACTACTATCGCACTTTTCCAGTCCTGTGGTAAGCAGAAAGTATCCACAATCAATTTAAATAATATTCCAAGATAAGGTACAATGTCACATCCTGCTATCATTAAGATATATGTAGTAATATTATCTATACCAGCCCCTATATGTTTCTTCATAATATTCTCAAAATGAATTTCAAATTTTTTGGTCTGCTCATTTCTAGTTGTGTTATTAAGCTCATTCTCCGAGTTAGACCCTCCCGTTTCTGATTCATTGTCCTCAATGCTCTCACTAAACCAGTTACTTAAAATCTCTGCCTTTTTCAAATCCTCAGTAACTTCTTCTCCATCCTTATCTATAAGCGTCTCAACACCATCCCTTTCCCTCAGTTTTCTAACATAGCCATAAAAATTTCTAGATGCATCAGTCAGTGGTCCCCCAGCATTCACAATACTCTTCATAACCCATCTTTAGCTATTATTTAATCCTTTTTTAGTTGTTTTAAATATTCCACATTACCCTGCAGTCTCTTAACTCTGTTATGTTCTCTTCTTACCAACCTTTTTAACCTCCTCACCTCCCAATTATAGTATACAGGTTCTCTACTTTTCTTTATTTTCTGTCTGGAATAAATTTTTCTTCCCCCTTTCTTATCATCTCCTTGAACTCTTCCCACCATGCCTCTATTGTACTTTTACCTTCCTTCCATTTGCTGAAACGTTCTCTTAAATATCTATCCAAATTCGAATATTTTGCCTTTTTATAATTGTACCTATTTCCCCCTTCAATTTTGGCTGCTGGTTTCTGAATGCACTAATATCCATCAGAACTGCTTGGTGGTCACTTATTCCTTCGGTTGCTTGACACCCCACAAAGTTATCATCGAGCTTTTTAGGAATATATTAAAAATATTTTGTTCCCTAGTGTTCTGCTCTATCGCTTGTGTAAATCCTCCTTCCCTTATTAGGGTATTTACAAAGCTCTGTTCCCTTGTGTTAGTAATCTTATTTACTCCCCAGTTTGTACCTGGTAAATTTAAAACCCCACCAATAATGATCTTTCTATTCTCTCCTCTGAAATCTGAGTATGAATTTAATTTCTCCCCAAGAGCCTCATCTTCTTCTGTCATTCTTCCACTGCAGTAAACAGGCAATTCACTGTTGTTTTTTTTTTTTTTACTACCCCAGAAATCTACCCTAAGTAACTCATGATCATTATCTATGAACAGCAGTGTACTTTGGTAGTTTTTGTTAATTAGTATGAAAACTACTCCACCAATTGCTCCTCTATCTCTGCGGTACACTCCGTAACCATCAGGAAAAACCTCACTCTCTACTACTTCTTCCTTTAACCAACTCTCTACCCCAATTATTACTTGTGGTTCGTGCATCTCTATTAAGTTTGCAAATTCGATTACTTTGTTCATTATACTTCTACAGTTTACCATTAACACCCTTACTACTGGCTTTACATTTTCAGAATTTATCTCCTCTTTCCCACTTTTACCGCAGTCAGTTATTGTTTCAGCCATTTCATCTATTTCTTTAATATCTGTGACTTTCCCCATCGCGAATCTGCAATCAGTATCACTTTGATAATCTATTTCTGTCCCTTCACCTAACCTAAAAAAGGCACAGTCCTGACCCCATCATCACTGGAAACGGGCTCCCTCACTGCTTTAGCTAACAACTCAGAAAGTACTCCCTTCCCCCTTCTATTTAGGTGTAGTTCATGCACAGTGAAACGCCACCTACCAAAGGTGTCCACAGGCACAACCCTCAAGACGGAACTAATCCCTTTCCCAAGTAGCTCTTCCGTTTCCACATTTACCCGCCTCCCAGCATAGTTCAATTGTGGCCGGTCATGGCGACGTAGGACCTGCATGAGCTCCACCCTGGTACGCTGTGCCTCCTTCACACCTTCCTCAGGTCACTCTGTATACTATAACTCGAGTTTCTATCAATACTATTCCACGCACCTCCCACTATCACTACTCTATCGTCCTTTGTGAAACAAAGTGATCCAATATCCTCTATTACCTGACCTAATGTTACACTAGGTTTGAAAAAACTTGTGGCCTGGTAAGTTGTACCTAACTTATCCTGCAGAAGAGGGCCTACAGTTGGCTGATTAACAACGATGATTACTTTACTTTTTAATTAGTTGTGCTATTGATTGAAAAATAAAATGTGCCACACAGCGATTTTTGTTTTCAATATAGTCTTCTTCTTGAGGCGTGAAATTTATATCGATATCACACAAGGGCAAACCCGACGATTGTTTTTAACTACTTTTTTAAATTAAATTACAACAGTCTCCCAAGGTTTATTCTTTGTGGAACACTAATACAAATTTCCCGTTCCCTGAACACGATTTTCTTCCTTACCGCCCCCCACCACACTATACAGCTGTAAAAACTGAAGAAAAATATCTTCTCGTTGGCGGAAGAACAACTGTTTCATTTAATTAAGAAAGGGTTATAATATATTCCTATCAGATTTCAAGAAGTAAACGTAGGATTTAATGAATGTTTGATTTAACTTGTGTTTAATTCCACAAGATGTATAGTCCCTTGTCCGGAAAAATATGCCAGTGTCAACTAAAAATCACCGCTTGTAATTGCTGACAAAGAAGTTCCTGCATTGTCATTTAATTATCACTTGCCTAGCGCACATCCATTCCGCTTGAAAAATCTTCCCAGCTGCAAGTTATGATTACTTCTAATCTATATTGGCAGTCACATCATAATCTGAACACGGCAGCTTGCATAGCAACTATCAAATTCTAAGAAAATTTGTCTTAGGCTGCTTTTAAGAATGACAAGTTCATGATTTTTAAAAGCTTGTTTCTAAGGTTAGTGTCTTTTTATTGCTGGCTGATGGTACCTGGATAAGTTGTATCAAATTTTAAGAGAAACGAGTATTATTTACACTACTATGAAGAGAACTTCTAGGCGTATTCAGTTTCTTTGCGTAGTTCAAGTTGAAACTATCAGTGTGGGTAGTGGTGTAGTTTGCTGCAATCAGTTTAATTCCTCACAGTTGTGTCAAATACTATCCTCTTGCGATGGTAATGGTGATAGGGAATTATTTAGTTAACAGTTGTTGGAAGAAGTTCTTAAATCCCTCGTCATCATCCTTTCGTAAAAGATTTTTTTTCTTCTATTCTACTTTTTGTCCTCAATTAAATAAAATATTCATCGCAAACAGTGTTCATGCCTTCTTGGGAAGAAATAGAAAGATGATAAAATTACAATTCGTGTAAGACAGTGATAGACGAGATGTTGTTAAGTCTGCGTATGAAAAATCTAGAAAATCCAATTCTATAGCAAAAACTTCCATACCACAGATTCAAGGTTTATCGCAATTAGCATAGGGAATTCAAATAATCCTGACTGAGTGGTAAGGATATTGCCTCGCATGCTGGAGGACGAGGGTTGGAATTCCCGTCCGGCAACGCAAATTTTGTTTTCCCATGATTTTCCAAAATCACTCCATGCGAATGCCGGGATGGTACCTTCAAAAGACCATGCCCGAATTCGTTTACGTTCCTTGTCTTTTCCAGCCTCTAATGACCTAGACGTTGACGAATTGTAAAGACATAAGCAAAAAATAAGCAAATAATCATCACAGGTTTCTATCTTCAACTATACATACAGTAATGTTTGATGAAAAAGTTTCCAGTCTCCAACAATCAATTAAATCAAAACATTTATGCAGAAATGAGTGTATATAAGTTAACATCTAATATCAAACATTTAGGAAATGTTAATCACCGTTCACAACTTTATATAGTCTAATAATTCAGTATTATAATTTGGAAACTGTACAATATAGATATTTAGTCTGGAGAAACAGTTGTTTGGTTTATCATTTTTTCTCTTCATAAAGGTTCACAAGTTTATATTTGACGAAGTTCCCTTATCTGAATATAATTCTGTAATAAATTGTCACTTTTTCAGGAAAATTGCAACAGTTTCAAAACCAATATTCGAGCCAAGGCAGATAGGATAGAAGTTGTGCACTAAACACAAACAAACCTTCCTGCAGGTGATTTGAAGTTTCTAAATTAAAGTATTTGTTCTGTTACATTAAATGTGCGATTGAAAATACATCAAACATTCATGAGGACAGAAAGGCACATTGAGCGTCTAGAAATGACGTCAATTTATACTTGGTGGCACCTCCACGTCTACGTTGGTTACGTATTAATGCTATTTTGTGCAGTTGGTGCAGTATACTCCAAACTCAGACAGATATTCCGTATCCAAAAATTAAGTTTGGGTGTTGTAAGATTTCAACCTTTTACCTTCTTCAAGTTTGGACGGTTATTCACCAATATAGACTCTCGTATCTTGAAAGCCAAAAAAATAAGGAAAATACCAGTCATCTAATTTTATACAATTTGGGAAGACAACCATTAATGTATCGGAAGTAGCCTGTGAAGACTATTAGAGGCTTATAAAGGTAAACAGGATGTAACAACTAAATTACATACATCATTTTTCGATTTCTTCATGTCTGTTGAGAAAGACTGAAACTTTTATACCTGACACCGGAACTTGCTACACTAATTATCGCCTAAGCAGTTGGTTTCTAGAAACTGCCTCGGTGGTGAAAGTGTCTTGCTACAAATAAAAAATTTGCCTGTTCCCATTAATTTTGACACTGACTTTTTGTTCGATCTTAACTATTTTTTATGTTTCCTAATCCTGTAGTAAAAATATGTTTATCAATACCGTTTATTATTTTACTTTTACTTAAATTTCTTAATCCTGTATCGCACTAACCGGTCGGCGAGCAATTTTTCGATGCATTGCGGACCCCCTGATTCTCCTCTCTCCGTCAACGGCTGTGCGGTTTAGGTAGCCTAGCTAGCGGGCGCCGTTGTTGTCCGCCCGCCTTGTCAACAGGTAATTGTAGCTAAACGCTTGTGTAATGTGCCGGGTTACGGCTAATTGGGATTAAACAGAAACTCGAGCGTCACGCTCGGGCCGGAGCAATTTGAAATACGGCCTTGCCAGCGGGCTTTAAGCAACCCCTCCAGTGCCAGCGCCGTAAACGATCCGCCAGACTACTGTTCGATGGAAGGCGCGGAATTAACCGTCTCAGTGCTGCGTATCAATTTCCCTTAAAAGCTATGGATGATGTGAACCATAAATAAATCTTTATGGGTTGTTATACTGTTGTATCTTCAATAACATAATATAATGCTTCCTAAATGTTTGATATAGCTAAGAGACTCGGGAAAACGTTAGAAAAGTGTACCAAACAATATATTAGTAAATTCATATAATGCTTATAACTCAGCTCCAAGTTTTTATTACACTTTTATTGTGTGTCGCACGATAAGTTGTCTCTTAGTGCTTGACACTTCGTGGTTACATGGACATATAAATATGTAGGTGGTCTTTTATTCAAGATCTGTGTTCAAAACAATGAGTTTCACGTGATATTCACAACTGCTACGGAATAAACAAAAATGTTAAAATTGCTACAGGCTTCACTGTAATAAATGAATCATAGCGTAAGGCTTCTATCATTTATATACCTGTTTTAAGGTTTATTCAGCGGGGCAAGGTTAGGGCTGTGAGGCCCTCTATTACATCATACCCAGTGTTTGTAATACATTATTTACACCTGACATAAATTAAGTCTTTACAAAACACAATTCACTTAAATCAAATTAATAATGGAACTCTTAATAATACTGATGTGTAACAGATGAACAGTTGTGAACGCTGAAGAAGTACTCGAAAAAAAAGCACAAACTAATACAAAGGAGGCTAAGAATAATTGAAACATGAAAGGAGAAGATGAACTTTTAGTGATGGGACAGTTAATGCTATACCGATTTCTTCGGTAATTCTAATATTCGGTGGAAATTATTCCTTAATCTAGCCACTGAAATGAAGAGGAAATTGGCAAGGATTTCCTAGCTATTGTTGGAGATGGTAAATATGTTTGGGTTTGTGTATCTCGTATAAATATTATGGCAGGTCCTAAGTATGAGGTGCTGGAATAACTTAACTTATACTAAAATAATAATTGCTATTTTTGCACATCGAATCTTTTTATATGTATAAGGTGCAATCTACTTACCGATTAAAATAGCTGAGTAAAATAAATTTATCAACGTTATGATCTTCCACAAAATTTATTCCATTCTTCTCATCGTATTTGCTTCACTAATCTTAGATACAATGCCAAATATCTGAATATTTATAAAGTTATGTAATTGCATCCTCAAATAGAGAATAATTAAAAAGATCACAAATCCCTTAAGTGAGAAGTCTCCTTTGAAACTGGATTTAAATAACTTTACTGTCAGCTAAATCATTACGTTCAAGAAAATGTCAGTAACTGTTACGTAGAAAGAAACACAAAATATTACCCAAAATTATTAAAAATAAATCGGATCCTTAACTATGAAAAAAATTCTTATATAAGGAATAGAAATTTTATGTCAATGCAATAATTTCTTTGATTCACAGGATATGGAGAAAATGAAGTGATCACCGCTAAGTCAAGCAGTTAGTCAAGTATACCGCTGGTACCACTTTTGACACATTTTTCTCCTAATTTAAACATTATTCTCGCGTCAGTAGAACTGTTTGGATTACTTTTGTCCTGCATGACATACAGTTTGAATGAGTATGAGATAGATCACTTTTGACAATCTAGTAAGTTTCGATACATCACACACTGTTCTCACAACATTCAAGAAAGTTTCATCACTGTTTCTCTCACTAACACGATTTTAAGACTCATTAAACTGTGTTTTTACCTATTGCAAAGAACTTTTGCCACACCCTTCGCCCGTGTCTAACGGTATTGCCTTTCATTCCATATATGTCTTTATCGTGATTGCTATGGATGCGGATATCGAAACAATATGAATGTATGAAGTTTTTATAGCTCATTTTATTCCTCGTATTATTCTGGGTGTGTCTGCCGGAAAGCTAATGTGATTGAGAGAATGAAACAGGTACAGAAAAAAAAATCAAAAGAAACACACAAAGGAAGACAGAGAATTAAATTCTTAATTTTCTATAGCTTCATTCAATTTTATTGATTTATGTACGTAGAACTTTTTTTTTTTTTTTTTTTTTTTTTTTTTTTTTTTTTTTTTTTTTTTTTTTTTTTTTTTTAACTTCATTCGTAACTATATTCAACCTTAAACAAATTCAAATTGTTACTTTCTGTGGTAACCGTACACATCTTGTTAGTTACTTCGCCTTTTAGTAAGTGCTGAATTGAGGCTAATTATTGATTAGTAGGATTTTTGTGTAAGTGTGTGATAAAGTTCTTTATACACAAAACGATTGTTTTATTTCAGTTTCCCAATATGTTGCTTATACCTTATATGAAATTATCCTCAGTTTTGATTCTTTAAATATTACTTAATGTGTACTGCAGCTATTACTCGTACATTTGTGTTATCATTTGTTTAAATTCCATACTGTTTGGTATAAAATGAAATTTTTATTCCCCAGTCTCTTGAGTGAATTTGTTTTCCTGTGTGAACATATTTTAATTTAATTTAATTGCTATGTAGCATACGCTCCGTTGGCAATTTCCCTACACACCCATCTTCCCCCTATCCTGCACCCACCTACATTTGCCCTCTACAAATTTTAACTTTAAAATTCTTTTAACGTTTTCGGTAAGTTATTCATCATTTCCCTTGGTAACTCATTCCAATCCCTGACACCCTTATCTAAAAATGAAAATCTTGCCACACCCTTGTGCCTGAAATCGAGTGCCAGCTTGTGGTCAAGGTAATCTTTTCCCTTCCATACTCTACTTTTCATACCCACTCCAATATCTTTCCATACCTAATCGCCAGTATACGCCCTGTATATTTTAGTACATATAATTAGATAGCAAGTTTCTTATTATTATTCAGTTTCAGTAAAAGTTAGTTTATTTTATAAAGTTTTGTTGCTGCATTTTGTGAGTGATTGGAGGTTGTAACTTCTCATTTCTACGTTATTTCGTTATACATGTCTACCATGTTTTATGAACATTTCTCGCTGGTTATACTATGGCGATGCTTTCATAATGTCATTTATTTTTTAATAGTGGAGCAGAATTTATAAATGTCACAAGGCAGGTTATGAGTTCTCTGTATGGTATAAAATATACTAGATCTAAAACATTTTAATGCTGGCATATTCTACATTCTACAACCAAGAGGTACGCCTACATAAGCACCCAATAAAATGATGCTACTCTTACGTTATCGGTCATTGCTATTTCATACTTAAAAGTTCCAGTCAGTCATCGAAGATTGTAAGATTTTTTTTTAAATGTATTGAAGTCATTCAATATTTAACCTCATACTGCATCAACAATAATGTCAGTAAAACTTTGTCAAAAGCGATAGCAACATTCATAACCCTGTATTTTGTAATAATGTTTTCTTAATCCAATACCGATGGGTAAAATGTATTTTTCATTGGCAAGGGGGCGGCGGCAGATGGAAATTACTAAGCCAGTGAATGAAAGATCGATATTTAATTAAAGGATAAAAACTTGAATTTTTTAAATACTAAATTTATTTTAAATCTATTTATGTGAGGAACATTACAGGATATGTGTGACTAAGACGCTTATGTTTGGGTAAGACAATATATTTAAAAATTTGACTTCATTTATGAAAAAGATATCAGCTGAAAGTTGTTCTGTTTTGTTATCACCTCTTATGTTTATTGATCATTTGTTTTTCCAACACCGTTGATACATTGCAGCAGTCGAAAAGATTAACATGCTCATAATGCGAGTTCAACATAGTTCACCATTCGGCTTATAATAACAACATTAAACAAATGGACTTGGCCCTCGTTGTATCTGATACTACTGTATAAATCTTTCTAATCATCCAGAAACTGTGCCCCAACAATACTCATTCGATTCTGGGACCATATATTGTACGCGAATACTACTCCACACATGAAATATGAATCTGCAACCACAAATCAAAGTCTGCGTGAAAATTTTATTATTCTTTTTACGTAGATCCATGCTGAGAAAAGACTTTTATGTGATGAACATCTCGTAGTTGCTACATTCCATACAGAATTAATAATAATTATCTATGTCTGCCAATGCTACGTTACCTCAAAGGATTTGCTACAGTTCTAGTACTTAAAATGCCATCAATGACTCAACAAAAGTATCTTGCAAGTAATAAAACTATAATCAATGTCAGCTCCTTTAATTAGTTGGATTGCCCATCTATCAGTTAATATTTAGTTAATTGCTAGTGTGTTATTCTGATTGCCAAACGGTTTATGCTTCCACCAAAGCCTTTTTCTTAATGCCTGATATCAGTCGGCTAAGGAAATTTGCAATTCCTCTACAAATGACCATTCAGTGAATAAACAAATCTACTTATATTATTTCGGTTGAAATAACGTGTACATTATGAGTCCTTGCCATGAAAAATTTAGCCAAACAGAGAGAAATAATACACCTCAAAAATCGAGGCAGAGGCATATTGCTAAAAATATTTCACTTCCAGATATGAGTTAACACGTTTTTGAGGACCGCGGTTTCATTGTGCACCGACTGATTGTAAACTATTATTTAAAGCTGCACCCCACGTGCGGCATGTCTATTAGACGTGAAGAATCTCGAACACTTTCGATAGTGTATTGTATCAAAAACTAGTTCAATACAACATCGTAAATTATCTTATAGACAATTCCAGTGACATTTTAATACAATACAGAACATAATAGAAATAATTAGAAACCTTGTAACTGTTATGAATATAATAAACAGAAATAATGAGTAAAAAATCAAATGCTGTATGTTCCCTGTTCTACTACCGTCGCGTAGTTGTTGTTGAAACGATTATGATAAAATTTATATCACAAAGTAATTATCTGAATGTCCAACTTTACCATGATTGGCGATCTGTCCAAGAAACGTCTTGATTTCCTGTAAAGCCGATTCTTTAGATATTTTAGCATCATTACTTTTTCATTTTATTTTAATATCAAGTATTTTTCCTGTCATTAAGAACAATGTAGCCTGGGTGAATTTCACCATATATCTTCAAAACATGTATGTTTAAAATCATTTGGTGTTACCATATAACTAGTTTTGAAGCTGAAAGTGGAGAAATTTAAGAATTTACCTGATAGATAAGAGACAAACACCTATAAACATATATCAAAACAGCCAAGATACCAAGATTTGAAAAGGTGAATGTACTACCTCACCGTGTCGGGTACTGTGCGGGGCATCAAACAGGTGGTTTGCGTGTTCCATGATGCTTCGCTTTTTAAGACATGTGGCAGAGGTTAACTAGTTACTTGGGTAAACAGTTTGAGAGAAGGAATGGCAAAGAAATAGAAAGATTAGAATATTTGAAACTTCTAGCTGAATTAGTTTGTAAAGGCTATGTTGAAATGAAGACATTAGACCAATATAGAAGAGATTGAACACATCATCAAACCACGAAAGAGACTGATGGCAAAAAATAAAGAAATAATAAATGCTGTCGTATGGAACTGGAATGTATGTGCTTTACCCTGGTTTTAAGATGTAAAAACATACTCAATGGTAGGTTACCAGAAAAGCACGTGTTCTCATTCGTATCGGGTCCTATTATTCTACTGAAATCAGCTGGTACCTCTTAATACACAAGCAATCCTATATTGTATATTCGGACATATTATTTCACACTGCAGTAATACTGAGGACGCTTATAAAGTTTTTAATTACTTTATGTGACTTCACTCCGTGGTCCCTTTTCAAGTAGTGGTAGGAGCAGTATTGTATTTCTAGACGAGAAGTCAGTTAATCCCCCCCCCCGCCGGTGCTTCCATATTCTACAAGAACAATACTTAATCGCTTGATATTTTTTACTGAAAAATTCCGGGAATTCCAACCACAGAGAACAGATTTCTGTTTACTTTGGGATTCAGTAGTGATCCTGCATATTAAGAAATTAATCGTATTGCTACGAACAATCTGATCTGTTTCATATTACTTAATTTTAGAATTTTGTGCGTGAAATGTGTAGTTTTAGAGAAATCGTCACAGCGTGAACATAGATGAATATAGAATAAGACTGGAAACTAAATTGATGGCCAGTAGGCCAGACTCGATGGATGAATGTGGGCGTTTGCAGATATCTGTAACAAATAATCATAGTAAGCACTAAACCGGCAACATTTGGTTGAAATGTACAGTAAAGCAAATACGTGTGGTCGTAATGACCGGATGATAGGGTATCTTATCGGCTGCGCAATCTACCCCTATCGTAGCCGTCCACCTAATCCCGGTAGCCCTACCGGGCATAGGAGAATTCAAACCACGGAAAATGTACAGTATCAGTAGGTCATGTAACTCAAGTGTGTTATTAACTTTTCAACAAATCGTGTAAGTCTATTTGAGAAATTTTATACCGATAAAGTTTTATGCCACATAATAAAATTTTCGTCAATAGAAATTAGTTCTTAGATTTTCAGGTTTTTTGGTCAGGTCGTCAGGTAATTTATAACTTTCACTAAAATATGATAATTACTATAACTTGTGAATAATAAGGGCTTGATGAAATAACAAGACGGTCGATCCACGTTTTAAGTAACATTTTATTCACCGAAATCTACGCCTACATATACACGGTTAAGACATCAACTTCTTGCAGAGATTTTATAGCACATCACTAATATCACAGACACAACGTTCTGTTAGCCTTGCTGCAAGCATGCTCTGCAACGTACGATACCGTGAACTTAAACAGGCGGTACATAATTTTCGAGACAACATCTGAAGCACCGCGCGACGCTTTTGGATCGCAAACAATCGCTCCTAACAATGGAAATAGTACAAAAACAATCATAAAGTTTAAAAGTTACTTGTAATCAAGAAGAAACATTTTAAAATGAAAATTGAGGTAATTGCATGCATTAAACCATAAAAGTGACAAGTTTAAAAAATTCCATATCATTCTTAAAACACTATTGCTTAAACGACATTCATAATTTTTAATTAACATTTCAAACACTATACTTCTTCATTTACACACTTTTCTTCCATCAAACCAATACTCATTCATACAAAAAATATGCATATTTACAATTAATCAATGTTGATCTATCCCAACACCAATGTAGTACTTGATTCATAAGATTGAAATTCATAGAAAGCTGTGGGCTGTAACAATGTGGTGACTTTATAGGTATCGTTGCCATCCGGTCTCAGGATACTCTGTACTGGACTTGTTGGAATTTGGAACGTTGTTTAGTTTGACTTCCTACCGTTCCGGCAGTGACGTGGCCTCTAGTTTCACCCACCCCCACCCGTTCCCCTATCAGTAACGGCCGAACATCCGGCAAAGGGACGGAAATGAGCTCCCTGATCAGGGCTAAATGGGCTGAACCAGTGCAATTTATTCGTTCGTTAGCCGCACCGGCCAGATCAATATCGACCACAAGAGCAACCAGTGCGTGCATTCCTAGGAGCACCCGCCACAAGGGACAATCCGTTGCTCCAGAAACCACCATCTTCATCAAATCTCGTCACATCATAATTGTACATGTCTTTTCCATTTATGTTTTTGTTACTGATGTATACCCTTGAAGGGAATTCTTTTCATTGCACCTTGTAACAACCCCTTATTTATTTTTATTATTTGCCAGCACTTTCTCCAAGAGGGCTGGTTAGAAGTTTCACAGAACACTCCCAGGCCAAAAGTATTGCTCTTACTGATTTTCCCCGTCTGAAATAATAGTGAATGGATGTTTGAAATTCTGTAAGGAACCTAATTAACAGTGTTGACATGACAAACCACATCAGTGGACTGTTTTACGGTGTTATCTATTAAAATTTGCGAGTTATTAGTAGCCAGTTTATACAATACAAACCAAATTATATTTATAAACTGAAGAAGTGAGGGGTTTTCAGCTTAAACTAGTATGTAAAAGTAACTTCTTTTTTAATACACATGCCGGAAAATCTGCTCCGATGATGTTCCAATACTAAACAAACATAATAAGTGTCTTATGATGATACTTCAATGAAAACGTATCACATGGATGTAACAAAAAGCCTGTTGTTATAATAACTACTAGGACAAACTGTTAAACTATTTCAAGGCTGTTCAAAATAAACCGGGCACGGTGAGCTCGAGGTACGGTATGCAAGAAGTCTTTAACGACCGAATGTTCTAAAAAACAGGAGTTAAACTAACTAGTTTAAAATGCGTTCACTGAACCGTCAAAAGATTAAACAATGATTAAAGGCATATATAACGGCTTTCTGTTAGGTTTTACAACAAAATAGATAAAATAACAAATATTAAAGCAGAGATTTAAGGATTAATTTATAATATTAAAGTATGTATATGTTTATATAATGTATGAAATAAAATATTTTGAAACATTTCACACGCTGACTTAAAGTGTGCGGACGGTACTGCACCGATCAGCCAGAACAATATGACCATCTACCTAATAACCGGTGTATCCGCCTTTGGCACGGATAACAACGGCACCACACAAGGCATCTAATTCCCGTATATTCCGGGGAGGGGGGGGGGGGGCGGCAGTGAGCTCTGACACCACGTTCTATCACATCCCAGATGTGTATCACTGTGTTCCTCGAACCACTCCATCACACTCCTGGCCTTGCTACATGGAGCATTATCTTGTTGTAAAATTCCACTGCGTTGGGAAACCTGGTCGTCATGAAGGGATGTACGTGGATTGCAACTAGTGGACGATACTTAATGATGCCTTGCACGAGCTCCATTGGATCCATAAATGCCCTCATGAATGTTCCCCAGAGCGTAATTTAGCCACCGCCAGCTTGTCTCCGTCCCGAAGTATAGGTGCCAAGAAGCTGTTCCCCAGAAAAACGACGGATTCGTACCCTCCCATCGGTATGATGAAGAAGATATCGGAATTCATCAGACCATGTTACGCTCTGCCACTGCACCAACGTGGTGTTAGCATTCGTACATGCATGGTCGTCGGCTACGGAGGCCCATCGTTAGGAGTGTTCGGGGTTCTGTGTGTTCAGACACACTTGTAGTCTGTAATCGTAGGCTTCCGCGGCCAGAGTCAGTCGAAGACGCAGTTCTGCCCTGGAAGAAGACCCCAGAATGAGGGTCGAAACGTCGGCTACGATGAACATGACGCGGCGCCACCCGGACAGCCAAGAATCAACACACTTGTACTCTGCCCAGCACTAATGTCTGATGTTAATTGCGCCATTGTTCGCTGCCTGTCCTGTTTTACCAGTATGCCTTCCTACGACGTCTGACATCTGTATTGAGGCGTGGCTGCCCAACCACTCGACGTTTGACTGTGGTTTCACCTTGGTTTCGCCATTTGTTGAAGACACTCACCAAAGCTCTCCTCAAACACCCTACAAGTCGTGAAGTTTCCGAAATGCTCGTGCCCAGCCTTTGGGCCATCACAATCTGCCCTCAGTCAAATTCAGTTAAATCGCGCGCCTTTCCCATTCTAAACACGGATAGCACGCTCACTGATACTACAAGCACCGGGCGTGTGTCTGACTAGCATTCATTCCTCGTCAAGTGACGCTGCTATCACCCGGACGGTTAATGTCAATAGTAGATAGGTGGTCATAATGTTATAGCTTACCAGAGTACATAAGCAGTAAAATTTTACATAATTACTTATACATGAATATTGCTGAGTTTTGGAATGAATTTCTCTTTTCCATTAGCACAATAAACGCTGTTATTTTCTGCTTCCTTTGTTATTCCAATATTTGTTTTTAGACAGTCAGAATGCTTTCACAATTACATTTATTGTGAACATAGTAAAAATCTATCTTATTGAGATTCCAGACTATGTTACATCTGCATGATTTCAAGGACAGTGATGCAAATTTTTGTCCAGAAGAAACAATATTAGGTTAGTGAAGACAATTTGGTTAAATAATCTGTTTTAAATTTTTTGTTAAGTCCTCACAGCTGATCGACGACAAGTTCATTACAGCTGAAACATGTTTGAGAGTGGAGAATGGGGGGTATACAGATACCACTCATCAACAAGGCGTTATTTAAATACTTCAGTCACATGCGTCATCCAGAAACAAGTCACAAGTTGTTTTTTTTTTTTAATTTTTTTGTTTAATTACACTTTCGAAATAGTACACTGTGGAAATATTTAACTATTTTTTATAATTTGTATATACGTACAGTAACGCCCACAAGAAAAATCATGAGATGGCATTGAGAGAGAAAATCGGAACATATTTAAATGCTAATTAAAAGCAGTGTTCCTTCTATTCTGGTATAATGCCACGGTTGACTCCAGTTCTATATTTTCTGATATCATTGTTCTCCTTTCAAAGATATTCCCCTTTATTTGTTCCACTTTATACATTACAATGTCTCGGTTTTTTAAAACAGTTTGTTCTCATTTCGCAGACTGAAGTATGCAAACAAAGTAGAACGTCAAATATGTGCCCGCCGTCTGTATCAAGGGTCATGTACTAAATAAAACGATTTGAAACTTTGCAGGTGTATCGTTAATATTTGAGGAAAGTTACAAATATTTAAGATTTTTAAGAAGTATTATTCTTTGACTTGTGAGGCTAATACACAAAATTAATTATCTTAGGGGCTGTTCTTCTTCTCTTCGATATCGGCAGTCTAAGGACCACGAAAAGTAATCCCGTGCATTCATTTCAATCCTTCTTTTGTTGACTTCCAATAGTTCTTCATACTTTCACGTTGCTGTTTCCTCCTTTCTTTCGTCCATATGTTACTACATTTCCTCTTCTCCTTCTCCTGGAAACCCTTGAAATTTTGGATCATACTCCTAAAAGTTGCTCTATCATATATTAAATCTTCTGTTATTCCAAACTCAATCATATCTTTCTTTACTCCTTGGATCCACTGGTCGGCCTTCTTACTCTTGTAAATATGGAATATGGTTGAAAACTCTTTTTGTAAGTCTGTTGTTATTCATTCTAATAATGTGACCAAAAAACTTATTCTCCTCTTTCTGATCGCGTCTGACATCCTTTCAATTTCTTCTTCTTTGTATAGATCTTTACTCCTCCAGTGTCCAAACTCACTATTTTCAATTTTTAATAGTCCCCAAATGTTTCTCAAGATTTTTCTTTCCCTTTTTCTCTCTCTCTCTCTCTCTTCTATTTCTCAAGTTTTCATAGAGAACAACTTTTCCTGCTATTTCTTTCAGAAGTTTGATTTGTTCGAGTGCGGTTTCTATACTTCCAGAGAGGACTGCTATGTCATCAGCAAAGGCCAAACAGTTTACCCCAACCCATTTGTGCTTCGAACCTAATCTTATATCATGATGAATTCCCCTTTCCTTGAGTTTCTCTTCCCATACTCTTATTACCTTCTCCAAAACGCAATTGAAAACTTAACTTTTGAATTTGTTCCAGTGAGGGTCTGCCTGATTATGGTAACTGATTTTAAGGGGCTGTTATTGATATAGAACTTCTCGCGTTACTTGTACTATACAGTGTCCGTTAGATTATTTACCCTACATCAGGGTGTCTTGAACACATTTCAAGTGAAAAAGTAATGACTTTCTACTAACTTCGTAGAGTACAGTTATGAAATTACTGTGGTTATCGCTACTTACCAAACATATCCTTCATAGTTGAAGTTCTGTCAATCATTTCTAATGTGCAAAGGTTATAAACTTACACAAAACACAACTGTCTCTGGTTCTAATATTTTCATTATTAGAAAAACGAGGAGAAAGCCAAAAACTACGGTTTCTTATTGTATTTTTTAATTTTGTTTCATTGAAACGAAATATATACCATAATGTATCTTAACTTCTCATAATTACAAGATTTTGCGTTTTTGAAAAAATCATTGATAACATTGATATAAACGCCCCCAACACTTAGTACTAATAGCATAATGTATTGCGTGTTTCAGTTAGTATAAATATTTATAAAGTATTTATAAAGATATTTTTCGTAACGAGCAATCATTCTACTCTCATGTTTAACAAAAATCAGTAACTGAGTTATGATTTTAAAGTTTAAGTTCTCCCGTTTGGTGATATTATTAATTAGGAAAGAAATTTTTCGAAATTCAAGTCGTAAACAACAACAAAAAAAAAGAATAATAAAGATCGTGATACCACAGAGTCAAGCTGTAAGGCTTCCCCGGCGACGATTAGAAGATATAGCACTATCGTTAGACAGCAGCACAACATATGAAAGAGATATTGATAAACTGCGTATGTTGACCTTTACTTCTCACATGGACAGTTATACGTGGCCCTATTCTACATTAAAGAGATTTTTTGATATTTTCGTTCCTGTTCGGGGAAAGTTTCATCAAAAGGTTACTAATGAACACATTTTCATTTCAAATGTTGTATTAGAAGAGGTTGTAACAGCCCTCATACCTAAACTTTAAGTAGAATTCTATTTAATGAAGTATCTGTAGTGAGCTAATGTTTGCTTGAATACAATCTGGTATGTTTGTTTTGCAATTTCTTGTAAATAAGTGTATATAGACTTTGTTTTATGAAAGGAAATTATTTAAAAGGCTGTTTAATATGTTTAATAACCGAATTGTGCAAGATACTTGCTTAAATGTTGGTAATTCCAAGTATTAATGCAAGTTACGATGTCTACAGGACAATTTTCTCCAGTTTAAAATGATTTCTGTAAAAAAAAAAAAAAAAAAAAAAAAAAAAAAAAAAAAAAAAATGTGTGTTAAATATCTTTAATTTCGATTTCTGACCGTTTTTCAATGTCGTTAAATGATTAAGTACTATTTCTGATTGTTTTTAATATGTTTAATTGTTTGAGTAATTTTGAAGTGTTCGGGAAATTTTGATAGAGCCTGTATAAAGAAATCAGCAGAAGGACAATTAGTTTTACACAGATTTACTTTGCATCTGCCAAGGACTGCGTTAGTAGTATCTTTGGATTGTATCTTTGCATGTAAACAATATAGCTGACGAGTTTTCTGGAAAATAAACAAATGTTAAACTGAACTTTATGGTGGACTACGTAATAACTATATTAATTAAACCACCAAGCATCTGACAAGGTTTTATAAACATTTTGTAATTTAAACTTTTTATGTAAATATTTAATAATGTAATTGCATGGATATTCTAATAAAATTAAATTTTGTTTTGTATTGTAAATTGTTTCATAAGATGTTCTAAAAAAAAAAAAAAAAAGTGCTGTTTCTTCTTTCATCTTTTTACAAACCACCAATCTCGCTATTAATTGTACCTCATTCTCGAAATTTTTCCATGGTCTACTTATTCATTTATAATTTTAATCTCGCGAAGGTTTCATCATAATCCGGTAAGCATATAACGCGAGTGATATGTGAATTAAATAATGAACTTTCGAATTAAACATGTATAATCTAGCGGTTTACCTGCTCGTCGTGGCTTCTCATACCACTACGGTCTAGAATTCTTATCTCGTACCGCATTCTGTCAACAAGATGTTAATTGTTGATTAATTACACTCAACGGTTTGCTTTAAATTTTGTTTTGCATAGCCAGACATTGCCACGCAATATACTGGAACGTAACAATTCTAATTATCAACTAAAACATTTTTTTAATAAAAGTTTTGTCAAGGTTATTTGAACTAAGGATACAAAGGATACAAAGGATACTAATAAATAGAAAGCATTTACTTACCAGTAAGCTCAAACCGTTTGATATATAGTGTCCATGGAACAGAAAATTGTCAAATATTTAGCGGATGACAAGTTATTTCTTTTACTTCCTGCTGTAAAAAGGATATTTTTTTCAATTATTCCAAAGAATGATGTTCCTCCAACGTTAATCGATTTTGCCGAACACTAAAAAGAAATGTAGAACGGTGTTTAATTGTGCGTTCCTTCCATTAATAAATGGGATAGTATAGTATGTAATAAATCAATATCTGAAATAAAGTTTGTTGTTAGTTTATAATTTTTGAAACCACCATAATATAATGAAAAAATTCTGACTTTTTCCAATCCTACAGTCGTAGTTCGTGAAACACAAAGACTTGAATTAAAAGTGTTTTTTTAGGCTTTTGTATATAGAGAAAATGTTTTTGTTGTTGTTGATGTTGTATTATTTGTTACTCCTTGTTTTTTCTCGCAGTGGGCATTATTGAAGCGGCTGCGGTTGGAAGCGCTTGTGAACTGTTCTACCTCTGCTCATAACGATTTCGGCTTAGCGTTGCCCGGGTCGCTCCCGAACAGGCTTTATTTCTAAAGTAGCCAGGGAGAACTTTGGCGAGCGTGCCTTGACAGGGATGTTTAGCAGCACGTCTCTAGGGCACCAGATGACAGCGAGCACAAAACTTTTTATGGTACCTCCGCAAAATACTTTAATAAAGGCAGTTGCGAAGTAACAACAGGATGCGGAGTTTCACGCTCCGTAAAAGCGGACGCAGAACTAAGCTTTTAGAAAATGAGATACATACGTTTTCTATTAAAACTCGTTCATCTGACATTGTAACAGTTACCGTAAAATTCTACTCTAGAGTGTATTTCAACTGTTTTTGGTGATGACATATATTCCCACGCTTTGATCTTCAGTATTTAGTTCCACTGATGGGCATGTGAAATACTGGAACTCGCTTCTTCCTTTCTATACAAAAATTTCACTGTTTGAATTGTTATACTCTTGAGACTTAATTTTCTCAACTCCTCACCACTGAAGAGCAGATAGTATTGTACGTTTTCAAAATCACTGAAATACTTTTTTCTTGTATTATCATGAAAGTTTTTCTTTAATTTGGTTTCCTAATAAAATTTCTCAAGAAAATGGTACACAGAATTCCGTGAGACTCTTGTAGCAATCTCCTCTGCTCACGAAGCATGTTTACTTTACGATTTTAAGGAATATTTGTATTATATCTGCAAGGACAAGTATCAGATGTATGGAATCGCTCGTTGTATACCCACTGATTCCAAATTCAGGATAAGCTTCCATTCCGTGTGTAACCTATAAAATCGAAGCTCTAATTTTACTAAGGTGCAGTTATGGACTGCTGTAAGATTAATTTTACCCATTGTCTGGCTGTCTTCAGCATTACTCTTGGTACATAAAAAAAAAAAAAAAAAAAAATTTACGAAGATCACCCTTTCATTACATCACTAAACACAGGAATCTCTATGAAACCCAGTTCTTCATTATAGCGACGGGATAAGTTTTACACTCAAAACAAATTAAGTAACTATTATTTTGCTATTAATAATTCAGTACTTCCTGATACCATCTTCAGCATTAAATAAACAAATAAAATTTAAATCAAATGAAAACAAAACCAATAATTCATTCTTTCGGAAAAACGAGTGTTTTCCAATCTTATCTCATTCTAGTTCAATACTTTTAGTTGAAATTTAAGCGCAGATTTTGTAATTCAAATTAGGAAAGGGAAACTGAGTATTGTTTATGACATGTTGTGGCTCGACGTTCTAGATTCATAAGAGGAAGGTGATATTTAGAACTGAGGTATTTACTTGTGAAATCTTTACGTCCAAAGATTAAAGGTAGAAAAAAATCAGGTTTAGACAATATTGCACAAGAATTACATAAATTTAGTTTTTATTTCAGTTATATTTAATTAATACACTGATTCTCTGAATGATAAATTACTCTAAACATAATCTTATAAATTTTCAAATCTGGTAGTTAACAAATTATTGCGAAATATGGTCCAACGAAATTCCTTATTCATTTTTTCCCCCTAAACAACGAGCAACAGGTTTAAAAAACCATACTTTAATTCCACAATCAAAAATATATAATTTTGAAAGATTACTTATTAGCATATTTGTAATTATGAAAACAGATGAGAAGAACAATTCCAGTACCAAACTAATAAAGCAACTCAGACCATAATTAACAACAAACGTAAAGAACTTAGGCTGTGCCCCCTTTCTGAAAAGTAAATGTAGTTTTCCAATTGAGAATCTCATTTCCTCTCAGAGAATAGAATTCAAGTGGATATTATCAAAGAATGTCGATCTAATTTTTAAAAATTACGTATTTCAACTAACGATTTGTGATCTATTTTTGGAACATATCAAGATCATTAGATCAGTTAATATTTGGAAATAAAATGAAACTCAATGTAATTACGGAACTGTTCTTTCAAACTGACACTGAGATATACGATTCTGATTAGCACATAGCAATTGGTACGTGTTACAGAAAAATGTTAAACATAGTCTTAAATTGGATAAGTTGGCTGGCTCTATCTGCATTTTAGCATTTGTTTTACGCTCTGTATTGTAAGGAAGGGGAATTATCTCACCAATTTAATAATGATGAGTGGTACTTCGTTTCTGTTTTATTAACACTAGAATGCATCAATTATCGTGGAGCACCGCTGTAAGAAGAGCTGATGGAGGTTATTGTCTTAAGATATTTCTTCCCCCACTTATTTTGTCGTGGAGGTATCTGCATGCTTGCTTTGTAATCTTCTTGGTGTAGTTTATTTCCTGCTAGGGCTTCGTCAGTGTATACCAATGTTCGCCAGCCTACTCGTAGTTACTGCTACTACAAATTAGATCCCATAGTTGTTGAATTAATACGTAAGTATCTTCTTCTAGGCACCTGACAGTAATTGAAATAACTTCGTAGAACAGGTATTAATACCCACAGAAATTAAATATGAGTAGATGACCCGTGTGAAAATTTCATGTATAAAGTACAATGAATTAGAAGATTGGCGGTTTATAGTAGGTTGAAAAAGGAAAAGACTAATTTGTACCAATACCTTTCTGATTTCACCTGATGTATGCTACCCTGCCGCCCCCTTCTTTGATGCAAGCACCTGAATCTTTTCACAGATCTCACCTAAGCAGACCACCACTAAGCTAAAAAACAAACAGTATATCGATACCTTTTCGATATGTGATGCTCCTATCTAGAGATAATGTGATCATAGACCGCAGTAAAATGTTCCCATCAGAATTTTATATCAAAACACAAATGTTTCTTTAACAGAAAAAATATGCGGAAAGCTTATTTCTGTAGATAACATACACTTTTTACCGGTATATCCGTGATATGTGATGCTGCTGTCTAGCTGTAATGAGATCAGTCCTTATCGATAACAGAGAATCCTAGCGGCTCATACGCGTGACCTTGATAGTTAAAGACCTAATTCATTAACAAATAATTTTTTAATGACAATGTTGCCAAAAGCGGAGACCTTAATCTCTAAAATGATACCTTATTTATCAATCTAGATTAGGTATGAAAAAAACACCGGTTATAAATAGTTTATATGATAACAAAGAACATGAATCCCTAGTTGTCAGCGTCTATCTGTAACGAGAAAGACGAGGGGAGGCTGCTGCCAACTTGGGAAAATAATTTCCAAGTTGGTGCAAGTTGTTATCTCGTGCAGAGCTTCCGTCGGCGCAGTTTACACCTGTTACGAAGTTGTCGAGACGGCGGGACGCGCTGTTTACTGTAATCGCCGGCCCTCTCTCCACGCTCACGGCTGCACATGACTCAATTTTACGCCCGCCGATAAGGCGGGCTCACGGGCGTCCCGCTAAGCTGCTCCTAATTGTAGACGCGCCCGCATGCATCAGCCAGAGATAGCGGCGCCGTAGCTTAGCTCCAGTCCTTTCAACTCTCTGAGCTGTCTCTCAGCTCACTCTGCGTCATAAACTAAGTAGCTTCAGTGTTTGTACCACCGTAAAACGAATGAACTTACCAAAAAATATCCAATTGCGTGGCGATAGAGTTGAGTAAAGTGTTCATTGTCGTGGCCCCTCAGTCAATATGGCAAAAAACGGAGCAGTCATAATTTTTTCGTGAGCAGCAGCCAGTCCAAATGGTCACTAGCTCTAAATTCAGCCACATTTTTCAACATTTGTGATGAAATCCCACAAGAAGCTGTGTTTATTAGCCGAAAAACAGATTCTTCCAGAAATATTAGATAACAGAAGGATATTTTTTTATTGTTACCAATCGAGTGTGATATCGCAGAACACGTATTAATAATGTAATCATTATTGTAAACGGAAATTTCTACTTCCGTTTCTGCTTTTCATGATATGGTCTCACAGAATAGTTAACAATGTGTTTCTCTACATTAGAAACAATATGTATGAGAAGCTTTAAAGTTTCAATGTGTTTGCATTATAGGGCCCCCAGTTAAAATTATTTTTGATATGTGAGTTTTTTTATATATTTCCATTTAATAAGTATTAACAAATTTCTTTGATAGTTGATGTAATAAGCCTTGACCGTAATCAATACGGTTTATTTGTTTGAGTAAGGAATATATATCAAATTCATTAAACTTTATACGAAACAGAACTGAAACTGATTCGTATATAATAAATCGTGCATATAATGTTTTCAGTGCTCTACTTTCAAATATGTGTAAAGGGTCCTAGAAATTGATAACATATGATGATTTATGGCTGAGGACAAGTTTAATTGATAGCGATATTTTTAAAATTCACTAAATATGGATGTCTCATTGGCGTATGTACTCGGGTCATTTATTGGTCAAAGAAACGTGCTAGATTATAGTAGAGTTTGTTGAAAACTTTAAAAATTGGATAAATGTGCCCACTCTCATATTTGGAGTTCATAATTAAAAATTTATCAGAAAATAATAAATTGATTAGAAATCGTTTACAAAGAGATGAAGAATGAGTGTAACCACCGAAACGAGTATGAAAAATTAAGCCAAACTATGTTTTCTAGCCTTCATACATGAAAAATATTTCGAGACAGAATCCTGAATCAAACAATTAAATATACTGCCATAGGTCTGATAACAGCTAAAATATGATCACTAGAGAAACTTTGTGTGGAAAATACTTACTTTTTCAAAACTGTGTATATGTAATTTCTGAAGTGTGAACGTGAAGTGCTCAAATTGATCACAACGTTCCTTCCATTAATGGAGTAAGAGAAAATTAAGAGACAAACTTTGGAAGTTAGCTCCAGGCGGTACAAGAGCAACTTTTCATTTTCTTGTTATTAAGATGTTTAAGAATACGAGCGTAAAAATTCCATTTAAATGCAAAGTGGTTGCCAAAGCTAAGGCAGCACTAATAGAAGCACTGGACTGCAAGCTCCCGTCCGCGATATTCCACGGATCGTCCTCCACACTGGCTGCAGAGCAGCTCTGAACAAGAATTACCTCTCCTACTCCAACGCGCAGCGTATTAACGTTAATCTCATTAACCCATTTTCAACCTTCAACCTAAAATTAACGAATCTATTACAACTCCATTCTCCGTGCAACGATTTTTAATCATCAGATGTCATGCACATTTACATAACATTTTAGAGTAATAAGGTTTACATTCTTATTTTCCACCATACAATTTCTATAAACATTGGAAGAAGCATGTGAGTCATCACGTGCCCTTAGGTTCAATTACATAATTATGGCTTAAATGCTTCACACGTGACGAGTATAATATGAAAAGTTGCTTGCATAATAATTGATTCATACATGACGAAAGGGATGTGGAAAGCTACTTGCATAATAATTGCTTAAATACTTCCCCCATGACGAAAGGGATGTGGCAACTGGCCTGTATAGCCATTGTTTATTTTTTTTACGCATCCAACAAGCCACCAACGCGCATATCATAAGCGTAACACGTCATAGCAAGTCTACATCTGCATCTACATCGATGACAGGAAGTCGCGAACCCCATTCAAAAACTCACCTAACACGCCTAAAGTAATTATCACTTCAAAATAAAAAATCAAGGAAAACATTAAAGTAGTACAAGGAATTTCTTCGTTTAGTTTCAGTTGTGTGTTATTATTATTATTTCGAAAGTATTCTATATTCTTGTAAATATAGACAACTGCAAGTACAAAAATATTTTCATAAATATTTAATCTTTTTTTTTCCTAGAGCTAAACATTATCGTTATATCATCATTCTTATATTTTCATCTTTTACTCATTCAGTAATGTTAGCATTAATCATAGGCCCAACTTCCATAATTTTCGGGGCCCGACTGAAGAAATATTGTAATCTTTTAAGTTATTTGCTACTGTCAAATCGCACTCTCTTTCCCAATCGTGTAATAAGCTGGTCGCTGCAGATTAAAGCTACGACTATTTGCATAAACCAATTTGAAGATAGTTGATTGATGTATTCATAGAATAAAAAAGATTAGGGGACCATGCATATGTAAATTAGGAGCGGAGAATGACTGATGCAATGGAGGGCCAGCGTATTGCATTAAACCTAAGGCACACATAACGAAGAGAGGTGAGGCTACGTATTTGTGACGCTCTGAGTGTAGCGTTTATGCAGTGTGGACCGAATGACTTGGCTCTCAGGTGCTTGTGAGGCTGGCAGAGTCACGAGCTCCGGAGAGCCATTAAATTTTACTGCTTATCAGCAGTTTTCAGCGCCACGCGCCGCTTTTCCTGGATTTACTGCTCGGTGCCCGCAGGCGTTAAAAGCCTGTACATAGATGTCATCCTTTTGCGGAAGCTCTCCTCTTTACCAACATAGCGTATCCTCTTATACGGCTTTTTTAAATCAGGTTTGTACACAGCGCACTTCAAACACCGCCTGTGCCAAGCATAGAGCAGTGCTGAGTCTTGAATGATGACAAAACGCCACGCGTCTTTTCTCGCCTATTCAGAGTCTATTCATTGGTGGTCACGTGGCCTATCTAGACTCAGCCAGAATGCACTTACATTCGTATCTTAGTCTTAATGCTGTTGAATCGTGGTTCGAAAAGAAGTTATGAAAAGTGGTGAGGCAGGTATAGTCTAATGATGAGAGATAAGTTTTATCTCTGTAATGTTCTTCAACGCTCATAGTGAATCAACAGATTTGTTTACTAACTTATTTTTACAATGACACAGTAACAACAAAAGGGATACAAACCGTATTTTCTGATTGTTGCTGAAATTTTCAATTTTGTTGTTATCACAAGGAAATATAAGCGAACGTAATTGATAACGGGAGATTTTGGCTTCGAACACACAAAATTAAGCTGACATACCAAATGAGTTTCTCCATAAGAAGGTAATTTTCCCTGTATTCTAACAATTTAATGTTAGTGTAGTTGTTCTACATACACAAAGATTAGAAATTGATTGTTTATTGGCCTTCTCCAGCAGATAGGCAAATGATTATGAAGGGCCGTACTGAGTTGTTACGAAGAAAAGTCCAGAATGTAACCAGAGATCATTACAAATATCAGCCTGAATTGATAACTGTTACAGCATTCTTATTAATGAGAAGCATACCATGTTAGTTCTGCAACAATAATTCATATATAATTATTATGGGAATAATTATCGTGTGTTGCTGCTGCTGTCACAAGTTTAAAATCACACAATTCTCATTAGATTTCTCCCAAAAAATTGCCCGGAACAAAATTTTCCAATACATTTTTCCTGTAAGTACCTTCTTCTACTTTGTTGACTGAGAAGCAGAGAAATTTTCCATCCAGTTATTTTAATGAAATGTGTAAGACTCAGTAGTGAAACTGAGACATCTTTCAAAGTTACACTTTATTAAAACTGTTTCTACAGTCCGATTAAAACTGCGCAACTTCACTACCTTTTTTGGGACATATAACTCTCTTTTATCAAATGACAATTCACAATTTTATAAAAACAAAAAATTTATAACGATGCCGTACATGCACCGTTCGCAATTTCCCTTCACGTCCGTTATCTTTTCCTCTTTACGTTAAATTCTTTGACTGTAGTTGCTCCACCTACCTAAACTACCGTTTATATATTAAAAAATTAGTAAATCGTTCAGTATTTACTGTGGTAATTAATTACATACAATCCATGACTTCTGACCAACACAAAAAAAAATTCCCACTCCCTTATTCCTGAAATCGAATAGAAGCTTGTGGTCATGGCCATCTTTTCCTTTCCATGCACTATTTCTTCTTTACTAATATCCTTCCAAGACTCATCGTTAATATACACCTTGTACATTTCCAGCACTCTCTTCACCCACTCCTATATTCTAGACTCTGAATCAGTTTTCTTTATCATGCCAATTACTGACTGCAATATTCGATAATAAACAAAGCTAGCTGTCCTCATCTGCACCATATCCAATCCCTACATTTGACATAAAAATTGTGGGACTCATACTACACCACCATATTCAAACAATGGTCTGATCATAGTTCTGAAACCCAATTCGTTCACAACGGTATATCTATTGTTCCTCAAAATTTTAACTGCGAATCTTTACTTCCTCAATATGACAATAGTGTAAATGCGCTTCCTGGATATGCCAATACGTCTAGTGTGCTTGTGCAATAGAGCAATGGCTTATCTAAGGTAACTCGGAGTTTCAGCTGCGCAACCTCGCGCTTTCATTACATTTCCAGCGCAACGGTGCTACTTCAGTATGCCATTTAAGCAATTACAGTATGAAATTATCTGGAAATGTGGACCGTAACTAAATTATGAAAATTCTCACGCTATCGGTGATTTAAAAGGAATGTGTCCACGTTAGTTGAATAGTTTATTAACATGATCTTAAAATCAGCGCGACATTGTCATATTTTCGTTATATGATAGGTAACTGAGATCCAGATTTTCATTGTAGATTGATAGCTACATGCGTGAGGGGCTAAGATTTATCGAGTTCAATGGTGAACATTGCACCACGGATTGGGTGTGGGAATGTTCCGGATGTTCCGATGACGCTTTTTTCTTTCGACGTGATACAGAGTGAATGTAAAATGAATTCCAATAACTTTATGAGGGAGGGATAATGTGGAATAATTTTTAGATATTAAAATTATTATCAGTTTGTATAAATAATTAATGCCACGCCAGTGCAATTGGATTTATTTATTTTTCCGAACGAGTTCTATAGAAACGTTGAAGATGCATCAGAGCATGAAGTGAAACGAGTTCAGAAATCTAAATAAGAAATAAACAAATTCGATTTCATGCCATGGCATTAATTATTCATACAAACTGATTATATCACAATTGTTGAAATGGTCAACAACAACCAGATGTTATAATTATTAGAATTCTACATATACAGTTCGTCAAATGACCAAAACTTTCAAAAAATTGCTCCTGCATGTGTATGGTTTTGTCTCGAAGCGTAAAAGGTATGGATAACCACATTTAAAATTGTGGCACCGGTTGGAAGTAGTCGATATTCTGGCAAAGGAGATAACACTAGACCATTGAGACAAACTGTACGGCTTAAAATGCAGCTAAGGTATTGGTTTATGATAAGCTGGTATTTCAGTCTAAGATAAGAAGGAATAATTGCTCTTTCAGTTCCATACTTTTATCATTAAATGCTAATATACATGTTTCAGAATAAAGTATTGATACCAACAACTTGGAGATCATATTTTAAATAGTTGTGTTCTCACGTGGTCTTAGAAGGATATACGTAAACCCGAAACATGACAGCTTGTATTAATACAGTACTGATGCGTGTGTTTCAGGCAAGCCCAGCTGCGGCCCTCGCGGTTGACCGGAGACATCGGACGCTCGGCGGCTCTGCTGGAGCTAGCATGTGCCTGCGGCTGCTGGTAGACCACCACTGTTGACGACAGAGGTGAGTACACCAGCTGGTTCAACCACAATTATTTGCGAGGAGCTACGCGAGGCTGCAATTCTTCTTACTGTGGTCATCGTTACGTTGTATCAACCGTCTGAGAAATATCAGAAAACGGGGGTCTCCGTGGCTTTTTCGATTATGTGTAATGTTGCTGTGTACGTATGGATGAGTGTAAGCATAATGTGTCGTGGGCCTTTTTTTTAAGAGGATGACAGAATAGAGTTGGTGACAATTGTTACCAGACCTCCTGAAAGAAAGTAAGAGAACGACGGATGAATCTCCATTCACAGAACCGAGCGTGGTGGGAGAACGGTTAACGTTCTGGCGTCGCTTTCGGTAGGACGCCGGTTTGAATCCCCGTCCGAGCATCCAGATTTGAGTTTTCCATGGTTTCCCCAAATCACTACAAGCGGATGCCGGGATGCTTCCTTCAAAATGTCATAGCCGAATACCTTCCCGTTCCTTGCCCCAGTCCCATCCCGCCCCTAATGAACTCGACGTCAACGAAGCATAAAGACATTAAAAAAAAAAAATCCATCCACAATGTCATTCCGTCTCATTCTATATACACTGTGCAGGTGGCGGTAATTTGATCCGAAACTTTTAGCAGTAAAAATCTATTCATTAGTAATTAAGTGCTGTCAAGTGATCTGTATGCCTAGGATGTGAGAAATAATGTACAGAAAATCCTTTAGACATTAGTTTTTATTTTGGTTTTTCTGATTATACAAGTCACTTTATATTATTTTTTATTATCGACATGTTTATGCTAGTGTGTACTTTTCGTACAGTTCAGACTCCATAAATGTCTGATTCGTACCAAAATAAGTGGAATTAGTAAGGGTTTATAAGTACTAAATTAAAACACACACACAATGTTTTAATTCCAAAATCAATAAATATAACTTTAAAATGAAAATTACGAAAATCAATTTTTTTAAATCTTTCACTTATAGCGTACACAAGCAGGGGGGTTAAGTATATAACGGATTGAAGGGGTTAAGTATTTAATGAAGTGAAGGAATTTTAATGAAGTGAAGTAACTTTCAACGTAAATGGATTTCAGTATTTCACTATTGTAAACTTTTTAGCGTATGTATTTAATTACGAGATATCCATGTGGGGTATTCAGCTTACCTTGGTGCTGGAGTGTTTTCCCCCCTACAATTCCGCCGACGTCGTGAGAATTTATTCGGATGGTAAAGCTCATGTATACCATCTTTTTCAGAAACGTATAGTTTATGTTCAATGTATTATTCTTTGCGAAATGTTTAGTTTATGAGTCAGAGATTGTGCACCATTCTAACATTCGCCTAAATGATTGCAGAAAATCGCAGTGAGGACGGTTCGGTAGACTGGGCGCGAGAATGTAAGTACCCCTTCCCCCTCCCCGATCTAGTGTGATGACGTTTAACACTCACGGCCATAATGGTGGGTATCGGATGCTTTTCGCACATTTAATCGGAGTAAAAATATGAAATCAAATTAAATAAGTGAACGTTGTTTTTCTCGGTGTTGTACATTTATAAATGCTTCTCACGAAACAAACCGAGTAATACTTTAAGTTTGCTTAGAGCGCGTTGTTTAGCAACTGGAACAGCAACGATGACGTTTTTAAATAACGCGCTATACCAAACTTCAACGACTACACCTGAAGATGGCGACTGAGTTTTATGTCGTCGATATATAGTTTATAAATAATAGTATTACTCGGTTTGTTTCCGGAGAAACATCCATAAATCAAAAACGTTACAAACATTACAAAATAAAAATAAAAAAAATGTCACTTAAGCAGATAGGAACCATAACTGTAAAGTGTGTAGAACGTTGTATTTTGAAGCAGCGTAATTAATAGGACACCTGTAATTTGATTGTACTCTCTGAAACCCACATAGAAATCTGTTATCTAAGAACTGTTTGTAACTGTGTTCTAAAGGCCACAAATCTGTAGAGCTGTCACTGAAAAGAATGGAGTCAAATAAATTTATAGTGCAAAGTAATGTATACATATAAGAAAGTGAAAGTAACTAAAGAAAACAGGGTCAACAAAGCAATAACAATACGATGCATTGAATATCAGACCCCCTGAGAGCTAAACTCTGTATACGGCAAGCTTTCGTAGTCCAATTAAAATTGCATATTTACATATTGATTCATGTGGATAGATGTAACAAACAGGATTAACTGCATAAAAACATTTTTTTAAATGTCGCCATAGGATCATAGAAACTAATATCATTAAAAAGTATTTTTTCCTCCCACCGTAGAAATTTTTCGTCACATAGGCCTACTGAAATACGCAGTAGTTTCCACTTGTTTTCCATTTTTATGTTCTTATTAACTTCCATACTATTTTTCCCATTTATTTCTGTAATGTAAGTTTTATCGTCCAGTTTGATTTGGAAAAAAACCTTGGAAGTAATAAATCTTTTTCCAAAGCACATAAAATGCGAAGTTTTGTTCTCAAATGAAAATAATACGCTAATAGATTCACATTAAAATTTTCATATCTGGTTACTCGAGGGCTATATACTTTATGATCGAAAATATGGGCCATTCTTTTAAATTGACTTTCTAGATTTTAATATCACTGAAATGATCTCCAGATATTGCGTATAAATTTTACCTCTTTGTGAGGACCGTCTCTTATCGTGGTGCAGTATACCGTCGTTATATATTTAGTGAGTTTAGTAACATTTGATGGCGTACCCTTGTAATAGCTGGTCATAAAAAGTGCAGTGCGCCATATTTAATTTTTTTCGGATTCTTGTATAAAGGTCACTCGATGCATAATGCACTTAATATACTTCGGGAAGACAAAAATCGTGGTTTAGCGTGGCCGAGTTGATCGTCTATTTGACGTCTTTATTGACATAAATAAACAGACATTTGACTAGGAAATTTTCGTGTACAGCCTTCCAGAATGCAACAAGGGCACTATCTGTGACACAAATAAAAATTTAATGTCTTATAAAATACTTTATCACAGTGATAGTAAATCTGATCGTCTCTTAATTTGTTGCAAAAAGGAAATACATTTCCTTGTTACGATGTCTAAGCAGGTAATATCAAAGATAATTTTAGAAACTGTCGAAGCATTGAAATACTATGCCATGATATGTAACTTTAGAGCACAGTAAGTAATCAGTATATATATATCACCAAGTTTACTGCGTTCGACTAATTTTCCTTAAAATTAATTTTATATTTGCGCTGACTTACTTTTCGTAATGTTTCTCTTTTATGAAGTGTTGGTTTGTGATTTACTATTATTCCCAGTCTCAGATGCCAGAATTTTATTACGTCATTTTGTTTCTAATTGGTATTCAACTAACAAATATATAATCCACCGTTATTTTAATGAACTGGTGCTCGTTCACATCGAATTATAACATGCTATCTCGCGTTCTGGTACAACTGTAAGTAAACCATAATCACATCGCTGATTACTTGGACGAATCTATTGAATGAAGTCTGAGCTGCTTTGTGGTTGATGTATTATTCACACGATACGGTCGACTCCTATATACAGAGTTCCCGCAATTACCGATTAGTTGGTAAGGATGTAAGACATTACTTCACAGCTACACTAACAAAGACTCATATTGATACTGAAAGACAATGTACATTAGTAAGAAGGCTACACTCGTACTTAATCTATTATCATTATGAAATTGAAATTAATACACAGAGTTTCTGAATGAAGTTTAACGAAAAGCTAAGCTTTGTATTAAATCCGAGATTGGTTGAACTCTCCTGAACGAGGTATATTTAACATGGTACTGGAGATAGGTTGGAAAGTTCTTTTTTTGCTTAGCTAACCTAACATGGTAATCCTACTGGATAAAGGATCATACAGTTTAACTTGCAATCCGTGCCAAATGAGCGTTCTGTCGTACTTCACATTGCACAGCAAACTGTGCTAGTGATGATCGTCGGGATAAGGACCTTTAAAAATCCTCGTTCAGGTCTGGATTCAAACCAGGGACATTTCTAACTCCAGTCTCACGCCTTAACCACTTAGCCACCAGATAGCTTGTTAAAAAAACATCTAATCTAAGCTTTATGACAACCTATCCCAATAAAAACTCAATATTAATACCTAACCTCTTCAGGACTTGTGTGTCAGACAAGGAAATTATTTAGTTCGAAACATTTGAGCAAGGAGGTAAACAGTTTAGATAGCATACTTGTTTTAGGTGGCTTTCTACGCAGTACGTTATGCGCTATCACGCTACATCTTTTACACCTCCTCTGAGATGACTACGTGTGTGAACTATTCTCTGTAGTCATACACAAGTCTTTGCAGTTGTCGTCTTGTAGTTCATTAGGCGAAAACACAATTGCTATACTAATATATTTTTCTCGGGCTTCCAGCCGTGTTAATATATCATAATTGCGGGACGTTTCGAAGGCGTCCATCTCTGCCTCCATTCTCAACCAAATGTCAGTGTATAACTGTTTGTTTATTCAGCCGCTGCTACGGAAACGGTGTAAAACAAAAACCAACACAACGCGATTACGTCATCCGCTCTTCTGCTCGTTACCGGCGCGAAACTGTTTCAGCATTTTAATCGCCGGGTTCCAGGCCGCACTGAGTTGATAACCAGTGTCCCTGTTGACTAATAAATCAGTTAATCTTATTTCTACTCCTACTTTATGTACTTTCGGTAGACCGTACAACCTGGGAGGAACAGGAGCACGGGGTTGGAGTCGTCTTTTCACATCTTCTGGTAGTTCTAAGGAGCGGATCAGCTTCGTAGTCAAGTTGGTTAGCTTAGATGTAGAGTCACGGTTAATCTTCCTGTATGCTTGGAGTACCTATGCGACCTATTGTAAGTACAATTGATAGCCCTACGTACTTTTTGGCTAAACGCCTCAAAGATATTCTCAACCCCTTCGTAGGGAAGGCTCATCGCAGTATTCGAAATTCCAGTGAGTTTGTGGAAATCTTAGACAACATGAAGTTAGATCCTGGTGATTTAATGGTGAGCTTCGATGTGGTCTCTCTTTTTACTCGTGTTCCCTTGGTCGACTCCTTAGATCTGTTAAGGAGGTATTTTGATCAAAAAATGATTGATATTTTCCACCATGTGTTGACAACCACTTATTTTAAGTTTGAAGGATAATATTACGAACAAGTGGACGGTGTAGCAATGGGTTCGCCGTTGTCTCCTGTCATTGCTGATTTCTTCATGTAATTTTTTGAAGAAGAGGCACCACTCCAGCCGAAGTGTTTTTATAGGTATGTCGATGATACCTTTGTGATTTGGCCCCATGGCAGAAACAGTCTTGACCAATTCCTTGCGCATCTCAATTCAATCCATGAAAATATTCAGTTCACAATGGAATTGGAGGAGGACGGTTGCCTGCCGTTTCTTGATGTGCTTGTTATTAAACGTGCTGATGGTTCGCTGGGACACACTGTGTATCGGAAGCCTACCCATACCGACTTATATTTAAATGCCAACAGCTGTCATCATCCGGCACAACGAAACTCTGTATTAACTACCTTGGTACACAGAGCACAAAGGATTTGTGACAAACATAGCCTGCCTGGTGAATTGGACTATCTCCGGAAAACGTTTTTAAATAATGGTTATAATCAGGAACAGATTACTCGTGCGTTTAAACAGAAGGAAAATCGACGGAGAGATCAGAGTGATACCAAGGGCCTTGCGTTTCTGCCGTTTGTGGGTGCCCTAAGTTTCAAAATAGGTAGACTGCTATCACAACACGGAGTCAAGACAATTTATAGACCACCCACTAAAATTAGTAACTTGGTCGGCAGCGTTAAAGATGACCTAGGTATACGAACCACTGGTGTATATTATATACCATGTGAATGTGGCCGCGGTTACATTGCACAGACGTAGCGATTCATTGTGCAGCGATGTGTAGAGCACGCCAGAAATGTTCGTCTTGGGCAAGAAGAAAAATCTGCGGTGGCCGAACATAGTGTGCAAGAAGGTCACACTTTTGAATTTGAAAAAACAACCATTTTAGCCCGGGTCAAAGATTTTTGGGCCAGCGTTATTACAGAGGCTGTAGAAATAAGATTAACTGATTTATTAGTCAACAGGGACACTGGTTATCAACTCAGTGCGGCCTGGAACCCGGCGATTAAAATGCTGAAACAGTTTCGCGCCGGTTACGAGCAGAAGAGCGGATGACGTAATCGCGTTGTATTGGTTTTTGTTTTCCACCGTTTCCGTAGCAGCGGCTGAATAAACAAACAGTTATACACTGACATTTGGTTGAGAATGGAGGCAGAGATGGACGCCTTCGAAACGTCCCGCAATTATGATATATTAACACGGCTGGAAGCCCGAGAAAAATATATTAATATTCAACGCCGTGAAAAATTACGATCTTACACAATAGCTATACTGTCATTTTTCAAACATTTTCGATCTAATGTATCACATTTAGTTTTAAGTACGCATAGGTCCGTGTTCTCAGCAAATACGAAACCCAAAGAACTCAGTTTCATTTAAGGGTCCTTCGTTCGTCTGTGTCTCTTCTTCTGATGCTATTCTGAACATGGCAGCTGTACAGCTGCAACCCATAACGTCAGTTTATTGAATGAGGTAGTAGATAAACTACAGGTTAGATCTATCCGTGCTCTGAGGCGAAATGATAACAGTTGTCTTTGTTTTGAATAATTTTAATGTGGGCGTAGACACGATATACAGTACGTTGTTCAAACTGAAAAATTAGAACTTTACAGTTCAGTGCCAAGACTCGTGTGGTTTCCTAAAATTGCCTCGACTCTATCAGATTTCTAGCTCCGCTTACTAAAGTAACCTTTACAAATGACAACTTCCAGGTCTTCCAGAAAGCTTTCAGAAGTTCTATGAAAATGACCACTCTCCCTCCAAGTGGTAATTTTCCTAGTTTTTAAAGGCTAACATCATTTAGACACAGCTTAGTGTGCTAATAATTGCCCAGCTAGATTCAAAGACCAGCCTCCATTACATACACGTACGGAAAATTCTGTTCAGGCATCCCTTCAGCTCACATTATTGGCTACATCAAAGCACGCATCATCTTCTCCTGCGAATAGTGTCTCCTTGCTGTCTTGTCAACAGCATTTAATGCCTTAAAATGTGTCTAACTTCCAACTCCGTTTAAAATCCTGTATCTACAATTTGTCTGTGGCGACTGAAGCTTTCACTGCGCTGAGGCGCCCCACACAGGATCTGGAAGCTACAACGGGGGCGGTCACCAGCCCAGGGCGTCTTGACTGCGGTTGTTAGGAGTGTTTTCGTAGACATTAATACAAATGCCGGGACGGTCCCCAATCTCCGCCTAATAGACTATCCATTTCACAAACAAAAAAATACACTCATCACAAACAGGATATAGTTACACGTTCCGCAGACAGACGGCAGCACTTCTCTGCCCCCATTAGTACGCAGTACGACCTCACAGTAGGTCATGCGTCAGACAGGACAAACTGAAGTAAAATAAAAGCTCCAAATATGACCATGTTAACGAGGAGTAAAACCCTTTAAAGGCAACCAACACCAAAATGTTGGGATAAATTGGTGAAGAATAAGTAAAAGAAGGCTGCGATTTCACCAAATTGGTAACCTTTGACTAGTGAACCCACTTCAAGTATATGATAATACAGGGAGGGATTCAGAAGTAATGAGTAATGAGCCTTTGTTGAAAAGGACATATTTACTGAGAAAATCGGCACAACTGACTAATAGTCTTCAAAATAGGCGACTCCTACATCAGTACAGTTTTGTAGACTGCTTTTCCATGACTCGAAGGCGTCCACGTAGGTCTGTTCCGGGATGGCTGCAAGGGCTGGCTTGACATTTGCTTGTGTGTTCTCGATCAAGTGGAAGCATCTTCCTTTCAGCGCTGATTTTAAGCGCGGAAACAAGAAGAAGTCAGGAGTCTGGACTGTAGGGAGCCTGGGGGACCACCGGAACGTTCACCCCGACCAGGTAGGCGCTAACGATGAAGGCGGTGTGACTGGGCGCATTATCATGGTGAAGCATCCAGCTGTCCTTGATGTCCCTACGCTTGTGCGCGACGTTTCTTTTCAGGACTTCCGAGTAGTAAGCAGCATTCACGGTCACTCCGGGTGGGACATCCACTTCACTCTGAAGAAGGCGATGAGCAGGGTCTTCGTCTCCGATTTGCTCATCCGCGCATTCTTTCTTGGGACGGGGTGAGTTAGACGTATGCCACTCAGAGCTTTGGCGTTTTGTCTTTGGGTCGTATTGGAAAGTCCAAGTTTCGTCACCGTTTATTACCTTTTCAAGAATGCCAGGGTTGTCTCTGCACATTTGTAGCAGTTCTTGACATTGGAGCACTCGGTTGTATTTTTGCTCTTCATTCAAAACTCTCGACACGAGATTCGCGCTAATCTTCCGCATGTGCAAGTCCTCGGTAGCAAAGCGTTGCACCGTTGCCTCCGGTAAGTCTAGGGCCTCTGTTACTTGGTAGAGATTTAAACGCTGGTCCGTGCTAAAAAAGTCACGCCCTCGCTGCACTTTAAAGTCAGTTCAGGTCTTCGACGGCCGTCCGGACCGGGGTTCGTGGGTCACCTCTTCCCAGCCCTCCCTAAAAGCCTTGTGCCACTTTTTCTCTTGAGAATAAGATAGACACTCAGTCCCAAATGCCTTTAGGAAAGAGACTTGCCTAACCGGAAGCAGACCTTGATAACGTACCGTTGCACTAACGAACATTCCATTCTGGCGTGTCGTTAATAATGTTTTAATTTTTTAATTATATGAAAAATATTTATATTGTATTTTTGTTTAATGTTGAGTTAACGAATGATTTATGCGTCTTATCTAAAAACTTACTCTAAAATATTAAAATCGAATCTTGAATAAAATGTTAGCATATTTTTTTTATTCCGATTCATTGGGAATGTTTCATAGTGGATGTCTTATACCTGAATTGACTGCCTCCAACGCATCTGTGGAATTAATGCCCGGCAGAGCTGAGTTTCTCCTCTGGGCCACACAGTGTATGCGTCACGAGGCGCCAGTCAACTCAGCAAGTGCGGCCTGCCCGTCGGACCGCTGTAAAAGTGCTGCGCCTGCAGAGGCGGCAGCCAGCCAGCGCGATAAAGCGGAGAGAGGCCGGAATCCTCCCGCCTTATTCCAGCCACCCCCGACAACCCTTCCGGCGAACGATCGTAATTCCGGCACGTCGCCAGCCGTAAATTCCGCTTACCTGCCGACCGACCTGTCTTATTAAATATGACCCACCCACAGGACTTAATGAAAAACCCCTTCCCCGCCACCGCCTTCCGTCATATTACCAACGACATTTCTTCTGCTACATTTACGAAGGAGATCAATTTAGAGATAGTAGCCACCAGAGATTATATTTTTTGTTTGACGAAAATCGGGTATCTTTGCTACTGTGGCCGTAAGAGAGTCCTGTCAACCGAAGCTTGAGTGTCTGAACCGAAATTGCTGAAGACACGCTGAAGACAAAGAGCTGAAAATCTCTCCATTGGAAAATTCCCCTAATCTTGCACCGTAGCCAGCGCCATCAAAATTTATTTTGACTGAACTTCTCATACTAACTCAATTATTTATGATAATCTCTTTATTGTATAATTCACATAGTTGAAGGAATTAGAACATGGTAACACCAAACGGATTGGGTTTGATTTTTAGTTCTGTAGTATTAATGGTTTGAACTTGAACCAATATCAACTTACCGCAATCACGCTGAAGTAATTTGTTTCAAATGCTTCATCCGGAAAAATAACATATATTATTATTGTTGAAAGGTAATTCCTCCTAAAAACACAGCAACACTTGCGATGTAACTTGTACTAACTTCAAACAAATATACAATCATTGGTTTGTAAAGGGAGATAAATATTGTTTATACAATATTGTGGTAGCACTTTCTGTAGCTACAACAATGTTGAAAACTTAGAGGTTATTGTGGAAAGTAATAGAACTAAAAACGTATGCCATAGTGATCAAAAATGGTTTTTGTAACTGATGTACGTACGTCAAGACAATTTCGAGCATAAGGACGCTAAGGTGCAGAAACTTCGCACCGTGTTGCGGTAGTTGAAGAACTTTTCGCCATCCACCTCTGCCACTAAGGAAGAATAAGTGATGGCGCATAATTTTAACCACCAGATTGTGTTTCCATGATCTGGGGTGAATACCAAGCTCCTTAGTTCTACGGTACAAACTGGCAACATGTGATTCGTCCTGGATGAGGACATCAAACTTGGCGCTTGAGTGTGCACAAGGTTTTATCATATCCGTCTTCCAAGTGAAACACGAAGAACGCTATCTGGTTAACACAAACAACAACACTAGCTAAACGAGGGTGGAAATGGGAACCAAACATAATTTCCACGATTAGTGTTATTGAGTTGGTTTTTCCATACATGGCAACCAACGTCTCCTAGATCACTCGATTCGGAGCGCATAGGGACTTCTACACAGAATGATTTATACATAGACTGGAATCATGAAATACATGCAATGACTGTATAACTTAATACATCCAGGATATAAAATATTACCCTTCTATTCCTAGCCTGGATTATTTTGGTATTATCACACAAAAGTGATCGAGAAATCTGCAATACCTTAAAGTTTGCAATACCACTATGTATCAGGGAAATCAAGATAATTCTAGTAATCATTTTGGAATACTTTTCAGACTGCATTGCAGTCCCATTGAATTGGCAGCATTATTTGCACATCTATCGCAAGAAACCGATATAAACAACTTTTGTTTTGTTTTTTGTTTATATACATATACTGTATTCAGAACTAACTGTCCAGGATTGAAAATATTTTTATACTCGCAGCAGTAAAATCGTCCAGCCAGCAGAGTTTGAAATAGTTCAAAATTTGCAGCGATAAAATATGGAAAATTGTTTAAAGATTATGATCTAACTGATCATTTGAGGTGATACACTAAATTTTCAATCTTCTCCCAGAGAAACCGAGTCACAACAGAGCCTTCGCCCAGCCAGATATTCAAATTCTCTACTTAATAACAACATGTTGGTTTTCAGTAATTATAAGAATTTATTGGCATGTTTTTCTTTTTGTCATTCACTATAAGAATTGGGCTATTAATTTTTTTCTTGAATATATGTCGTTTTTGCCCACAATTGATTTTACAAAAATTCTGTTTCCGAATGTGGCACAAATTTTTCATTTTGTTAGGCCTTCAATTACAGGAATTTTCCAATCGTATTCATTTATTAGTAATAGCCTTGCACTCGATAACACCTTATATCTATATATATATATCACTTTTCTCCAGAAAAGGTAAATATCTCTAGTTTAACATATTTAACTGAACAATAAGCGTAAGAATATCTATATACCAAATTCAATATCGCAGGTGATAAAATAGGAAAAGAGTAGGAACAGGAATTTCTGTTTGGTATGAAAAATAATAAATGAAATAGACAGATTGTTTCTTGGAATATAGAAAGAGTGTCTCATGTTTGGAAGTAGCTGGATATGATTACCTGTTTCCTACCTTTCTGATGAAGACTTTTTTCCAAATACTCATAATGTGCTGCGTGGGATTGCTGCAGAATCAGCCCACGTGCGTTTGCTTTCTGCACATCCTTGAAGCAGAAATATCATTACTTGAAGCTAACCGCAGCATAATAGTCATTGCTACTATTCACTTCGTAAATTTTCCTTTCCGTCTCCTTCTCTGTTATTATTATTATTTTCATCAATACTGAAAATCTGTTTTGTTCTATCATGTCAAGAAGTTTTCATTTCTGATACTTACTGATGTTTTTACAGATTCTTGTGTTGTCGTATACATAGAGTGAATAGTTTTAAAACCTCATGTCACTTGACAGAATTCGTTATGGCTTTCAAAACATTGTAGGGGCTTTAATCATTTTGTAAATTTGTAGAGAGATTTCTCTATGAACTTTGCTTCTTACGAAGTTGTTTATTACGCCTCGTCGTAGCTGGTAATTATGGATCATATTTTTACCATCGCCACTGTTATCATTTGATACTCAATAAACCATAATTTTGAAGTGAGAGAATAACTATTTTTCCACGGATGACGCTTTTTAGTCGTAGTGGTAACCTCCACCTACACCAAGCAAACTATGTCTCTTAAGCCGGGCACACACACTCATGCTTGTCGATCGTTTTGCTTGTGCAGTCTCAAGTTGTAATACAAGACGGAGTTTGTGTGGGGACAAGTCGATCGACTTAATTGTTGTGTTCCGTGTTCCGTCAATTGAAGGAATGAAGAGTGCTTTTCATTTTCCGTGCGTGTTCCTACTTGCCGCCCAGCAAAACTGCGTGTGTGTGCGTACTTCCGTCTTAAGTCTTCTTAGTAGAGAATGACTTATATAAGACAACTGTCGCGTGAATTTCAAACTGAATTTATGAAAATGAATTTCTGTGCAAATTCAAAAGTTAAGATTATTTAAACAAACAGAAAAAAGTGCTGTATATGATATTGTTATCAATAAATTGAAGGAAGTTGATGAACACGAAAATAAATAAACTGTTATTAAAAAAGTGAATTAATTAAGAACTTGTTTTTGGAAGACACAGAAAAAATATAGTGAATCGCGGTGATCTGGGTCTGGTATCGAAAACATCGAAAAGCCAAATTTTTTGTATTTCGACAAAAGTTGCTGTTTCTTACTGATCAAGAAACGCCAAGACAGGATGGCATAGACAACATTGAAGAAACAACTGCGGTTTCAGTTAATGAGCTATGTAACAAATATAATTTTATTAGCAAACACAACTAGATACATAGTTACAGTATACGTATAAAATGTCAAATTATACTTGCTGACGTTTTAGAACTATGAAAAGAGCACAAAATGGGTTCTTTATTTTGAGATGGTTGGGTACAGGTTTTAACTGGCATAAACATTGTTATCTTTCGAATGAACTTTTCCTTTACTGTTAAAATATTCCAAAGAAAGTTTCTAGCAACAATTCATTTAGTAAATTGATGTGACTGAATTGTGCTTACTTTAATAACCACTGTTTTGACCATTTATGTCTAAATCTGTTTTCTTTCTAATTATCAGCAAAACAGCCGCAACAGAAAATAATTTCTGTGTGACAGCCATATTGCCATTTAGCAACCGACAGCTAAATGAAGTAGTAGACGGAGTGTCTGTGGGCTCAACTGCGTTTCGTCAAATGTTCCGTCTTGCATTACAACTTGAGTGTACAAGCAAAACGATCGACAAGCATGAGTGTGTGTCCCAGGCTTTACAGGTGAAACAGACACTCTTCTTAAGTTATAGTAACAAAGCATATAGTGGTATAAAGTCTACTTTCGGCGAGAGAATGTTGGCCGGTAGCGCTGTCGCTACTCCTGCTGGTCCGCAAGCCAATCCACGCACGTCTCGGATTTGGCGCGAGTGCTCGTTGTGTGTTTCGGTGGAGGGAACTTTCGCGCCGGAGCAGCGGTACGAAAGAAAAACACAATTTTCGCCGCTCGTTATTTGAAGCACGTCTCATGGCAGAGAAACTGAGCGGGGTCTCGCGGTGTGAAACGAAGTTACGGGAATACGCCACGCTCTTATTCGCATGCAGCCTGCGAGGAGACGGGGCGGCCAAACGAGATAACCTGTACCCCGGGAAATACATTCCGCGGGGCCCGTGCGCCGCTTTTAACCTTTCTTCGTCGTCGACTGCGAGCGTATTCACTTCTCACGCAGACCTTGGCCTTTTGTGTTCCTCGACTGATAAGATCGCTCCAACACTGCCATTTCACTTCTGTCTGAAGCGCAATCTAAATAGGCTTTCATTTCCGAGACAAATGTCGTAAGTGGACTGTTTGCCGATAGCGCAGTCGTTGGCACAGCTGCGTAGCTAACAAGAACCAACAATTTTCTTGCCCCGATTTTGTCTAACAATGTGTTAGGTAGTCGAATTGTTGCACTACACGCAATTCTTTAAATGAGCGCAATGTTAACAGGAATGAAACCTCCCGACGCGCTTCTGGATTTATATATGAGGTAAAGTTGTTTGTTATGGCTATGTTCGAAAAATTAATTGAAATTGACTCTTTTAATAACCACATGGCTGCCACAATTGTTTTTAGAATTTTTGTTTTTCAAGGCATTATGTATGAACTACTTAATATAATTCAATGGAATTTTCATAGTTTGAAAGCTTAAAATCTGACTTAAAATCTGACTTAAAATCTGGGGTTTGTCTTAACCTGCTTTCACCTGACACCAGAGCAGGAAAGTAAAGTTTTTTCAGAGCACCAGTCTTTTTACTAATAATCTAGTGTAACATGAAAAATACTGCACCAACTTTGACAGGGTTATTACAAGCCTCAGATTTTGCATTAAAATCACAGATATACCTAATAATCTGGCACAAAGGAGATTATTAAAATATGTATTGAATTTTTTTATATAATCTGAAGCAACTTGATGAACTAGTTTTGAAGAGATATTCACAGACCTAAAGCTTTAGGTGTGGCATAAAATCTGAGGTACACGTTATCTGATAAAGTAATTTGTGATGGTTAAAACTGCACTTTGAAGTAATCGCCAACAGTCTAAGCGATATCTATTGTTCGTTTGTCTAAGTATTAGTTATTCACTTTAAAATATTAATGGAATGTGAAATATATATATATATCACATTCCACGAGATTTTAATATATATCTATATTTGAATAAACCTAAAATATATTTACATTGCATCTTCGTATGAACACCTTGCCCTTGTTCGTGCGTACGGGGTTACCACGGGGAATATTTCCTCCACCATGGGAACGTCAGGTAAGATGAACTAGGATGGTTTCCCATCGCTTTCCCCAGTGTAACAATGTGAATGGCCGTGCCAGTCCGCGTGTAGATTAATGAGGATGATTGATGAAAGAAGTGAGAGGGTGAAATCCGGTGTCAGCACATTTAGACTTAGTTAGGAATTTTTAACAGTTGTGTGTTATCATATGAGTTACGCTAAGACGTTCAGATTTCACGTTAAACTGTACAGATTAAATAAATTAGAATTACTAGAAAGAGGAATGACGATAAAGGGCAAAACCATGAAAATTAAGAAGTATTAACCACAATATAAAAATTATGAGAGATTCGGTATTAAAAAGGACATATCTTTAGAACAGATTTTAACAGATTAACAAAAACGATATTCAATTAACTTTGTGGAAAAAATCATCAACAAGCTGGATTCAAAAGGTAAATAAATTTTAAAAAGGTTAAATAAATGAGAAGAGGAAAATATGGAAAGAGAGATCATTAGAAAGACGGTATTCAGCTTGGAAGAATTCCAAAGGTGAAGAGAAAATAATTGCAATCCGAAGTGGTCTGTAGAGAGGGAGAAACACAGTGGAATGATGAAGGAATATTGGATTGAACAAGGATGAAGAATTAGGACTGGCACGTGGATCTAGAAGGCCTCATAGGAAAGAAGAAGAAAAGGGATGACTATGCTCAAGCTGACGACCATAAATTTGCCTCACTGCTTGTCTTGTTCACATTGGATATCACTCGCGAAGAAAGCAATCAGTTATTTCTTTACTTTGATGCAGTTCGCGTTGAGAGTCGCACAAAGCTGATACACTGAGAAGGCGTACGCATTACATCGGATTATTGTGTCTACGGTAACGTTGCCACCCTTTGTGATCGGAGTATCTCCCCAATCGACGGAGCTGGCGCGCCTGCCTTTACGCCACAGTAGCTACCGTACGCTACACGCTCTGCCGTGCTGATGTGTGCAGGCGAGACGCAGACACGTACGCCTGGCATACAACATAGTGCGCACATAGCGTCTGCTAACGGACGGGGTGTACTGTCTATACTGAAACTCTGTTTATCTCCATTTCAACATCTAAAAGCTGTATTGTAATTATTAGAATATTTTGCTTTGTGTTTGTATTTATTTATTCATGCAGTGGAGGAAAGGAGTATTCTGACATCAATATGATTATCAGAGTGCGCATCGTCCAGACCAAATGGGATCTTACCAATTAGTAATCCTTACTCAAAACTTTCAGGATTCAATCTGCAAAGATCGATTTGAAGTAAATTAAATCGCTTTAGATCTGGCACGGAATGAACTGCTTCTACCTTCCATAACTGGGGCTGTGTAGATTCACCTTACTGCGACTGTGGTGAAGTCCCATATTGTGCAGGATTGCTTACTCCATGCCTTTCCGGGAAGTCTGGAAAATTTAAATTCAGCAACACCGGAGGCGGTGGCCTGGATTGATGTCAGGTTGTAGAGATTGTGAGGTAACGGCTTCTTCACCCGCTTAACTTTGTATATATATTTTCAAATAGTTCCATAATTGAAGTATTATTTTATTATTTTGAATTCCATTTTATGAGTTTCCATAAGTGTCAGGTTACCATCAAAATAAATAAATAATCATGGCTAGTTATTGAATGCCCATATACAGTTGCAAGATGACTTTATCAGCAGTGTACAAAGATTGTTTTCTATTTTCAATGTTTGTTTTAATTATGTAATTGGATACTGATTACTCTATAAATTGTAATGCATGGAACAATCACTAAATAACGAACATTTATTTTGGGAAGTCAACAAGCGGCACATCACTTGACAATCGTCACTTAATGGCTCTTTTTGTAAATAAGTTAAATTGTTTGGAGAGGGTTTATTGTTTCACGCTAAAAATGTAACCACTTCCATTAAGAGTAATTTTGGCTCTAATTTCCTCAATTATTCCTATTATTTAAATTTATTCCAAACTAGTGAAACGTATCTCACTTTAATGCACAGTCTTAATTATCGGGTTTCAACTGATGTATTACAACTTCAAAAATACATTCACATCACAGCGAAGTGTTATCACAGGCCTTTCTCAATACTGTCTTTTTTTCTTTCAAATGAGAATTGTTATGGCAAGGGGTAAGGAATGCAGTATCGAAGCAAAAAAGTCTATACTTCCCATCCTCTCCGAGTCAATACTGCTGGGGGAAATAGTAGCATTTCGTGAAAAAAAAAATTCTCTTGTCGCTATGATAGAGAATACTATACATCACCATCAACAAAGCCATGAAGACGTCATCTGGTAACCCAGGCTTGGTGCCTGTCCCGCAGCGATTTACTCGTCCATGACAGCGGAAATTTAGCTGGGTGGTATCCATAGGTATCAACAGTGATTGAAGAATGCTCATGTGCTACTGTTTTAAGTGGATGAGAGTGATGGGTATAATTTCAGTGTACTATGTTGTTTACGTTGTGATCGAATGAAAGCTGAAAGGAAGAATAGAAGGAAGAATAGGTGGGATCCCTGTGCTGGCCCGTTCAGGAGCCGCTAAACTTAACGACCCCATCCGGCAGATGAATTACTATCGTAAACCTTCCCTCCATACGCACTGTTAAGAGGTTTGAGATTTAATCTAGAACTGACCACCTGGTGATTAGGAATTGTGCGCTACCATCTCTCCTTCCATGCCGGACAAGTCTCAATGGCAAAAATTTCTTTCCTCAACAGGTCTCGACCCACTTAGCCCTGTGTCAGGCACCGGTCATTATAACGGTGCTGTAACCACCAAGGGTGTGCAACAAATCCATATAAGAATTTACATGTGCTATGCTGAACTCAAGTATAGTGCATCGTCGGAACTTAAGGGCCTTAAGCATCAAGGTTCTTGAAAGCACGCTCATGTTTCATAATATTGTCTTAAAGTTATTTTGCAGCTTCATTCGGGAATAACATCGGTCTTGAGTATCTGTGGGAAGATTCTCTTTTTTAGGTAAGGGTGTCAGGGATTGGAATGAGTTACCAAGAGAAATGATGAATAATTTACCGAAAACTTTGAATGAATTTAAAGATAAAATTTGTAGAGGGCAAATGAAGGTAGGTGCAGGATATGGGGAAGAAGGGTGTGTAGGGAAATTGCCACCAGAGCCTGTGCTCCACTGCAATTAAATTAAATTAAATCTGACGCTTTCCGGTTTGAATCCCAGGCCTACCATTTAAGGCAGTTAATCATACTTTCAGCTTAGTTCTTATACGGTACGCTAAGATACCAAATGGTTTGAATTCAGCGTTAAACTATCGCTCCGGACACGACGAATGTGCAACAACCTAAACCCTTTTACCAGTCAGTCACTGGATGGGACACACGGCTATTATAAAAGAGTTCTAAATTCTCTCACAGTAACTCACAAGGGACATACATGCCTGGCTAAATGCACCACAGACGTTCCAAACTGATAGATACATTCCAAATACGTACACGTTTTAGCAAAAGAATGAACAATCTGGCTGTTCTAAATGTACGACAATGTATCATTAAAATATAGTTACTAGTTCATATCGTTGCAACTTTGTTATTAACTAAACATGTCGTAGAAATTACACACGGCAGTCAATCAGAGAGTCACATCTTCAATAACGCTTGATCGCTAAGCAGGGCAATTGTTTAAGCTTTCTGGCCTTGCAATAGAAAGCTGCAGGATTTAATGTTCTCCCCACAACTCTCTCTAGGAGGAGCGGGAACGAGGTGATCACCATAACCCCTATGGTCAACTGGAAAGCTTGCCTCGGAGTAGTGCTTGGGAATAGATTTGGTTAAAAAAAATTTTTCCAGGAAGAAATTTAGGAGACGTTCCTACATATATTTTCTGTGATTGAGACCTGCTCTGAAACATATGATCTGGTTACATTTCGCGTTCTTGCTGAATATGATATCCACCTGACCGATAACAACTAACATAATCACCAGCTATTAAGTGCTATTAATCGTTTATCTTTTGCTGCAGAAGCTAAAATTGCGTCCCTATGTAACGTGGATGCTGGTCGTTTTTTTTTTTATTAAAATTTTTTGTTATCAAATATCGTATCTGATATGTTTCATATTTATTTCTCTCGAACCTCTCCCGTTCAAGCCATGATAGTACAGGGAGAAAAAGGTAAATTCTCTTATTACCTTGTTAATAACTATAGCAATTTTATCATTGTGTTTGAGATCACCAGCTGTTGTTCCAATAAGCAGTAATAGATAATCAGTATCATTTTATTCATACGATTGATCCACTTTACTTTGGTGTTAAAGTTGCTATAATTTTTCGTGCAGTGCTGAAAATATTTAGATAATCTCCCTTAGAGTTAAATTCGAAATAATTGACGTATAAGGAGGTTTAATACTTGATAACACGAGGTATACGGAGTTTTGACCAGTAGATAGTTAAGAGTAGCCAAGGCACTGCAGAGCTTGGATTCATCACTTTTTTTTCTGTCATCAATCTTTCGACTGGTTTGATGCAATCATTCCTTCCTATCTTTCGTAACCTTTTCATCTCAACATATCACATACATCTTACGTCCTCAATTATCTGCTTCATATATTATAATCTCTGTCTTGCTCTACAGTTCTTACCTTCAACTGTTCCCTCCACTAACAAATTAACCAATCCATCATGTCTCAAAATATGACCTACCAGCCTGTCTCTTCTTTCTGTAAGATTCTTCCACAGACTTCTTTCCTCACCCATTATTTCCAAAACTCGTTCATTTCGTACTTTGTCTGTCCATTTAATTTTCAGCATTTTTCTGTAGCACCACATTTCAAATGCTTCAATTTTCTTTCTTTCTGGTATTCCTAAAGTACATGTTTCGCTACCATATGTAGAGAATTAAAAAGTTCTTTCTTAATCCTAGATCAATGATAGAAACGAAAAGATTTTTCTTTTTCCCGAAGCACTTTTTGCTAGTGCTATTCCGCTTTTAACATCATTCCTGCTTCGGCCATCAGTTGTAATTTTGCTTCCCGAGTAGCAGAATTCACTTATTCTCCTATTGCATCCGATCCTATTTTTATATTTAATCTACTGTGATTGGTATCATTTATGCTACATTTCATCACTTTTGACTTGCTTTTTTTATATGCACTCCAAAATCTTTCTTCAGTATTTTGTTCATGTCATTCTGTAACTTCTCAATATCCTCAGCCTGTTCTGCTAACAAGACAATGTGATCAGAAAATCGTAACATACTGATTTTTCTCCTAGAACACTTATGCCATACGAAATTTTTTCTTTTATTTCCTTTATAGCTTCCTCTGCATACAAGTCGAATATTAAGTGGAATAGACTACAACCTTGACTCACATTCTTTTTAACTGGAGCATGATTCTCTACTTTCATTATCGCCACTTGATCTTATATAGTTTACAAAGTATTTTTTATCTCGATATCTTAGACCTGACTTCTTATAAATTTCGAACATTTTTCCCACCTAACACTATTGAAAGCTTTTTTATAAATCAATAAATAAATACAAATAACGAGCAGTTACTAACGGATCCTGTCGCTGAGCTGATGAGCTGATGTATGTTACAATTGTCGCATCAGTGAAATAAGGCTATGTGCGCTGATTACTGATAGTCTTATCAGCTGGCTAGCTGTGTGACATGTCAGCTGCGGCAACTGACGACGTTAGCGCACACTCACTGGCTTGAGTGCTGTATAGATAAACTATCTATGATTCAAGGACTCTCACTACTCGCATTGTCAACGTTCATTCGTAATTTCCAAACACAGTACGTTTTATACCGACGGTTGAGACAGAAGCTTGTGAAAAAATTCAAGTGAAATACCTCTAAATCAATGGTGACGTGATTACATTTTATATTTTCGCTTTGGTCACATGTGAAAACATTCTCTGGAATTTGGAACAGTGTATATAATTACTAACAAGCCAATAACATTACCAATTTCTTATTACTGGTTAAGTACTTAACATCCCATTGGTATATTCAATTTTAATGACAACATATTACATTTCATATTAGTTACTATATATGAATGAATTTTCTAGTTGTTCATTTTTTCACCTCCTCAATCAATATCCCAAAAACATATTCTAAGTAGAACATTTTTTCACAGAGCAAAATCTGTTCTGAAGAAATAATTCAGCCCGATTTAAAAATTTAAATTTTCGTAGATAACAGTTAATTTACTGTGGATAGACGTTCAATAAAGGAGGTCCAGCGAATGTTGTCCCTTTCTACACTGATGTCAAATACTTGCGATCTTTTACACGTTACGTTTATTCCTAGTGGTATTGCTATGTAAACTGAAGATGAAGTACGCAAGATTATAAAACCAGAAAAAAATCGGGAGTATATGTTATACGCGAACCTCGCCATGTAGTCTTATGCCTGCCCACCTTCCACGTGGCCGGAAAGATTATTAATGCAGATCTTCGAACATTTCACGCAACAAACCGTCGGTCTCGAGTTGTGTTTTTTCTTATATTCCTCTCTTCTTGTGTGCTGATTTCCCAAAAGAGCAGAGACAGGGGCAGACTCGGTTAATCTGACGAAGAACGACTGCCCTCTCTGGCGGTCTGCCGGAATAATGACGCCGAAATTAGATACTCGCATCTTCCTCTGGAGTAGAAACGTCTTCCAAGTGTTTAAGGATACAGAGTTTTTCTGTAGGCGGCCTTGACTTACAGATACCCGACTTCTGAAAAAAAATCAAATTATAAAAGGAAGTGTTTATCTCTATCCGATTGTGCGCACTGTGGATAAAGCTGTGACTGGAACAAGCAGACCATATTAGACAGAAAATTAAACCTATACCATTTCATTTCAGAACGTTTTTTAACAAATTATATTAACAGAAGAGATTGAATTACGAACCAATAAGAAACAGTGTTTCTACCCTACTCCTAAGTATACAGACATACACTTGAAAATTGAACATAGACACTATTTAAATACATCTATGAGAATCGTGCCTTTCCACAGAAGCCTTAGGTCAAGTGACAACGAGGTCATTACACTCGCGAAGGTATTACCGACAAGGAATGGGAAGGTAAATTGGGCGTGATCTTTTTGGAGATACCCTGCAGGTACTCGACTTCAGTAGAGTGTAGAACTAATGCGAGTGACCATACCGGGACGGAACTCCGGTCCTATCAAATGCTAGGATTAAACTTTACCGATAATCCAGCATGCCCAGTAAAACAAATGTCAACCAGTGCCTCGTTACCATTGACAAGGATAGATACAGTTACAGAATACTGCGGGAAGAAGCTTAAAAGTTTATTACAGTGAGCTGTGTTTGAGGTTCCAACAGACAACGGGACTTTAATTGCAGTAAAATTTAAGGTTTATCCTCACTTCTGATTGTCTATAGATGGGAACAGTTGCTCAAGGTTGGATTAAACATTTATGTAGAACAAGAAACATCCAAAAGCCAAAAATATCAGTTCTTTCACTAGATTATGTGTTTCTTTGTTCATGATAGAGATGTACACACTGGCATCAAGCTTTAACGCTGTAATTCTATGGTTATATGATATACTATTATAACGTCATAAAATAAAGGACGATTCGACGTGAATTAAACTAATGCACGAAGTTATTGAAAGCCGAAAGAAAAAGGCGTGAAGAGGTATTCTGCATAATGCTTCCGTTATTCATGTTGTGGAATTCAGGTATCATTGAAATGCGCGTATAGGCAGAATTCAACCGTATCTTACTTGCTTTACGTCTGCAGGTCGTATGGCTTCCAGTCATGGTCCCAAGCGAAAACAAAAATGAATCGCCATCAAAGTCGTCATTCGTGTGCAGCGGGATAATGTCATCAAAACACACAAAGTTCCCACTGCTGACTCCGCACTCTTCAGCAGGTGAGGAACCAATCGCGGTAGGTAAGTTGAATTGAACTAAATTGCGCAGGAGCGCATGCTCCCGTGGCAATTTCCGGAGTCAAGTATTTACCCCTCTTTTATTATTATACTATATACTTTGAGCATAAAACTCATCCACCTATCTACTTTTGCCATTTACAAATTTTAATTTTTAATTACTTCAGCGTTCTTGGTAAATTATTCATCACTTTACTTACTATTTTATTCCAATCCCTGACATCATAATCCGCAAAATAAATTTTTCCTACTCCACTACGCATGAAATTGAGTGCCATTGTGTACACATGGTCGTCTTTTCCCTTCCATTCGATACTCCTAATTCTTCAAACAACATTCCTCAAAGTCCCACCACCTACATACGCCTCGTAAATTACCAGCACATTTTTCATACTCCTTTCTTCCAACGACTCCAAATCTAGCTCCTTCATCATATCAGTTACTGACTGGATCCTGCGGTAATTTCCGGAAACAAATCTAGCTGCTCTCCTATGCATGCCTTCCATCTCTTATACTTGATAGCCAAATATGGGTCCCAAATTACACCACCATATTCAAACAATGGTTTGACCAAAGGTTTGGAACCCAATGATTCAGCACCTCCTACTTCTTCACCTAATGAAGTGAACAAATCAGCTTGAGAAACCTGTGTTAAGTGATGTTATTCACCTGTATTTCGCAGTACCATGGCAACAATGTCCCCATTCTCACAACAAATAACCGCATTTGCTTTCTTGTCGATATATATGATACGTGTATTGCCTGCCGGAAAAAGGTACCCAAATTCATTTTTATTTTTCTTTTAACACATTGACTGCCACGTGAGCCAATGTTGGCTCACAGTTGCATGGGTTATGACGCCACGTGAGCCATATTTGGTTCACGTATACATTTTGCAGTGAGCCGCTTGAGCCATAACTGGCTCACATGCAGAGTTGTGTTTAGAGGCCTCGTGAGTCTCATGGGGCTCACAGATAATGTGTTTCAACAATGGGTTTAAAAGTGGAGGCTCCACTGAAAACTCTGATGTTCTTAGCAATTAATATTTTTGCATTTGGTAGCCCTGGTGATTCCTAACTGCAACCGTCAAAGATCAACTTACGACGACTCAGCTCTAGTACTGTTTTGTTTTGCTGATTGCTCGTGTATGCTATTTGAGGTTACGTTTGTGTATTTGGTTAGTTTCCTAGTTTATTATTATGGCCAAAAGAAGACAAACTTTTTAAGAACTTGAACATCTAGTGAATGAGGCTATGCAAGATAGCTTATCAAGTTATCAATTTTATATGTAGCTAATATAAGCAAATAAACTAAAAGTTTGAATCATTTCTTGAAAAACGATTTTTTTTTTATACCTATTGTGTTTTAAATGATGTGAGCCACATGTGGCTCACGTGGCGACAGATCGTAATTGTGTTAAAATGTAGTTGTTGGGCCACGTGAGCCATATATGGCTCACACCTGTTATCAGTCCACATCAGTCATAACTTGATATTTTATGAAGTAACTTAGTTCTACATGATCAAAAGAAGACATCTGAGGCAAAAAATCAATTTGGCCTCACAAGTAATATTCGTGATTTCAATGTGGCTTAGCAATACATAGTCCAAGTTTCATCATGGCAGTCAATGTGTTAAAGCATATAGTTTATAGCAACCGTTGATTTAAAGAATGTAAAATGTATTCTAACAGTTGATTGTAACGTAATTGCGTCAACTTGCGCTCGCATTGGGGACAGGTGGGAGCATCCGGATTAGATTCCAGCCTGTTGACCTCTCGGCGTGGTCCGAATACTGTGCTTGTTGACGTAGCTTTAATTGAACACGAGCCAGCTCAGCTAGCAGGGTCAACACCGGAGCGCTGCCCTACCGGACAACGTACGTAGCTGCCAGGCGCTCCACACACTAATGCGCGCTCTGAAGGCTCAAAAAGATAGGGAGGCTCCACATACACACTGTAGTCGATGTAGCATGGGTTTTAATTATTTAAGTCACCATTTGGATAGCGAATTTTGATAATCGAACCGAATGGTAGAGCTCCAGGTTAGGTTTAAAAATACAACATTCATAAACAGAAGTATGGAATTGACAGTAGAAAAAGCGAATGTTTTTAGAAAATATTTGACGCATTTCATGGTTAGGAAAATGATCTGTTTGGTTAGTGTTACTAATGTCTGAAAACAGCTGTTATCTGTTTTACTTTTTGAAATTCGAATAACGCTAAATTTGTAAATTTCCTATGCTATCTTCGAATCCACAAAAAAATACGTAATTTAGTATTATTTCAAAATTGCAGAATAATTTTTTTAGTTACTTTCAATTAACCTTTAACAAGTTAGCTTTGAAAGTTATTACTTTGCAACTTGTTACAAATATATTTGTTAATTTACAGGGAATATTCTTCTGTGAATTACATTTATTGATATATTAAACTGAAATATACCTTCTGTGCTAAGAAAGAATTTTACAAATGATGACAAAGACCTAATGGAGACGAAGCAAAATGCGTTAGTTATTGTTTGCAACACGTATGAACAATTTTAAATATATATGAGCTTTAATATAGCCGTCTGATGGCGGAGTGGATAAGGTGTCTGACTGGATATCTAAGGGCCCCTGGTTCGAATTCCTGTCTCTATGGAGATTACCCGTCCTTCACCTCTGGCATAGCTCGCTGTGTAATGTGAAGTATGCAAGAACGTTTCCGTGGTTTATATAAGTACCCTTAGAGATGAAAGGAACTGGCTATCCTACTTCTAATAGTAATGGTATATATTTGATCCCCATAACCAGGTTATAAATTATAGGACAATAATAATTGCTTTATTTTATAAGTAGACGATGGCAGATAGTATTTGTATGTAATAAAATTTTGGTACGGCGGTGCAAGATTCATGGTGCGGGTGGTGAAGGATGAGAGTGCGCAGATGATAGGGAATTTCCTCGTAGGCCTGCGAGCGTGAGGCGGTTTGGCGAGCGGGCTTGCAGACCGACACAGTGGAGCCAGACCTAGCGGTGTTGTCCACGGCCTGGTAAGGTTGCTAAGCCGCTCAAGGACACTTGAGTTCTGCACACCCATCACAAGATCTGTCAGCCAATGGTGAAATCCTAAATACAACAAGTAGCAAGACAAGTGGCTATAACCTTTTTAAGTTAAAATGATGGGATATAGGAGTGAGAGCTATGAGCAGACATTCTGATTTTAGTTCTCACGCAAATAGGAAGTCAGTGTGTTGATTGGTGAATAATTTGTCTGCCATCGTTACATGACCCTATATATCACATGTGACGGCACCTTGTTGGAATTTGCATATGAACTTCGACTGGGATGAGACACTGGTAACAATACTGGACTAGGTGGAGCGATTGAATGGAGGATAAGATCTAGTGCAGGTACCTACGCAAGGCTCCAGCCACTACGTTCCAGCAAACGGTAAAGCCGCAGCAAACACATTAAACAGTTACGACAAGCCCACCTTGTAATTATTAGATCAGACATTAGCACCATAACACAACCGTTAAAAGTATTAAGGCTCAAATATTAGATTCCCGAGATAATGACTGACTATCCGTCGCGTTTCATAATCATAGCTACCAAACAAAATATTATTGTTTGAAGAATTTGTGTGAATATGTATATTTATAATATTTATTTTAAATGGTTGTAAATTCTGTCTTCACGCTTTGATAAAACTGGGATAAATAATTATCATGTACATTTTTATTATTTTTTAAAAAAAACTTTCAATTTGAGATTAAATGAAGTGTAATGGCAGAGTTCTGTTTGAAATCTTGCTTTTAAAATACTTTCCAACTCACAAATAAAATAAGGTTTGATAAATCATTTAATCATTCAAAAATATTTACTACAAAGATTTAATACGCAAGTTACAGAATGCCAGGTTCATCTCAGCTTTTACTGCTTAATATAGGCATGCAGTTTAGCGTGTTACTGAAGTTTAAGGTGAAATTTCGATTGGATTAAAAGTGAATAATATTTCATCTGTTTGCACATACATGTAATCTCATTCCAAAGAGAGATGTATCAGCAATTAAAGGTGATTTTGAACCAGAACTTCAATACACTGTCAAGATGAGTTATTTCAAGAAAGTACCTCCGAAAATTTAAAGTAAAGTATTTCTTACTATTAAAAGAAGTTTACCACCCACATCTACAACTTAATCTCTCGTCTTTAAAATTCGTGAGTAGACTATGTCATACGTAATATATACACGAGATCATTGTTTGTCATTAAGCAAAATAATTCAGGCTACAAACTCTAATTATTTTTTAGGATACATCTTAAAAACCAAGGGGTTTCCGTTGATTAACGACGGATCGATGAAGGTAAAAATGGAAATAAAATTATTAAAATATGAAAATTAATTAAATAGTTGTACTTTTCTGAATCAAACAAATAATAATATCTTGCACAGTGAAAGAAAGGATGGTGTTGACGATCTGTGGTTCTGAAAAAGAGAGATAGATAAAACATATTTGGTGATTAATTATTGTTAGCGGTTGCTCAGAAGAATTTGAGGATATCACTACAAGATCTGTGCAACACCAATACTGAAGGAAAGTGTAAGATTACACTTTTGAATTAAGTATATTAATACTGGAGTAGGTTTAAAATTGATGAAATTATTTATACTGTCGATTATTGTGAAGTGGAGAATTATGTATCTTTGAAAAGATATTCGAAGCTTAATCAAATGGAAAGATACTTTAAAAAATAAAGGGTGAGGTATATTGAAAATGACAGAAATACCAAATATATACATATCAAGCCATTATAAATGGTGAGATTATATTTGTTAGAAGGATATTTTTTGTGATTGCTTATAGTTTCATAGAAAAAAGGTAAGGAGAACGTGCTTCATGAAGACACTGGCCGAATGCACGAAAATGCGAGGTAAGCGCAACTGAAGATGATGGAAGATATAAGAAGGAAAATGGAATCCATCAGCAGACACAACTCATGTTCAAAACCGTTCGACCCTCCTGTAACACACAACAAATGTGCTTGGAAAAAATACTGTAGATTGCTAAAATTTTTGTTTAAAAATATCTATGGTATTAAATATTCTTCAGTTTTTCGGAAACAACCTTTCTCGGATTACTAATGATGTCATCAGGCGCGTTTCAGATATTACGATTTATGGAAGTAAAAATTCAATTTCTCATATTTCAGCGAATAAAATATGTAGAACTTAGGTGTAAAGGAGCAATAATTAATATTAATAAATTGAAAGGGTTTCTAGTAAAAAGATTTTTTTATTATAGGTTTAGCTAAATATATCATATAGTGTTTCCAACCTTATTACGTAAAGTGGACTTAAGAAATTAAGACTATAGTGAATTAAAATGTCATCGCATAGACCTCAGTTATTCTGATTACAGCTTATGGACATTTTCCCGTAATATTTTATGTGAATCCTAGGAAGCTATTAAAATCCTCCTCGCAAACCAGATTCCAGAAGGAAATTTAAACAAAATCAACACAGTAATTCCCAGATAGATGGATACCGTAATGGGGCTATCTTTTCTGTTAACACATGAGTTTCATCCGAAGCTTCACGTTTCTTTCGTAAATTGTACATTGAAAAGTGGACATGAGCTTTTAAAAACCTTGCACAAAAAGAGTAATAAAATGTTAACAAATTGAGGTAACAACAATCAAAATACTTGGGAAGTTTTTGGGTACACATAGGCGCCAACAACACGACACAAAGAAGCTATGTTGACGCGTAACACGAAAAATTCAGTCATTTTCTCGACTGAACTATTGCAAATAACAAATACTTTCGTTTGAACTGATAAATAAAAAAGGAAAATTAGAACCTATAAGAAGAGAAATGCCTGGAAAACAACAATGCTATTAAAAAGTTATTTACAATAAAATTATTAAATTGATAGGATTGTAAATACGTTTATTTATAAGATAGAAGATCTTAGAGTGAAGGAAGAGGATTGGGCGTAATTTATGAAATTGCAAGTAAAGAATTCATTTGAGGAAATATTGTCTTTCGTCGGTAAACAATAATAAAACTGCTTGGAAACTTAATTACAATTTATATGAATCAAATCACCTTGTTACCATTCCCCGAAATGCAACATTCTTGTAATAAGTATGGCTAAAAAAGAATTATCAATTTGCTTGTCGTATACAAGTGTCTATAGTGATGTCATATAACAATAGGTATTAGATATTTTGGTTACCGATGATAGGAGGAATGTTAGCTGACAAAATTTATAAAGCTTTGGATGACTTTAAGAATATATAATTCAATTAATTTTCTAGTAACGCACATGTGCAGGAGAAAACGCTAAAATGGTGTAATATAGACTGGAAAATGGGCGTAACACCAGGAAGAGCTTAGCAAATTTTCAATTCCAAAAACGAGGTTACTTCCGTTATGTTTAAGATGAAGAGAAACCCAGCTTTCAGTTAGTAAAATCATTGCTAACAATTTAAAAATGGTGGGGTTAATGTTTTAGCACTACTTCACGCGTTTTTATTCTTCTACCTATTGTTTATTTATTTTATTCTTTTTTTCGCATTATGGAAATTGTTCTCACATATATAAAACAACTTTATACGATCTTCATAACACAAATATAACAAATTTTCTGAATACATTAAAATACAGCGTTTAGGTGTAAATAAATCACTGGGAATATTGTTTCAAACAACGATTAGCACTGTTTATGGCCAGGTTTTTGTTCGTCAAACTCAGTTTATACAGAAATTTCTTTTTTTTATTCCGTTAAGTTACCACTTGGAAACACAGTGTTAAATACACAGCTGTATATTTGCGCCAAGAGAAACAAAAACGACGTATTTATGCGTAGAGATGGTTACAGTAAGCGCAACGTTGTGTTCGTTCTCTGTGTTCACAAAACAGTTTACTTGCAATAATCTGTCCCCAGCTCTCACCCATGTTTTCCATTCGACTTTAGATTTGTGTTCGAAACAGATTACGCCGCTTTTTCATACAGGCAGCTCAAATGTTAACATTTACAGTTTTAAACCGAAGTGAATAATGTTTTGTTAATTCAGTTTTGTTGAATCATACCATTACAGAGACAAATAAATACTTGTTCTGTACGTATTCCAACTTTACATACACCTATTGTTAACTACAGATTTTTGTCTAAAAATAAAAATTTTCTTGACAAAACGTTTTGTATTTATAATTACAATTTTCCACATTTTTTTTTCAGAAAAGGAAATGCTTACGCTGTGCACCTAACTATTCGGGGAAACTAATTGAGAATAGTAGGCAAAACCATTTTCATAATATATTCCGAATTATCCGTTCATAAATAACCTTTCAAATCTGAAGAGCGATATAAACTCATTCAATAATGGACCCCGCTCAAAAAACATAACACGGATGCATCAGTGCGATAATGACCCAGATGTCGACGTCCTAAAAATCGAAACACAACAACAACGGACTTGCCACCCATAGTTATTATTATTCTTATTGTGGTGTCCTTAATTTCACGTGTGTTGTCTTACAAACGTATGAGTCTGCACTAGCCTTATGCTAATGCGGGTGAGAGCAGCTACTCCATCTTGTCTTTTGTCCTGCCGCTCCACTCAGATGAGAACACTGAACAGAATCGCTAAGAGCATCACCGCCGTCTCTGAGAGGAGCGCATTAGCCACTGCTTCAAAGAGAATCACGTAGCACCCATCGTGTTTGCTCCTAGCTCACGACATCTACTGTTGCCCATACAGGAGCTGTATACCACCATTAGGTCATCATTTTAAATAAGATTATTGTGGTTATGACTCATTCGTAAGCGACGAATCGCTTGAAAGTTTTATCTGTACTAAACGTTGGATGTAGCTTTAAAGTTATTTCTACTGTCCTTGTGCTCAAAAGAATTGTACAACTGTTATTATAGATAGATAGATAGATAGATAGATAGATAGATAGATAGATATATTCGCTGTTGATCCCATGTGAGAATAATCTCGGAATGTGGAACAGTACATACACTTATTAGTAACGTCAATATTACTATATAATTGATAATATTATATATTGACAAGAAGTTAGTTATTACCAATTAGTATAACCAATATTTCCTGTAATCTACAAATACAATCCCGAGTTAGTTAATACTTATTATGTGGAACAGTGTATAAACTTGTTACCAGCATCTAACAACCAGTTATTTTCTTACCAACCAGTTACCACAACTCATAAGCAGTCAATTACTTAAAAACCTGTTAGTATCGTAATTTTTTACAGCAGTTTTTGAGTGCATGCTATCCCATGTTAGTTACTATATATGAGTGAAATTTTGTAAACAGTGTAATTACTTTCATTTGTCAAAAGTTTCAACAGAAAGAAAAACCATATATCATTTTACTAATCGTGGACAACTTTGTCACCTTTCCCTTCCATACACCATATATACTATTTTATCAGTTCATTCTTAGTTACCAAATTCCAAGAAGAAAATTCTTTTACAGAGTAAAATGGATTCTGAAGCAGAAACTGTTTCAGTTTGGACTTAAAGTAGTTGGGTTTTTTGTAGATAACATTTTAATTTCTGTTGGTAAGACATTGAATAAGGAAGCTCCAGTAAATGTTATCCCTTTCTGTACAATTGACAGTGATTTGTAATCCTTGTGAATATTATATTTATTCCTAGTATTATGGCTATGTATGTCAGCATTAAGATGAAGTGTTCAGGATTTTCCACTACAAATGATAGTACATAGTATACATATTGTGCTGGCATTGTTAGTACACCCAGGTTTTTAAATAGATTTCTGCACGACGTCTGTCGGCTTGCTCCACAAATGGTTCTTATAGCACGTTTTCTGCAATTTAAATACCCTCTGTGCTTGTGACGAGTTTCCCCAGAATGAGATGCCATAAGTGAGCAGGGAATGAAAATATGCAAAATATACTAACTTTCTGGTTTCTATATTAGCTATTCTAGATATTACCCTAAGTGAAAATGTTGCAGAATTCAGTTTTTTAAGAGTTGATGAATATGCTGTTTCCAGTTCAATTTGTTATCTATACATACACCCAGGAATTTTGTGAAATTACGTTCATTGATTCATTGATTGCTTTTCCTTCTGATATCACATTATACCTGTCCTTTGTTTTATTTTTTGTAAAAAACTGAAGTAACTGTGTCTTTTCTATATTAAGTATTAGTTTGTTGGCACTAAACCAACTGTTAATTTTCTTTATAGCATCATTTGCTGTGTTTTAGAGGTTTTGTACTGATGGGTCTTTCAACGATATGCTGGTATCATCTGCAAAGAGCACCATGTGTTCATTATCACCTAGTATATGTGGGAGATCATTTATATAGATTAAGAACAGCAGAGGGCCAAGAATTGAGCCCTGAGGCACACCACATTTAATTATACCCCATTCTGAGTTTATAACATTTCCTGTATTAGCATCTTTCAGTGATACACATTGCTTTCTATTTTCCAGGTAAGATTTAAACCAAAGTCCTGGCTTACCACTAACTCCATAGTGGTCTAATTTACCTAGTAGAATCTCATGATCAACACAGTAAAAGCCTTAGCAAGATCACAGAATATACCTAGGGAATTTAATTTTTTATGCATTGATTCCAGTATGTTGTTTACAAAAGCAAAAATTGCTGAATCTGTTGAAACGCCTTGTCTAAAACTAAACTATACTTTACTGAGTAGGTCATTCTTTTGTAGATGTGCATACACCCTTCTATACATTGCTTTTTCAAAGATTTTTGAAAATGCTGTTAGAAGTGAAATGGGTCTGTAATTCTCAAATAAAACAAATTTGTGGTGAGAGTTAAGACGGACCGTGATATTTCATTTCAGACATGCCATCGAAAATTTTGACTATTTTCGAAAAAATTGTGTCTATATAGCTAGTAAAACTCATTAGTGTTTACAAAATTTAACGCGTTTACCTTCACAGTGTATTAATATTTGTTGTCGTGTTTGATTTTCTAAGGGCAATCATTAATATAAACTTTAAAAAATTTTGATGGCTATACAGATGCGTTCAGCCGACATTAAGATTATAACATCTGAAAACATTATATATCTACTAGCAGTGAATTAATAGTAATTTTTATATGAGCGGACCGAATATAATATTTAGTCCAACCTATTTCTTAAATTAGACAACTAATAACGGTCTGCTAATTTCATCTGAATTGTTTCCTCTTCTTCCTCATTACACAAGTATTTTGGAGCCTTAATTTTCCAGCTGCATGCTCTTGACGACTCCAAGCATTTTATAGTCACTTCCAGGTCGTACTGTGTGTTGATGGGGTAAGTGTTGCCGTCTATCTGCAAAACATGTAACTGTGTGTAGCAGGTGGATTTTAGTTTATGAGGAGGCATTCACCTTGATGGATGCAGAAAACATCCTAAGCCCCGCAATCAGAACAGCAGGTCCTATCGTATGTCCCCGATCCAGTTTTTGGCGTTTCAGCGCACTGAACCACTCTGCAAAAGCGGTTTTGTTAAACCATAGAGTACTACGTGTATACTGTAATTCCAGTTCACTACCTACTAAAATGATTCACTGATCGCAAGATAACAAAGGTGGTGAATGGTTGAATGGAATTACTAATGGAAGGACTTTAAATGGGAATTTTTTAACTGGTACTTAAGAACAGAGGGCGCTGTGATGATTCGAACAATGAAATGTCGCTTCAAACTAAGCCTGGTTGGTGAGCGCTTAACACATGGGCCTGGAATTTTTGAGAATTCAGATTCGATCCACACTTCAGTCACATCCTCTCGCCGACAACGAACTATACATCCTGAAAGAACTTAGACAAAAGTCTTTACATTTTCAGGATGGGATGGTGTAATACATCTTTCAGTATGATTGTATGGTATGTGTCTTTCCAAGTTGCTGAAGTTTAATCCGAATGGGGAATCTCTTCTAATGCCATTACAGTATTTGCATTAAAAATATGATACACCAGCACAATCTTCTATTCTAAGTTGTTATTACTCCATCGAGATACTTGTTAAAATAAAAATGCATTTACTGACTAAATTGATTTCATTATTTCATTTTGGTCCAGATTTTCTGGGGAATGAAAAGATAATATAGCTTTTCTTACAGCTTTTGTTTCAGTCTCATTTTGCTTAGTTTACGTAGTCTTGTTAAAATTAGTTGCCGTTATGATGGTAGCTAGTCTGGAAAGTATACAAAATGGATCCCTGAAAAAGGAGCTAAGCAACATGTATTTTCAAATACTACAAAGTCTATATCTGGCATAGATAATGCAATAAGAAAATTATTACCTGATTCATGATACTGTTATTGGTTACTTGAAATGAACAGGCTAAACGTCTTACACAAATGGGATAAATGAAAAGTTTTAAACCATATATAATCTGTACATTTTTAAAACGAATCGATAAGGAAAACTGTTAATTATAATACGCTTAAATTATTTTAGGGAGCACTAGGAATGAAGACACTAAGATAAACACGGCGACAAACAAAGAAACATTCAGAAATAAACAAATAAATTGTAGAAAATTTCGCAAGTGTGTTTTAGTTTACTACTATTACGAATTTTTGCCAGACTATTGTTGTTGTTTTTTGTGTGATAATTAAGAATGAAAGATTCCTCAGACTTCCACGGCCATCTTTGTTCATGATTAATTGACTTTCGGGTTATGCCGCGATGTTTATTTCAAATATAACAACAGCGACAAATCCGCCGTAGTCCGCCATGCTATTAATACCGGGCATGAAATAAAATTTCAAGAAACAAGGCTACTGTGGAGAGAAGACCCGACGGGTGAAAGAGGCAGCAGAAATTTTAAAAAATACCAACAACATCAACGAAGATAGCGGCCTTTTACTCTGCGATGCTTGGTGCTCGTTACTATGTCAACATAAACAGTATCTCTGACGAAGGCTGGAGGATACCAGCCGAAAGCTCAGGTAATGAAATAAACAACGCGGCATAACCAGAAAGTCAATTAATCATGAAGAATGAAAGAGCTTAAATTTATTAGGTTGTATTTTGTTATAAAAGTTTAAAGATATTCTTGTGATATTATCGCTGGCTCTGTGTTTCATATTGCGAAGCTCTGAGGGTCGCCAAACGCGCGTACATTTCTCACTGACAGCGCGGTGCGCTGAACCAACAGCGTCCGTGCCGTCTCACACAATTTGGCCGCTAACATAGACGTACGTTTGCCGGCAGACCGCATTATGAGGCTTCTAATAGGCGGGCTACGGGCGCATTTGACTGCGTAATTGGCCTTGTCTCGGGTTGGCCGCCTATCATTATAACCCCAGGGTTTGCCATGCCAGCGTACCGTGCTGCGGAATACTCTACCATTGCTGCTTGTAGGGGCTGGGACAAAATTTTGAAGAGACCTGCCAATAATGACTATCAATAAAATATATTACTCGTGAGCGAATTGCTGTGATCAGACTTTAGTACCTTCGGTATAATAAATGCAGCTGAATTACTTTTTATACACACAGTTTATACTGAAATGATTACATTTAGTAGATGTACTTGAGATAGAGAAAAAGGTTAAAACTTGCATGATTTGTGGAGTTTCAATAATTTGAGGTGATGTAAGGGAATTCTGTCTACAACTATTTTAAAAAAGATTGCAATTCGTTTCTTGTATTCTTTTTTCCGGCTCTGGTTAACTGTGCACCACGGAAAATAACCTACTGCCTCATTAATTTTTTGTTTGCATCTAGTATTTCTCAATTATTTCGTTGTTTAATTTCATTCTTATATTATCATTTTTTGTGTGCGTGCTAAATTGACATTTGCTATTAGTTCTTACAGGAAATAGTGGAACAACCGTGTCACATAAACTGGTGATATTTCATTTAGAGACCCAAATAATATTATTCATGTTAGAAGCAGCAGTCGCTATGCTTCAAGCATATACTCGACTTTATTCAGTACTAAGTAGCTAAATTTGTAAAACGCCGCTTTAAACTTTTACCAATAATTTCAATTATAACACACACACTCTAAATTTAACTTTTATTTCTCTTCCTTACCCACACTATTCTCATTACGGGGAAAACGGTGTCACGAGAACACTCCCCGTAACAATGTTGTCATTACTGTAATAGTGAGGGTGAATGAATTCTCATTGTAACTTAATGTCATATCTAGCGTGCTGCATTTATACTTCCTGCTGCCATCCTTGTTGGTATACACTAGGTCTTCTAAAGAGGCAGTGTTGTGGTGCATATCATCTCCTTGACTTAGTACTTTTTTCTGTTCCATGCTTACCTTCGTCAGCTGCAGACAATAGATTAACATTTCGTAATACATTAGCAGCAACTACTCGTTTCATAATGTTACATATGTCACAACTACTGGATTTTTACTGTCATCAAATTGTGTGTTGTTTATCAGATAATTCAGGAAAAGTAATAACGTAATTGTTAAAGCAAATTAAATAACACTTGGTGTTCCTCTCATTGTCATTGTAAGAACTTCCTTATCACATAAAACAAGAAGTCCATGCAAAAAATACGGGAACAGTGAATATCTTCGTCAATTTCGATCTATTTCAACCATGCTGCTACTGTTGTATGAAATCTGTGTGTCATCTGTTATAAATCATTTGTAACCGGATCGGTGGTATGTATATATATCCACATAGGTAATGCGTTTTTACCTTTTTTATATTCGTTCCAGGCTGGATTAAAAGCTTTTGGTAAGCAGTTGGTCTATCCTACTTGGTTGTTCTACAATATCAACACTTATAATTGTTGGGTTAATAGAAACTGCACTTTCTTGGGACATCCTACTGCATAAAAATACTCACTTGAATTAAGGTAATTTAATTGAAACAATTCTAAGATATTAGTAACCAAATAAATAAATAACTTAAGTAATTCACTGCCATAAAACTGCTTTCTGTCCTAATTACAAGGACTGGAGTGCTGTATTTCATCTTAACTTCTTCTGCTTGGATTCAGTTCATGAAAACGTACCTGATTGTTCACATTAAAACCGAAGACCACCAAAGTCTATAATTTTTACACGTTTTAAGAATTGTCGAAGTATATCTTTAGTTTTTGCTATATTTATCAGGATGAAGAACGTGACTGGGGGAATAATAAAAATGAAAGTAAGTTTGAAGATTTTTGTAATGTATTGTGTTAGTAAAACGTGGAAGACTCGTATGATATGTCTTTGAACAAGTTTAATCGCATGTTTTTTTGTTGACACAAAAGCCGCATTATTCGACACGTGAAAACAGCATCACGTCAATTAACCCGTTGTACGAATAAATTTTAATGTTAGACACTTACTGCCATATCAGTAATGAAGCTCAAATGAATTCAAATAAAAAAGCTTTGTCCCAATTTGGGTGTTATTTTAATTTCTAATTGTTATTTGTTGATCGTGCGTTATTTGCTTCCAAATTTCATGCTTTCGGTTCACAGGAACCGTGTATTCCAATTACTGGGTAAATACTCATTTTAATGAAGTTGGAGTCATTATAGATTAACAAACATGGGGCTCGTTTTGCACGCCCTTCACTGACAAATGTAGCCAGGATCCCGTTTGATTCCAAACCGCTAGAAAATCTACATTTCAAATTAATGAGTTCATTATATGTGGGTTACCGATTTTAAGCGTTGTTAGCCATTAATAGATTCTTTCTCTGTCGGAAGCTGCTAAAGCCGAAATTATTGTAGTTCTTCCAAAGTTACCATGCATAGAAGACAGGGATTGTAAATTCTTTTCTTCCATTATTTCAATTTTTAAACCAATGGATTTCATTATAATTCTGGAATATAAAAGATATCAATGTTGAGGCAACCAAGGTCCTGTAAATGAACAAGAAGTATAAAATAATTATCGGAACAGGACGTTGATTACTATAAAGAAATTTTATTTTGAAAAAAAAAAAGCAGAAATAATTGATTCGACCAAGTTAGACGTATCATTTGTAGCTCTTACGCACTAACGATAATTATCAGTAAGCGCAAGCAAATCATCTGACAAATGAGTTGCCGAAAAAATTTAAAAAAGTGATTCTCACCGTGTGTAATTTAAGGCATGAATGTTACTACTCAGTTTGTCAGACGTTCTACTTTCCAACAATCGCAATAATTAAGATTACGTTACCACACCGTTAAAAGTTGAGTGTGTTAAAAAGAACACGTAGGATAACACATCACAATAGTCGAATGAATGGGAGGTAACACCGAAGACTGGTTGGGTACACTCAGTCTGTTACGTCTAAACAAGACGCCTAACTCACTGTTTACTGAGTGCTCTTACAGGCTCAGTAGTTATCAATTGTAGAATGGTAATCGAAAGGAGTTACCTCCAAGTTAGGATTTTCACTGTAATTTTGAAGAAGCCTATATTTTACCTTTGACAAAACTTGTTTTGTGTATGGAGAAGTGGGCTTGGAAATTTCTGTAACTCTTATGTCCCTTTAAACTATATGCACTCTCACGCCGTAAGCTTAAAGGAATAGTTTTGGCTGCCTTGCTGTAGGGATACGTCACCGTCAATAGTACTGATAGCAAAGATGCTCATATACTTTCGGCACTGTGTAACAACTCGTTTGGTGGCTCGAGATGTTTGTCAGGAATAGCTGATGGTACAGGCCAAGAGTGTACTCAAATATTAGACTTGCTGGTCTGTAGATTCTTCTCGCAGGTGCTACACAGCCTCCACTCACACTCAGGATAGTAGTTCTTGCAAAATTAGTTGGCTATCTCTCTATGTGCAACGTTGCTTGCCGAGGAGAGGGGAGTACTCATAAATGAAGCAAGCCTTCATTGATTGACTGGTTCATTATAAACGAGTGCCACTTAGTACAGTGTTAACAGCTCCCCCTTACCAGAAGTCCATAGCCAAAAGTTCAACACTCAGTTTTTTAACACTTACACTTATAGTTGGGCGTGAGGACATGCAGGGCTGGCAGTTCGCAGGCTCCTGTTCGATACTCAAACTGTCATAGCGTCGGCGTGTCCCACTCTATCGACTGACTGCCCCAGATGACCAATGCGAGTCTCTTATACTCCTCCATCACGTCTACTCACAGTGTGATCGCGTACAAATTCCTTACCGGCAAGCAACGACCCCCGAGTTCTATCCATGTCATAGAATATTTTCCGCGTGACTTCAGACTCAGGCACGTTTCACTGTAGCTTGCGCTGGCAGGCAAATGACCTAAAGCTCCTGTCGAGGTTCCAGAACATTTCCACGTGACTCCCACTGTCACTGGTCAGGCACCCGTCTATTATTGCTGACGGCTTGTCTGGCCTACATACTTCGCCCAGGGCGTCACCTGCCCTGCCACCTCACATACTTACAACAATTTTACCTATTCTAGAACTGGTCTATTACAACTGTGTTGGGAGTAAAATTGGCCTAAACGTATAAAGTATCTATCTGCCGGAAAATAAATGCTAGTAGTATTGTTCGTAAGGAGACCAAAAAAGATTAGTGGCAGTGTTTTGAGTTCCGCCGAGAGTGGTGGGTGAACGGTTAGCGTTTTGGCTTCGCATTCGGGAGGACGCCGGTTCGAATCCCCATCCGAGCATCGAGATTTGGGTTTTCCATTGTTTTCCCAAATCACTGCAGGTGAATACCGGGATGCTTCCTTCGAAAAGCCATGGCCGAATCCCTTCCCGTTCCTCGTTCCCAGTTCCCTCCCACCTCTAATGACTTCGATGTCGACGAGGTGTAAAGCCATAAGTAAAAAAAATGTTTTGAGTTCCCGTACAGTACAACGTTGAATCCGAGTCATGGAGCGTCTTGGCGAAACAGCCATGAATAATGTGGACCCCGTGTAAATTCTTAACTTCACACTTCATGATGAAGGCAAACACCTTTACAGGTGAACCACCAAACCGCTAATTTTTAAGAAAATGGAATGTTCATTAAACTAGTATATAAGAATGTAAAGTACAAAAATCAGTTATTACATCTAATAAAAGAAGTATGCTTTAAGCTGACAAATATATTGAAATATTAACGAACATAATTATGAATCTGTTCGTCATCTCCTCCTTCAGCTGGTTATTCTGTGCACCATATTCCGTGTTCACGTCTTGCGTCTTGTAATATATTTCCTGCTTGTTGGTTCATAATATGGCAAGCAATAATCGTATATAACAAATCTAGCACCTTAAAAGTAACTTAATCATTCGATCAAACATCGCCACGTGTCGTAAATGGAGCTATTTTACTATTGATAGCTGCCGTGGTTTTAACGTTCGTCACTCCCACCTCCTCAAAACTAAAGTATCTGAAAACATTTGATTTAGTGTTAACTTGATGATCCATGCGGAAATTTCTAGGAAGCATTGAATAGTTAGGTTGGTAGTTTGTAATAGGATGAAAGAAGAACCGCTTCATTTATGAATTTCCGTTTAGAAAGATGGATAATTTGGCCCTTTAAGGGTCGATTTCCAAAAAATGAATTTCTTAAAATAATATGCGACTAAAGCGGTGATCTCATTCTTTAAAATGGTACCTCATTCCTTGATTTCGGTTAGGTAAAAAGGGAAGTAAGTGTTTTGCTACAAAAAACGCGTTGTAGAAATATTGACACTTTTGCCCTTTAAGAATGAATTACAAAAAAAAAAAAAAAAAAAAAAAAAAAAAAAAAAAAAAAATATTTTCGTAAAATATGATTTGACCAAAGACAAAGCATTATTGTTTAAAATGATACCTCATTTATCAATTTTGATTAGGTAACAAGGGAGATAGATGACTCCTAGCAAAAAACGTTTTAGTTATAATGATACTTTTAGCTTCAAGCGTCGAATTTTCAAAAAAAAAATCCTTTTGTAAACTATGATTGACCACAAAGGAGATCTTAATGTTTATAACGATACCTGATTTTTCGATTTCGGTTAGGTATGAAGGGAGATAATGGATTGTGACAACAAAAAAAAACCTTTAGGAATAATATGATTTCATCAGTATAACTAATTTTTAGTCTCGTAGTTAAGAGATAAATATAAAGATTAAGATACTCTTGACAACGTTTCAGGTACGCTGAAACGTTTGTTAGTTATACAAATATCAAACTGGTAAAATGTATGTTTACGTGCCAGTATGCCTTGTAGTTTTATAAATAAGAGATATTATGTAATGTAGTTTAGCGAGTTGGAAAGTATTTCTTTTAGTTAAATTTTTTACTGTATTCCGAGTAGCATTCTTTAGTTTTAGATTCATCAAGAGGTGATTACTTCCAAATTTCAAATTTTATAATAATTTTTATGAACTTCCGTATGTTATATACAGTACATTAACGACTACATTTCTGTTTGTCTTTAGTGTTTCATGTGTATGATGCCATTAACAACAGGCTTTGAGTATAAACCTATTCTTTTCTTAAGTTTATCCTCGTTTTTACTTCCATACTTCCACTGTTACCTGAAAAACGGGAGGAAATAATATTGATGGTAATTGAATTCCAAAACAATGGATCAGATAATGGCTTTTATTCGTATTTAATGAATTTTCAGTCAATCATTGCACACTATTAGACTCAATTAAACCAAATCAAATTCCGACTAAATTTACGGACTTATTAGACACGCCCATCGACAAAACAGAATAACTTATTCCTGCTCCGTCGATACTAACGATAATAGGTGTCCCAATGTTAGGCACTAACTAGAACGGATGGTGTGATAATCCTACGATAAAGATCATGCGCTTCATGGTTATGATATTTCGGTTTTAAATATTTCAATAAGAACAGAGCGTAGAGTTTCCTTTTCTTGCAGCACTTAGATTCTGTTCGTCATGTAGATTACAGAGAAGTGAAAATATTTTATTGGGTTAAGATATTAATTGTACATTACACTCTGTTCCCACGTTCTACAGGGTGAATCAAAAAAACGTGGACAAAATGACATACAGTAAGGATAAAAAATCGCATTGAAACAGAGGGTCGCAAACGCCTGTAGAGGGCGCTAGAGCCACGAGAGGGCGTTGCGATACAAACACGATCCCTTGGATTTTTTCTTGTGGGGATTTCTAAAGGGACTTGTATATGAAACACCTGTTGAAACACCTGTTGAAACGCCGGAAGACTTGGTAGGAAGAATTGTTGCGGCATCCGGATGTGTTCGAGATACACCTGATATCTTTGAGACGGTGCGCCGTTCCATGCAACGGAGATGCTGGGAATGTCTAGATGCATCTGGCAAAAACTTTGAGCATCTGTTGTAGGCTCAACATTTGGCTTGTATTAGTTGCATGTGACTGAGTAATTATCAATAAAATGATCTGTAATGGTTTTGTTTCTTCTCTTTGTGTCAGTATTATTTTAGACACCCTGTAGCGGCTCCGGATCGCAGTTGCGACCCTCTGTTCCTGTGCGATTTTTCATTCTTATTGTATGACTGATCTACCATGTCATTTTGAATCGCCCTGTGTAGCGAAGTGTTCTTTTTCGAGTGTCTTGGATGCTTGTGTTTACCTCATTTCCTTTTTCTCATGATATGTTGTTGTATTTGTTTTGATTTGTAACTTATTTAGACTGTTAATCTTACATTCGCGGGATCCTGTTAATGCGTGGCTCTTAAAGATAAAAAAAATGTATTTCAAATGTTCTTCTCACGTAGCCTGAAACTTATTAATTCTTAGTTATGCAGGTAATAGCACGTGTTTTAATTTATTTAGAGTGTTCTTATCATACACCCATGACCCAATCTGTTCTAAGGTATTAAAATATGCAGCAGTCGTTTCGATTTTAAATTTTTTAGAATGTTTTTTCTCTTGCCACATTGGTAATGATAAAATCTATGATAAATAAACCAGCACTGATGTGCATCCTTTTTATGTGTTACTCGTTGTTTCATTTTTAATCGCAATACTCGAGCAAAAACTTTTGTATTCTCTCAAGAACAGAGCTATATAAGAATTTGTTTCAATAATCTGTACTCTTTACTTTAGTTGTTATTAGACTTTAAATATTAACAGCGTATAAAAGAAGATCATAAGCACTGAATATTTTGCCATGGCTGTAATAATCAGTCAGTCCTGCATTCATCTAAAACTGATTAAGAGAACGAAGTGGAAACAAAGTCAGAAAACCAGGAAAACATTTCCACTTATGCATATTGTGACAAGTTTAAGTTAGCCATGATTAAATATATTAGTACTGCTTTCAAATATTTAGCAATATCCTTCCAGGTAAAGCATCTCCAAGCAGTGGAGACTACAGTCTAAAGACTCTCGCAGCCACAGCCACCAAGGCTATCTTTGGCAGAAAACGTTTTTCGATTGGACAGCTGTCTAACCGCTGCCCAAAGTCGGTCCTCTTCAAATGAACTGGAAGTGATAAAACATCCGGCAAACCGTTACAGCTGACTGCCTTTGATTCAGCTGCTTCTTCGCGGAAGTAAGAAAAGAACCCACGTTACAGATTATTGCTACCGTGGTACATACATGTAAAATTTGTATAACGTTATGGCAGTAGGATATATGAAAGGGTAGCTACGTGTAACGTATTTATAATAAATCGGTAAATGTTCAACCTATAAGCACACAGCTCTGTTTATGAAAAGAAAACAAAATTGCTTGTTACGAAGATATCAGATTATAGAGCGTACAGGCAATGACTGTTTCCGATCTGAAAACACGGGGAGTCATAAGATGAAGCGGGAGATTTCCTCTCGATGAATATAGCGTGCCGTATACGCATTATACAGCAGCAGAAATGTGTGCTTTGGAGAATTTCAAATGAAATTTATAATGTTGTGTTTCAAAAAATAAAAGAGTTCCAGAAATAGCAGACGAATTAAACAATCTACTCAGCCAGAGAAAAAATGAAAAAATGGTGAATTAAAATAAAAAAGTTGGTGAAATCGTGTAGGGCACATTTAATGAAGTGTAAATTCTCGATTATATAAATTACATGGGTATGTGTATAATACGTTACACATAATATCACGGTTTTTTAAAACGTGATTTTGTCCAATTGAAGTAACTGAATTGATCGATTGACAAGGGAAATTATACGCGGTCACAAAATCGTAACTTCATTAATAAATTTTTTGCTTCTGTCTTTATGCCTTGTCGAGGCCATTAGAGGTGCGCATGGACTAGGGACAAGGAACAGGAAAGAATTCATCCATGGCCTCTTAAAGGAACCATCCCGCTATTAGCGTGGTGTGATATTGGAAAAACATGGGAAATCCAAATCTGAATGGCCGGACGGGGATTTGAACCGGTGTAATCCCGAATGCGAGGTAAGAGCATTATTGGTCACGCACCTCACTCGGTTTCATTAGTAGAGCATTCTTTTTTGACAAAATTTGATTCTTTTTTTTTCAGAAATACCTTTCTACCTTTGGACATGTAATGCGGATAAACAGATGAAGATGCGTCAACCGAAGATTGGCGATGGGCTTAGATTACCTTTCGCAGCTCATGGCTCTGACCCGATTATCAGGTGTACGTGTGTCCATATTATATGCAACCACTAGTGCCAGTAACAGCTCAACACATTTTGTTCTCTCTACCGCAATACTGATTAGAATTACCTCCTTGAACAAAACCCTTACATGGAGCTAGGTTTCACCACTGCATTAGTAATGATTTAAGTGAATTCATTGTGTAACGGCCTCAAAGAAGTGTCAAAATCTTTGCAATGCGATGATCCACACCAAAAGTGTTTTTTTAAACAAAGGAAGATTCTCATTAGAAACACAGTTTGAAACAAATAATTATTGTTAGAAAAAAAACTTTTAATTATATTTCTGTCGTTCAAATAGTAATTCGGTAGAGCGACTTTGAAATGGATTACTGGAGTTCACGGTTTCCTCAATGCAGAACTATTCTTTAATGGCATTTTACCACGAGATTATGACAGAGAGAAACAGTACTGCGAGTCTTTCAAGTGTATATGTTGAATTTCCATAATGCACTGGTGTCAAAAAGTATCGAAGATAAGAGATGGACACATTTAATTAAAACTACTCAAGTTCGATGCCGGACTCGAACCGGCGTGCCCTGCGACGCGAAGTGCGCACACGATCCCTGCCGGGTTGGCCGATGCATGAGGAGCCCTCCGACAAATACACGTGTCTCGCCTTTTACCAAATTCTTTCAGCTCCCTATCAAACAAAAATGAGGTACGCAGTCTTCATGTTAATACACAGTTCTGCGGACTTTAGATTTTATTTATTTGATAATAATTTGGCACGTATTTAGATGCTGTATAAAAATTGGAAACCAAATTCGGAGCCGTTAGGGTAATGTGACTAGGCTTAACGTTCCATATGTACTTTGTTGGTTAGAGCCACGACAGTGGCAGGTACGCAGTCTTCATGTTAATACACAGTTCTGCGGACTTTAGATTTTATTTATTTGATAATAATTTGGCACGTATTTAGATGCTGTATAAAAATTGGAAACCAAATTCGGAGCCGTTAGGGTAATGTGACTAGGCTTAACGTTCCATATGTACTTTGTTGGTTAGAGCCACGACAGTGGCAGGTACGCAGTCTTCATGTTAATACACAGTTCTGCGGACTTTAGATTTTATTTATTTGATAATAATTTGGCACGTATTTAGATGCTGTATAAAAATTGGAAACCAAATTCGGAGCCGTTAGGGTAATGTGACTAGGCTTAACGTTCCATATGTACTTTGTTGGTTAGAGCCACGACAGTGGCGAAAATTTTTAAAATTCGGAACTTGACGATTAGTTTAGGATGGGTGCTGATGCAAGATTCCTAGTCACCAGATAGTAGACCAAACTTCTGAGGTAATGATAACTCTCTTTTCAGTGAGTACCGTGTTGCGGCAAGTGTTATGAGTAATGCGGGTTCGTCCACGTAATAGATTTCTTGAACACTGCGGTCCTCTAGTATATTTTGGAAAAATAAGCCTTAACAAGTCGGCTCAGCACCGGTATTCAACCTCCCTTGTTTCATCCCTCACCCAAAATAAAAACAACAGATCACCGCAACAGTTGTCAACATGTACAGTTTCACAGACAAATACTTCCACAGTGTAAACCTTCCACCTCCCTCCCTCCCCACCCCTCCCACAACCACTACCCACATACCATGAAGTAACACAGTCCATAGTATGAGCCATCACTTTCTGTCTGCAATTATTCTTTTGAAAATAAGTCATTTATCTGCAATTGAAAAAGTTTGATTAAACCAATTTGGAGGAAAACAAAACGTACTTGATATGTTCCGTATTGAGTAAAAAAGCAACCGCCTTTCAAGCTCTTCTTGCAAACGGGAATGGTACCGGTGCGATAGCAATGGCAATGTCATCGAAAAACTTATCTGAAATCATGAATAGTTAGTTGAAATCAGTTCTGTTAGCATCACGATAAAATGTTTTAAAAAAAAAATAACCATTAGATCAACTGAGGAAAGCCAAGAAACGATCAGTGACCCTCAGCACCGATGGAAAGTTGATAATTAACAACAAGTGGGTAATTGTGATAGAAAGAATGGGAAAAGGAACGATAAAAAAATCAAAATAAAGGTCCCATCGCAAGAATATTGCTCTTTAACTCTGACGTCATGGGTCTGTGCTGCCTACGCTTCGACTTGGGAGCTCACGTTACCCGAATTAGGAATGAAAGAAGGCAGGGAGAGGCGCTTGAGGCCGGGCGGAATAAATCCTCTTTTATCCTTCGGGGAAAGGCAGACAGCTGTTCCGAGAACCTGGATAGCTCGTGTTTCATTGTGCGCCCGGTATCTGGTGCTGTAGAAACGAACCTCCTTTGTTTCTTACAGATAAGTGGTTAAATTTGAAAATGTTTTTTTTATCGCTTTATAAAAGGCAGTAAGGCTAACTTTGACCATTTTGAATTACCATGAAATGATCCTATTGAATGCAGTAAAAAGATATCAAAATTTGTGTTCCTAGAAAGAGTGTTTTCTGTGAAGTAACAATGTATTCACAGTTACCTGAAGTTTGGTTTCACTCAAAGTCATAATTTTCATACATGAAGATTTAAGCCGAACTGTAATGTGGGTTCACCGTAGGGATATGAATACGCAAACTTAGCCTGCAATCCAATCCACTTAAATCACGAAATAAGGTAATGTAATTACTGCTGGGTAGCTACAAATTTGTGAATTCAACACAAATGCAATGCCAGGGGTTTTGTAAAACCATATGATGGCATTAGAACATCTGTGATTCCTTACTGTAGGTGGTAGCTTGGTACAAATATCAATGTTTCAAACACTTTCAGATTAGGTAATGCATTCCGCTCCACTGCCTCCATCTCCTCACCACGTTGCTACCCCAACCACAGGTTTAATTTTCAGTTCTAATAAATATTTTTATAGGTGCAATGTTCTCTCATCTGAGAGTATTAATACATGAAAAAAATATCCCAATAATATTTTTTAGTTTATTCTGCTCGAAATTTAAGAATTATTTGTAAGTACTTTTAATATTTATCATTTAAATCTAGGATATGATAGATGCTGGGAACAAATATCAAGTTTATAAGTATTTTTTTGAGACAGATTCCGTAATAAAATCGCTCTGAACTAGATTTCTTAGACGTCCGATGAATTATTTATTTTGAAATGAGAAAAAACCTTAGTTCTCTACTTAATGTGCTTTAAATGTCTATATCTCACCGGTTTTGGTATAAATAGCTCTATATTTCGACTCCCTATACTTGTAGTAAAAAGCACCCCCACAACAGAATTTTAAATTATTTTAAATAATATATTCGTTTGTGATTCAACTCAATGAATAAATCATGAAATTCTGAAATTTCTAACGTATTAGGCTTAAGAGATAGAAGCCTGTGGCGGACGACGGAGCTTCAGCAACTGAGGTCGCTTTCACGTTGTCTATGCAGTCCTCAGCATTGCTGTACTTGGTATTTTAAAACGTAGACGGTAATTTTATAAAACAAAGAAGCGGAGTCAAGAAGGCTAAAATATTTTTGTGTGAGGCGATAAGATGATAAGATATGACCATCATATTCGACAATATTGAGTAGCGCTATAAATAAATGTAACGAGTCTTCAAACATATTCGCTTCAAAGAAGAAAGCGAGAGATATATGAAAGATAAGAAGGAACAAAGTATCAGCATTAACACGAATATAGAGGAATTTGAGAAATTTAACTGTAGGTTGGGAAGTTTATTTAAAAGAAAAACATAGTTCAAGAAAAAAATATTAAAATTATGTATATATAGAAGTAGTAGTGGCACAAAAACCTCTTTTGTTACAACTGACTTATGAAATTAAATCTGATTTAAGGCATTTATGAAAAACCTATTTAAATTCAATCTGTTAATGTCACACCATATTCGAAAAAAACGTGGCATAAAAATTATGAAAAATAGTTAGCTGAACGACAGTTTCACAATAGTAAGTATCCTCTTGTCTTATCGAAGTAACAGAAAAAAGTGTAAATTGTAGGGGAGTGACATTAGTTATTTCTCCATACGCTACATCATGGTCAAAAATCAACGCAGGACTAAAAATGGAATGCAGAAATGTTACGAGAGATTTCCTGACAGGGCTGTAACTATTTGATGTTGTAACATAACAGTAGCATTCCGCCGCTCCGAAATGAGCGCATGACTACATTGTTTAAAGTGAGTCGTTATCGAGGTATGGTAGCGAACGGCTCGCGTCGCGTAATGTGAGAGGCTATACTAACTGTGCGGGTGTAGCAAGAAGTAAGAAGAAGAATGAACTAGTTTAACCATTGCGACGTATGTTTTAAATTGATTTGAACAGTGTGTTGAGATACCAGAACAGTGATGTGTGGCATCGAAAGTAATTTAGTGTGGACTGATTTGGATTAATTACTTTCCTTTTTTTTCTCTAAGAATCTTGCAATCGACGGATTACGAAGTTTCAATAGCCTTATCATCTAAATTCTGATAGTGGCCAACTGGTTCGATGTGTACTTTATTCTAATAAATGTGTGGAGAACCGATTTTCATTACTTAATACTTGATTTCTCTTAATTAGTTATCCTCACACTTTTATCGGACTGGTTTGGACCCTATCTGGCGACCGGCGGCGACTACGAACTCATTTATCCGGCTTCTGGTGCTGTATGTTAGTAATTAAAACTTTAGCAAGCACGAAGTTCGGTCTACAGTAAGTAAGTATCAAGTCAACCCCAAGAAAGACAATAGTCTTACATGTCGACGAGTGACAGGACTGTGTGGTAGAAATTAGTACTAGGAGGAGAGACAATTTTTCTCAAATCCTAGGAAAACACACAAAGAAAAAAAAAAGGAAAACTAGTAATATCAAGACGACGACAATCGAAACAGGTGTCGACAATACCCAAAGGTGCGGAAGAACTCCCACTCGACGAAGGCAGCGCGGCTGGTCAAGGAGCAGCGGGGAAGATATTCTACATTGTTCGGCGCGGAGCTGGGCAGCCGAGACGACGAAGGCGGGAGAAAGAAGAATCGTCGTGCAGAGTCTCCGAAAGCTAAGGACGCGCTGTGCGCTGCTTGTTTGGCTATTTTTGAAGGCTTAAATCCTTTCCTAATTTTTCCTGATAATTTTCCTTTTTTTCTGTGAAATATCGAGGAAGAAAATCGGACAAGATTTTTCTCTCCTAACTCGACAATACATTTTACTCTTCTTTGTCATCAGGGATGACAGAAGCAATTATTTAAATTCCACCTGTAGTTATGCCTATAGTGCAACCTTTTGTTTCCTTTTTCTTTAAATGGCATGCTTAGCTAGATAGCTTGCAGCAGCTGGCGCTTCGTGTATAACGGCGTTGTTGTGGTCTGGTTGTCTGATTCGCGGGAAGCGAATTTACAATATTTTTTGATCCAGTTTTCTGTGTAAAATTTATAATTATGCCGGGTACGGAAGGAGACGCTAGTCTAAGTCTCACTGAGGTGGTGGAAATCCTGAGAGCGGAAATGCGCTCACTAAAGTCAGATATGAGTACGAATATTGAAAGCTTAAATTCCAAGTTTGAAAATTTAAACACAAATTCTGAGATTCAAAATTCCAAGTTGGAAAACCTAAAGTCAGACCTTAAGTCAGATATTAGTATAAATACTGAGACCCTAAATTCAAAATTTGCAAACTTAAATTTGGATCTCAAATCAAGCACTGAAATCCTCCATGATAAATTTGAACATTTAAATTCAGACCTTAAGTCAAGCACTGAAATCCTCCATGATAAATTTGAAAAGTTAGATTCAGATCTTAAGTTAAGTACTCAAACCTTTGATTCCAAGCTCGATAATCTAAAAGCTGAGCTAAAGTCTGACGCGGAAATGTTACATTCTAAGTCTCTGAATGAACACAAATCCCAAATAGCAGAATTACGTAAGGATATGGAAGAGTATCGTGCTTTGTGTAATATGCGAGCGGAGGACTTAGCAACCCAGTTTTCCGATTTAAAACAAGAGTTAAAGGGTGAAACTAATAGTTTGCGCCAGGAAACCGACGCCTTGCAAGAACAGTATGCACAGTTACAAGAAAAAAGCGATAGTCATTGCCACCGTATAAAGACGATCGAAGGACAGTTCCAAACATTGCAAGAAGGTACCCGACAGGGCTATGCGGAAGTGAAATTTGGGATGAAAGAGATAACTGCGGAGGTGGAACAGCTGGATGAGAAGTTGGAGAAATTAAAAGTGTCAACTGCCGTATTTGTGGATGAAAGAATGAAGGTACAGGCTCCGCTAATTATAAAGCAAGAAGTATTAAAACAAGTGCCGGGTGTAGTGAGAGAAGAATTCTGTAAATACAAAGAAACCGGAAAGGGCACCGTAATTCCTATTCAATGCTACGACGAAAAGATTGATTGGGAAGAATTTTCGGACCGAAATGGCATCCATCCTGTAAAGTTTATTAAAAATTTCGAAAATTTTCCACCTTTTATGGCTGCTAGTGAGGAGAAGAAAATTAATATGGTAATAAAACATTTAAGAGCAGGACCCCGACTGTGGGCAGAGCAATTAGAGGAGGAATTTTCATCTTTCGAGCAGTTCAAAGAAGATTTCTTGAATCTTTACTGGTCGGCAGAGCGGCAGATCGCCGTAAAATCAGAATTAATGTGCGGTGACCGTTATGATCCGAGAAGAGGATCGCAAACCGATTTTTTCATGCGGTGCTATGCATCTTGCCGATACTTAGACCAGCCTCATAGTGAAGAAGAGTATGTACGAATGATTGCGGCTAGGTTACCGGAACAGACACAGCTAATACTTACTAGCCACAAGATCCGCTCCATAAAGGATGCTGTAGATATGCTGGGAAGATTAGATGTACAAGAGCAAAGAATGTACAGAACAAGATACCAGGGGCAACATAATACTAATCATTTTCAAAATAACGGATCCCGACAGGAAAACCACCGAAGAGAAGGGAATAGAAGTTTTCGGCAAGAACCGGAAAACTCAGGCCGGCAAGATGGAGTTCGAAAGGAAAACATAGAGGAAGGAAAATCACATAGGCGGTTCCAGAATCACAACTACCGACCGCAAAATGAAGAACAGAGGGTAGCCGTGGTTTCAGAAGACAGCACCAGACATTTAAACTAGTGCCTGCCACTGAGAAGGCTTCGCCAGCGGCGGAGGCAGAAAAGAGGCCAAATACAGAGAAAATATTATTAGTAAAAGAAGAAAAAATAGGCTTGAGGCGGAAAAAGGATCAACCAGAAATATGTCTATACGATACAGTATTTAATAACGAAGTTGAAGAGGAACCGACAGGATACGAGAAAATTTTATTAACCAGTACAAGTGAAGAATTGAAGGCGGATGAGGTAGAAGATGAAAATGAATTTGATCAGGAAATGGAAGTCGAAGAATCTGAGATCAGAGGAGAAGGCGACGATGACATTTTTGAAATTGAAAACGAAAGAATTCAGGAACACATTTGGAGAGAACAAAGGAAATTACGCGAGGGTGAGATGATGTTAATAGGAATTGATGGTTCGGAAAATATGGATACAGGCGAGGTAAGCCTGGGCGGGATTAAAGTTGTGCGGAAGTCTTATGTATTTCATGACGGCGCAGCCGGCGAGCGCGACGGCAGCCAACACACGCGCAACAGTCAATGCGTAAGCACTATAGTAACCTGTGCCAAAATAGTTTAAAGTGTGCGGCAGCCACGGGCGCAATAAACGAAGAATGCGGAACATTTCTGTCAACTAAAGAACGGTATGGAGATGAAGAATCAATACCAACAGACTACAGAACTTGTAAAGAAGATGTCGGGAAGCTGAAGCAGTCACAGATATATGAAGAAGAGAAAAGAATTGACAGAGAGTCAATAAAATGGAAGAGTAAAAATAAGTTGCGACGGGACGAAGATTCCCCATATAGTGACAAGCCATTAACGGACAGTACTAGCACTTGCTACTCAGATTTGAATAATGAAGCGAATCTAACGGCTCGCCAATCACAAGTCTTTTCAGTCTACAATAACGACCCGAGAGAAGATTTGTTGGAAGAAGAAGGAATTTTAAGGAGAAAGGAAGCCCGTACACCTACTGTTTTGGTGAAATTTAAATCACGACAAGTAGAAGCCTTGATAGATTCTGGCGCGGACATATCCTGTGTTTCGGAAAGCCTATTTCAAATCCTTGTGAATGAACCTGACGCATGTTTACACTCGGTACAAGGAATGACAGTTACGGTAGCGAATGGGGGTAAAATTAAAAGAATCACCCAGCAAATTCGAGTAGATGGTGAGATTGGAGGACACAGGACTGAAATAAAAGCATTTGTTATCCCTAAATTAACCGTTGATCTAATTCTGGGAGTCGATTGGCTTGCCGAGAAAATGGTTAAACTAGACTGGGAAGAAAATAGTCTACAATTTATTACGGAAGGAAAAAGAGTGAATATAAGTTATGAAACCAAAATTTGTGAAGAAGGAAAGGAAGCGGTTCAAGTTAGAGTCATTTCAAGAGGAGAGGTGCAGGAGTTTATATGCTATGATGAGCTTAGTGAGGAAGAAGTGCAGCTATCACAATTATTGGTCGAAAAGGACAGTGAGGATTTAATGTACTCGCAACAACAGCTCGAAAATGAAGAAGAAGCTCAAGTGCGGGTGCAGGAAATTATTAACGAGTTTCAAGAGATATTTTCAGATAAACCTGGCTTAATTAAAGGATATCAGTGCCACTTCAAGGTCAAGGACGACACGCCATTTACTGTTAAACCTTATCCTATTCCCTTTGCGCTGAAAAGCAAGGCACAAGAGGAGATAGATCGTATGTTAGAATGGGGTGTGATCGAACGATCAAATAGTGCATTTGTAAACCCTTTGGTCGCAGTAACCAAAGCTGATAAATCAATAAGACTAGTTTTGGACGCAAGGGCGCTTAATAAAATTCTGGTTACTGAAAGAGACCATCCATTACCAGTCGATGATATCTTGCAAAATTTCATGGTGTCAAATACATGAGTTCCTTGGATTTAACAGCATCCTATTGGCAAGTACCCATTGATGAAGCTTCGAGGAAATATACCGCTTTCCGTTTTGAAGGCAAATGTTTCATTTTCGTGTGTTGCCTTTCGGGTTGAATAACGCTGTAGCCAATTTTATAAGGGCACTTGATCAGGTGTTAGGAAGGCGATTGAGAGACAAAATCCACACCTATGTCGACGACATAATTATTGCGTCACGAAACTTTAGAAGAGCATCTTGAGACACTACGAGAAGTGCTTACTTGCTTTGAAAAAGGGAGGGAATGACTTTAAAAATTAAGAAATGTGTATTTTTGAGGAAAAGATTGAATTTCTTGGGGCATGTTATACTGCCTGAAGGGATAACTGTTGAAGACAAGAAAGTAGAGTCGATCAATAAATTCCCTAGACCAACTACTAAGACTCAATTAAAAAGTTTTCTGGATTGTGCGGTTAATTACAGAAAGTTCATACCCGGACAGGCACTGAATAGTGTGCACCTCAGAGATCTTGGGAAGGCTAGGACCCCTTGGAATTGGACTGAAAGTTGTGAAGAGGATTTTAATAGAATTAAACGAGAGCTGTCACAAAAGATTGTGTTAGCACACCCGGACTGGAACTTAGACATGTGTGTGGCCACGGATGGGTCCTCACTACGGACTCGGTGCACAGGTTTTTCAAGAAGTCAAAGGTCGGAGGGAAAATTGAGCAGAGAACCATTGCATTTGCCAGTAGAATGTTGAATCAACATGAATTGTCCTATAATACCACAGAAAAAGAGACTCTTGCGATTATATGGTGTTTCCAGAAGTTTCGAGCACTATTTCTAGGAAGAAAAACCGTGATATACACAGATCATAAGGCATTATCTTTTTTGATGAACTGCAGGTTGGTACACGGGAGGCTGACCCGGTGGGCCTTACTAATGCAGGAATTTGATTTGAAATTAGATACAGACCTGGTGCAGAAAATCTGGTAGCAGACTGCCTCTCACGTTTACCTGTCGGTTTAGTCGAAGGGAAGAATAATATTCAGCCAGCACAAGAAGCACACATTCATTATATTCATGGGGTGACAGTAGAAAATGAAGTTGTAAAATTACTGAAGAATATGAAGACCTTACAGGAACAGGATGAAGTGATTAAAAGAGGTTAAGGAAGAAATTTTAAAACCCAACTACCAGGGAAAATTATCAAAATATTATTGTGTTCATAGAGACGTAGTCTTTCAACGAAATTCAGAAATAAGTAAGGACTGGAAATTGTGGATACCAGAAAAGTATGTAGATAGCTTGATTAACCATCATCATTGAGTTACGGTCACTTTGGGCCTGGTAATGTCACCGAATCATCAAGGAACACTGTTATTTTGTTAATATGGCGAGGAGGATAGCAAAGCTAGTGTCCACATGTGACCTATGTCAGAGGACGAAGGTGGATAATGTGTTGAGGAGGGGAGAGATGAAGTGTATTTTACCTGAAAATGTATTGGAGTTAGTCGCAGTTGACGTGTATGGCCCACTGCCTAAGTCTAGAGGTGGAGTGACACAGATACTGGTCGTAATTGATGTTTTTTCAAAATTTGTCAGATTGTACCCGTTGAAGAGGGCTACAGCCAAGCTGATGGCAAATAAAATTTTAAACGATTTCGTACCGAAGGTTGGAAAACCTAGGAGGGTTGTCTCAGATAACGCCCCTCAATTTTGTAGCAGTAAATGGACCGAGAGGTTGGAGCAAGTCGGGATAGAGGTAGTGCGAACTTCCTTATATCACCCTCAAAGTAATGTTTCTGAACGAGTAATGAGAGAAATAGGGAGGTGGTTTCGGTGTTACTGCACAGACAACCATCAGAGATGGGCCCTTGAAGTTGAGCACTTGGAGCATATACTTAATGACATACCACATGATTCTACCTCGGTAGTGCCGCGGGAAGTCATGTTCGGCGAGAAGGCACTCCGTATTGTAACGGAATTCGTAGATTTTCCTACCACTAGTCAAGTGAACCGTGAAGAGTTGATTAAGACAGTTCAACAGCAGATGAAGAAGAAAGCTCAGAGGAGGAAGAAGCGGCATGATCAAAGAGGGAAGGCAATCGACTATAAGCCGGGTGATCTGGTACTGGCGCAGACTCATTACAAGTCCTCTAGCGTAAACAAAGAAATTAGGAAGTTTAAGTATTTGTATGAAGGCCCGTATCGGATTGCTAGCTGCCCTAGGAAGAATTCCTATTTATTAGTGTACCCTGTTGGTCAAAGTATCAGGGGTACTTTCAATGTTACTTCCCTTAAACCCTACAAAATGTTACCAGAAGACTTATCTGACTAAAAGGAGGGGACACCCTTTATCCTTATTTTTTTTTCTTCTAATTTTTATTTGGCGTATGCCAATTACCTCATCGCTGCGGCGAACAAAAATCTTTAATTTTTGTTCCGGCTAAAGCCAGTAAACTAAATCCACATTTCCACTCTCGTACCCTGCCTGAAAAAATGCCAAAGCAGCTGCAGCAACAACAGTAGGCTTTGTGTAGTGCAGTGTAGTGCGTGAAGTGCTTCGACAAAAGTCGTATAGAGGTTAATGACCTCTACCAGTGTCGCAACCGAGGACTCCACCCATAGAGCCTACGGTAGAAGCGGAAATATTATTTTTGTCATGTTGTGTATATATGTTCTTTCTTTTCAGTTTTATTTTCGTGAGAGTTGACAGTCTATTTGAGAACTGTGACCACGAAAACTATAACAATTTCATGTGGTTCCTTCCTGTATTTTTTTTTTTATTTATATATGTTTTCTTGATGTTGTTTGTGTGCCTGTTTTTTTTTTATTTAAATATGTTAAATGGCTTTGTGTATCTTATGTTAGTAGGTTGGCCACACTCGAGAGTTTGAAACTTGGTATTTGTAAATTTTCTATTTTTTTATTGTAATGATAATTCTTCAGTTTCTTTTGGAAAAAACCTGAACAATTATCACAATTGGTAGTTGGGGAATGTAACATAACAGTAGCATTCCGCCGCTCCGAAATGAGCGCATGACTACATTGTTTAAAGTGAGTCGTTATCGAGGTATGGTAGCGAACGGCTCGCGTCGCGTAATGTGAGAGGCTATACTAACTGTGCGGGTGTAGCAAGAAGTAAGAAGAAGAATGAACTAGTTTAACCATTGCGACGTATGTTTTAAATTGATTTGAACAGTGTGTTGAGATACCAGAACAGTGAAGTGTGGCATCGAAAGTAATTTAGTGTGGACTGATTTGGATTAATTACTTTCCTTTTTTTTTAAGAATCTTGCAATCGACGGATTACGAAGTTTCAATAGCCTTATCATCTAAATTCTGATAGTGGCCAACTGGTTCGATGTGTACTTTATTCTAATAAATGTGTGGAGAACCGATTTTCATTACTTAATACTTGAAGATTTCTCTTAATTAGTTATCCTCACACTTTTATCGGACTGGTTTGGACCCTATCTGGCGACCGGCGGCGACTACGAACTCATTTATCCGGCTTCTGGTGCTGTATGTTAGTAATTAAAACTTTAGCAAGCACGAAGTTCGGTCTACAGTAAGTAAGTATCAAGTCAACCCCAAGAAAGACAATAGTCTTACAATGTGTTTACGAACTACAAGTGCAGTGTGTCTCTGACAAAGTGTTGTCGAAATGGTATCTGAATTAGTAATTATTGCAATGGTAATTTTACGTTCCCATCCTCTTTAGAATTGTCAAATTGTATTCCTATCCCTGACACTTTGTTAATGCGCCTCCATTGCGAGTCCATTATTTAATTTTGCGCCTCAAAATAATCATTTCGCATAAAATTATCAGTGGCGTGGTACTAGTTCTATCCACCAAAGTAATAAATTTTGTAACCATAAATCGAATAAAATTTTAATATTTCTTTAAATAACTAATAAAAAACTGTGAAAACATGAACTTTTTTATAACGAGATTAATAAACATACATTATACTGAAATAATAACTATTGTGATAGCAGTACGGTCATAACTTGAAAACAACATCCTAAGAATTGCCAAGTTAGTCGGGCATAACGCTGACCATATTATATACCGTTGTTAATCAATTTGGAAGTCACGTATAAATAGTGACATCCTGCAGGGAAATTAATCGTAATAAATTTGTGAGTGATTTTCACTCCCTCCGCATCCAAACTTGATATTTTTTATTTATTTTCCATATGCAACATAGCCCAGCACCTAGTATCTAATCTGGGCCCTTATTTCCACTCTTTTACATTTACATATATTTGTATCTTACATATATATATATAATATATTAACATATAAACATGAATGAAAGAAAATTTTGATTCGATTTTCAATAACTATTATATTTACTGCTATTAAACAGAATGGGTACCACACTACTACTAAATCTACTACTACTGTTATTGCCCCTAATATTACTACTATCATTACTACTACTACTACTACTACTACTAATACTACTATTACCACCACCAATTGTCACAGCCGCACTTTGGTCCACTATTGTTCATTTTTCTTGGTGTTGTGTGCGCTCCAAAGGCAGAGTCCCCTGGAACCGGCAGCAAAGTCAGCCGCCCAGGCCATCAAGAGTTGACCTCCTGGAATACCAAGACGGCCCCAGTTGTCGCTCAGAAGACGGCCTCTCTGGAGCACACTGAAGTTCCTCCGACGATTGATGTTGCTCATTGTCGTAGGATATCTTCCGTCAATCCGGTGTAATTGTGTTCTCCTCTTCTGGTATCTGTGGCCTTTGATTTCGCTCGGCATTTTTCCTTTTTATAAATTTCTCCTTCCAAAATTTTGAGGCTAGATCAGCTGCCTCGTCCAGCAAATGCCACAAACTTTCGTCGCGCAGTATGTCAAATATTCTCCTACCTTGCAGCCGAGCTTGTTGGTGTTCTCTCAAACTGGCTGTTGTTTCACACTCCCATACCACGTGCTCCGGCGTACTCTCTTTACCACATTCGCACCTGTCTGAGTCCACAATATTTCGACTTCGGAGCCAGCTATTGTATGGCCCGTGACCTGTAATGTAGTGTACCAGTCCGGGAGAGGGTTGAAGGTACTTCAACTTTAACCTCTCCTCTACGGATGGGAATATATCATATGCTCTTCGACCTGTTTCACTGTTGTTCCATTCTTGTTGCCATTCTGCCAATAGAAGCTTCCGAATGTGCATCTCCGATGTTGCTTCGCTCCCTACAATTTCTGCTACATTATCTTGTTTCCCTTTTCTGAGCCAGTATATGGCACCCCGTTTCCTTACTTCAAGATCCAGTGGCCATACACCAATGGCAACGGTTAATGAGTTTGTTGCCACGGTTCTGTATGCTCCTGTCAATCTTAAAAGTATTCCTCGTTGGACACGTCTGACTCGCTGTTTTAGTTTTACTTTTCTTAGTTGCTTTGCCCACACACTTGCTGAGTAGCCCACTAAAGAGGATAAAATTGCGTCATGGTAAAGTCTTATTGTTTGGACTGGAACAGTAAATTTTCGTTGGCCAATATTAATGATTTTATTCATGACCGCCACTGCTCTTGCTATTGTCTTCTCTAAGTGAGCTTCGAAGTTTAAACGTTCATCCAATTGAATGCCTAAGTACCTGCACACTGGGTTTCTACGAATTGATTTACCGTCGATTCTTATAGTTGGTTTTCGAGTCAGCTTGCCCTTGAGCAACATAAATGTTGTTTTATGTGGTGCTAAACTCAGTTTGACTTTACTGCACCATTGGCTAAGGCAGTTAAGTACTAGATTACTATTGTACTCAATCTCTGCTCTTGTTGCTCCTTCCACGAGTAGTAAAAGGTCATCAGCAAAAGCTACTAGACCTAGATGTTCAGGCATTCTTTGTAATAGTTCAATCACTGGTTCCATCCCTATATCCCAGAATATGGGACCGCAAACGGAACCTTGCGGGCATCCTTTAGTAAGGATCTTCGTGATGAACGAGTTCTGGCATCTCAAGGAAGCAGTTCTAAATCTGCAATAGTCCCTGAAGGTGTAAAATAATCTTCTTGGACAACCAATCTCCCTCAGCCGTTCAAACAGAGCGGGCCACCATAAATTGTCGAAGGCTCCCGAAATATCAATAAATATGCCTACTACGTAGTTTTTTGTACTGCTACAAATTATTTCCATCGACCGATTTATGGCATCCTCTGTCGACTTCCCGGTTCTAAATCCATATTGACTAGGATTCATTCCCTGAACCTCCCGGTGGCTTTGTAATTTTTTGCATAGAATCTTCTCTTGAACTTTGCCAAGCACATTCAATAAACAAATCGGCAGGGTAAGATTTCGGTTGAAGAGGATCCTTGTCGTCTCCTTTCTTTAGAATTACCACCTCGCTTTTCTTCCATATCCCCGGAACTCTACCCTGATATAGACATTCGTTCAGGAGCCTGCATAGTACGGGGGTTAATTTTATGATTAACTCCTGCAGGACCTCGGCTGGAATTCCATCTGGACCGGGAGCCTTTCCTTTTTTCATTTTATTTATCACGGTTATTACTTCTTCGGGTGTAATATTATTTCCTTCCTCTTGACTCCAGCAGGGCTGCCACATGTTCCTTCATAGTGTAGCTTGTTCTACTGTTTCTTCTTCCGGGTTGTCATCAGGAAGCAAAACTTTTAATAACTCCTCCGCTGAATCTCTCGAATTCGTGGTTAACTGTCCATCTGTTCTTTTTACTTGATAGCAGGGAACAGAGTGATAACAGCCAAAAAAATTAATTAAATTCTACTCACCTGGAAATGCAGTACAGAAGTTGGCATGGCACAGGCTAATAGCCTCCACAAGACCTTCTTTCAGTTTGAATCCACGAGATGTACTACAAGTCCTGAAATGCAAATCTCTACACTCATAGACTTATTAGTTTATAACAGTATGCATAATTATGGCATAGCTCGCCGATATTAAAGAGTATATGGCTTAACTCGCCTAGTGTTCATATCTTTTACGAACCGAGAATGTAACAATTGCCACGGTAAAGAAGAAGACATACATATAATTTTCCGTGCAAAACAAAGCACGCAAATTTCTGGTAATGGTGCCATCTGTGGCCCAAATCCAAATTGCGCCTCATGCCGGCAGAATTCAGAATGTACGCCAAACTGAGCCGCAATTCCCGCGAGCCCAGATGCTAGCGGCCAACGGAAAGAGATGTAAGAATCGCTCAACCACACCGTTATATGTCAGTCCCAGTTGAATGTATGCACAACCTGATATTCTCATACTACGAATCCATCTAAACAACCATTTGTATTCTAAGAATAGAATAAAGAAGATTCGGCAGCAGCGTTGACCTTCAATTTAGTTGTTATATTACGAGTTATTGTGTGAATTAACAAATTCATCAGCCAACAGAGGAAAACGTAAACATGATACAACTAAAATCTATCATCAGGCAGTTGTTTACGTTCAAAAATCCTACAGTACAGGGGAACACAGTTTCCTTCAATATTATACATTTAGAGATTTAGAAGGAAAATCATAAACATTTTTTGTGTTTATTTTTTACCAATAAACATACAGAAAATAATTCCTAAGATTTCCGCGGCCGTCTTTGTTCATGATTTCGGGTTATGCCGCGTTGTTTATTTAATTACCTGATCTTTCGGCTGGTATCCTACAACCTTTGTCAGAGATACTGTTTATGTTGACATAGCAACGAGCGTCAAGCATCGCAGAGTAAAAGGCCGCTATCTTCATTGACCACCTGACTAGTGCCCACCCAAGAATCCAGTTCACCATGGATGTGGAAGAAAATGGACAACTGCCATTTTTTGATGTCCTGCTTCACAAGCGAGACGATACTGTGTATAGCAAGGAGACCCACACCAATAGATATATGCACACCATGTCACACCATCACCCGGCAACGAAGAGAGGAGTATTAACATCACTGAATTTAAGAGCGAGGACAGTATGCGACTCGAAAAGTCTGAAGGAAGAAATGGAGACTACAGTGAATCCGACATCAGAAGGGTTTTAAGATCCAAAAAACCCATGGAAGACGTCATCTTATCTCATGCTATCAATGTACCAAGAAAATTCGCCTGTCTACCATACATATAGTGCATCACTGACCGGATTGGGAAACTGTTAAAGTGGGTGGTGGTGCGAATATTATATAAGGCTAACTGCAAACTTGGTCAGTCATTATTTAAGGTAAAAGACAGATTACGCCCACACCAGCTTACGGGTGTTCAAGAAATCCACTGCAGCTGTGGCGGTGTTTACATCGGTAAGACAGGCCGCTCGGTGGCGGAGAGACTTAACGAACATATCCGCCACTGTAAATATAACAACAGCGACAAATCCGCCGTAATTCGCCATACCATTAACACCGGGTATGAAGTAAAAGTTCAAGACACGAGGCTACTGTGTAGAGAAGACCAGTGGTGCCCTCGACGTGTGAAAGAGGCAGCAGAAATTTTAAACAATACGAACAATATCAATGAAGATGCGACCTTTGACTCTGCGATGCTTGGCGCTCGATGTTATGTCAACATAAACAGTACCTTTGACGAAGGCTGTAGAATACCAGCCGAAATCTCAGGGAATTCAATAAACAACGCGGCATAACCCGAAAGTCTATTAATCATTCAGAAAATAGCATGACAAGGCTGAACTTTGCATTTCAAAGCATTTATCTGCAAATTTCTGAGTGAATTTTTTTATTTAACGTGGCCAAAGTTAGTTGAAATGTCAGCTGCATTACTGCTTGTATAATTAAACTTCAATAGAATTAGTACGTTTTTAAAACAAAAAATTATTGTTATCAGTATCATAACGGGACGTCATTGTAAAGAATTGAAGTTGTTAATTTATATTTAATTACTAATTCTGTCGAAGAAGTACATATATAGGCTTAGAACGTATAAATCATATATTTTTTAACAAATAAAATTGTTTACATCCAAACTTTCTCCACCACTATGTATAATCCAGTTAGCAGCCAATATATGCTTACATATTTAATTTTACCAAATGATCAAAGAAGTTAATCAGCTTACGTTAAAGTTTACTAGGTTACATTATTCCTGCACAGATTTTCAACTTACAGTAATGTTAACCCTTTCCTACCGGCTATTGGAAAAAAAGGGAAATTTATAATTTCAATTATATATTTGTATAAAGGTACTTGAAATTAAACACACGTTTTTTTTCAATTTTTTTTGGAACTCTAAGTGCTAATTACTAAGCCGGTACTTATAAGTACCGTCAGGGACTTTGTGTATCACATGATGTACAGAAATAGTAATTGAAATCAATTATGTTCATATTGGTATGAAATATTTGCCCCCGATATTAAAAAAAAAACAATTCTTTTTGCTCATTCAGACATAAAAGACATTGTAGTGCAACATTTGGAATGTTGTTTTTACTGTATTTTCTTCGTTCTACATACTTCACATCTTCATCAGATTTTTACAATTTAGGGACAGTTTCCAAATCTTACATTGTATTCATTGTAATGTACCACTTGTTTTTTTTGGTCTGTATGCTGAAAACTTAGAAAATTAATTTTTCGGCAATTTCACACAGAAATTTAAAAATAAATGTTGTCATTGTCTGACTTAATCATACAACAATACATCAACAGGCTTATCAATGCAGTGGACACTGGTATCGTCGAATTATATGGTGGTAAATACAGTGGTACTTATAAGTACCGTCAGGGAGGAAAGGGTTAAAGATGTCAGTAAATGGAACGCTGAATTGGCGAAGCAGATTTAATAATAAGGTTAGTTTAAATTTACGAATAACAAAAATAACAATACGTTTACAAACACCGAATTAAGTACACGATTACCGACTAAGTCAAAGCAGTAAATAAGTCAAATATCTTAACACTAAAATAATAGCTGAAAAACGCTGCGGAAGCTAGAAACATGCATGGGCTTTGAAGTGATACCCACTCGTAAGGACCGTGTGCATCTTCTGCGTGGGTCATTTATACTTTGTACTTAAATTTAAGCTACAGTATGTTGATGCCCTCTCTTGCGAAATGTGGTCAAGTGCACAGTGAAAGAGAAAATTACGATTCCAATATAAACTAAGAAAAGGAACAAATTTTCTCACACACAAATAATTTGAAATTATGCTAAAGATAAAAAGAAGTATAAGATTATAAAAAAAGTTTCAATAGGGTTTGTACTTTGAATGATTAAATTCTGTTGGAAAAAGTGCTTTGAGGTGTAATAAGTAAAATTTTATTGATTCACTGATTTCGACACACATTCAACGGAATTTGGCCTAACTGACTACTGACAAAAATTGAACAAATAATTTATTATTTTAATTCCGCTACGTTAAAAATTAAGAGTTAAGATCTGAAGGTGGATAATATTACAATTTATTTTTCTTCAATCATTACGTACTAACATAGTGGTCATAGACATCCTCACTCAATGATTATGTAGAACTACTTTTAAGAATAACTTTGTGAAAAATTGAATGAATTAAATTACAGTCCGCAATAATTTCTAAAGAAACTCATATCATTCATGTGTTGAATCCATATATATATTTTGAGAGATACGATAATAAATATCTCCAAATAATACTTCGGAAAAAATCTATAATAGTATATAAATTCAGATAAAAAGAAATAGGTAAAACTCGGAAATTTATAAAATTATTTAGAAACATAAATCCTTGAATATTTATTAAAGTTGCAGAATTTTACATCAAAGGGACCAGCTTTGTGTGGTTGAAGTAAGAATTTTTCCACGAAATATATCATCGTCTGCTCCTTCCCAACAGAACATACACTTTTCAAAATTTTAGCAGCATCAAGCATGAATTGTAAAATTTCGTTAAAATGAAAACGCGAATACTTGCATTGCACTTTGATTTTCCTTCCTTTAGGTTTGAAATTATATATTTCTTTATTTTCAACTGTAATTTATTTTATTCCAGACCCAAAACTGTAATGCCCTGGTTCGTAAATATTAAAGAAAATCTTCATTTGATGGGACTAGAATCAGAAGATGCTTTCAACAGAGGTATATTTCGGAAGAAGTTAATGATAAGTGGGACAAGCCGAGACGAACACTCCAACAGAAGACGCGCTGGGCAGAGGAGCGCAAACAGGCGCATTAAAAACGAATGGGCCCAAAAGAAGATGAAACTCGCTGCCAAATGCACAAAGGCTTAACGTGGTCCTAGTTGGCCTCAACGAATAAATTTCATAAAACTTTTCTGGAACAATTCGTCAATTTTATTTTAAAATAGGCAGTACTGCCTATTGTCATCTTATCGTAGGCCTCTTACACCTATAATACCTTGAGTTGTAATAAGTTACGAATACGTTTGTGCTTTTCACACAGTATTCGTCACGCCTGCAGTGCGTGGAAGGTTTCTTTCTTTTGCGTGGTCGCAGGTGTGCCTGTTGCTGAGGCGTGTGCTCGATCAATTTCTCCTGCTTCTCTTATCTCATCACACTCTCAATTCTAGGGGCCTCCATCTTTACCTCGACGCCTATATCCCTCCAGTACTATATTATGATCCAAGAACTGATGGCAAAATATCTTAAAATGTACTCGCTTTCGATCTTCTGAAGTTTTCATCTTTATACAGATAACAACTTTCAGGTTGTTACCAACTTTCTTACTCAGACACCAAGTATGAAGTTATAAGTTTACAAGAACCGATGTAGTGCTGCGGGTGGATCGAATCTCTCATGCGATGGGCTTTGTGTTGTAGCGTGAAGTTTCGCTTCTGAATTGAGCTTTTCAAGGAAATGATTTTCTATTTATTCGTGTCTTAACGCAAATAAATACAAAATCAACAAATGAAACATAAGCAAATACACAAACACGAACAGAGTGTAATCTAGCATTTCACAGATTTATCAGGGAATTAGCTGTTAAATGTCGTTTATCAGGCAAGAAGACGTTTTTGTGCTGTAGTACTAGATTGAGCTATGTCTCACCCCATGAAGTACTCTCCCAAGGTGGCACAGGAAATGCTGTTTAGTAATAATAATAATAATAATAGTTGGTTGGGTCACGTGTCTGTTTAGAACCTCACTTTTTTTTTCGAGATTCAATTCGGAAATAATGAGTTGGCCCAGTGGTTTCACTTTCTTAAATATCAGAATGGTGGCCACAAAATAATTTCATAACAGATAACACAAATTTACACCATAAACGGATTTCATACAAGAATGTGTAAGATTCTTTGAAATGCAACAATCCTCGGCATCATAAAGCAGCAAAAACATAAAAATAAACAACTGCTAAAAGAATTTATAAATGGTGGAGTTTACTACTGATGCAAACGGAGTGTAGTTAGTAAGGCAATAGAAATACCGACATGTAATTACATAACAAGTAGCTACGAACAATTACAACTAATTTGTCTGGACAGTATTCTGGCAGGAGAGAGCTAGACGCAAGTACTCGAAGTAAGTAGTGAGCAAGCTGTCGACACCGTCTGATGTCAAACCTCCTCCTTACATATACGAATTCGAATGGTTCTCCACAGGGATATAGACACGAAAGTAAACGCGAGCCTCACATTCCCCCCACCACAATGTCAGTCCTGTGCGGAGGCATCACTCAAACACTTCTCCGCGAGGTTTCTACACTCTTGACCCAAACCAGAGTGTCTTCTTTCCTGCAGAAATTGCGTCGGCTATGCGACAACGTTTCCGAGTGTCCAGCTGTTGGACGTAAACACCGACCTCGGCAGTGCAGGGGTAGCGTGCTTGCTCCGCGTTGCAGGTATCGCCGGCTCTGATCCGGCCAAGGGCATGGGTAGTATTAATTAAATGTTTTGTGGGGCAGTCTTGTGTCGTCCTTACAAAAAATATGGAAAATAATCACACTGATATTAAATATATACATTGCAAGAGAGCCAAACACATTTAGCTGGCTGTATGACTAAATGGGATTAAAAAACCTAGCTCAATACCTCATTCGCGTCCTAGCAACAGGATTCGTCTGCTAGAAAACTACGCAAGAAAATTGATTGCAATTGTTCGTAACATTTCTTTATGTAATTACACCCACCTGTAAGATGTGTCATTACAAGCATCAAATTTTAAATTTTTGTATATTCAGGCTTATACACTTCACACTGTGTTGGTTCATTTAGCTAAAACTCTGTTGGCATGATAATTTTAACCTACTGGTATCTGGTCAATAGAGTAAAACAAGTTGTTTCTAGCAAAGAATAAAATAAAAAAATAGAGTATCAAATGCTTCAGTTAAATATCAACATGAAGCATACGACACTGTTGAAGATAATTCGTCCGTGAATTGGTTTGGTTAAATTTCTGGTCCCTTAATTCTTTAGTATTGACAGTCCTAAAGTGTTTCACCTCCTCACCTTGTTCATGATTAAGAATTATTGGCTTTTATCAGAGCTGCAATTTAGACATTTTCTTATACGGTAGATAGGTAGTTTTACATTATTATCCGTTTACCTGGTGAGCATACATTTGATTTATATTACAGCTAGTCTTTAAAAATGTATATATACGTTTCCACGAATCAACAAATATACTCAATACTTGCATAAATGTAAAAAAAAAACAGATTTTTTTTTTTTTTTTTTGGTTGTAAAAACTAACTAAACTTTCATACAAATAAGTGTATATTAAAACTATTTTTTTTTGTTATGGCTTTACACCCTGTCGATGACGAGTTCTTTGGTGGTGGGAAAGGACGGAGGGTAAGCAACGGAAAGGAATTCTTCCAATGCCTTTCGAAGGAACCATCCAAAATTCACATGTAGTGTTTTGAGAAAACCCAAATCTGTATGGCTGAACGGGAATTCCGTCCTCCCGAATGCTAGGCCAGAGTTTTACCCACCACTCTCGTTTACGTATTTGTGTATTTATAAAATGTATACAAATTGTTTATCATAATGAGAAAAACACAAAAAAATATTAGACGTTATTCTTCTGTCTTTTAGTGGTGTGGCATGAGTACAGTTAAAACCACTTTAGTAATAGCGAATGAAGGAAGATAAGCGGCAGATATTTCTTGCTAGCATGCAAGTAATAAATATAAGTTGAAGACGGATTGCTATAACCAAGGTACTGTAATTTTTATTTCAGGGAATCGAATGATTTGACATATAGCTATATTTGTGTGGCTAGTGTATGTTTCCAAAATTCGAGCAGAACAACAAGGCTGAAATAATAGCAGTTAAAATTCAGTCAAATTTTAAAATAATTGTTTGTTTGTCACGTTATTAGTATGTGGTTGCAATCTCCAAGTGAAACTTTATCACGTTCATAAAAATATACAACTGGCACACCTATTTTGTGAAAACTGTTGGAAAAAACTTTCTAGAAATGGAAGATAGTGGCTCTCCTTGAAATTCACTTAACTTTTGAACTAATTAACACATTTCGCATAACAGAAGTTGAATGAGGTGGAGGACAATTTGGTTTTCGATTTGGTTTCAGGGCGTTTAGCATAGGTCTGAATAAAAACTGTAAGCCCCATTTTAAATTCAGAGGTAATACTACACAGTATGGTTAATTCTGTGACATCCTGTTGCAGTCAGTCTTGTATACTTATATTGATAGAGTAGCCACATGTTCGTTCCCCTGTTTCTACATCTTGATTTCGGTTTTCCCGTGGTTTCCAAAATGATTCCAGGTAAAGGACGTGATACCTCCTTCAAATTGTCATTGATGAATTTGAAACGTGATGTACAGTACATATAATTTTTTAGAAAAACTAATAATTATTGTGTGAGTTATAGCGATGAATAAGTAACAGCTAGCTGAAATTATTTTATATTAACAAATTATACATTCCCTATCGCTATGTACTTACGATAATTTGTTTAAGTCAAAGTTTCTACTAAACATATTTAAAAGATGGTGGAATTATTCCGGTGTATTAGAATAATGATGAAGAGCCATACTAAATTAGGATTTTCTTACAAATAGTTACATATTTACATGCTACTTGTATTACATGTTAGAATGACAGTAAGAATGCATATAACAGAAAAAAATTGTGTATGAAACAACTAAATAAAAGTGAGTGAAATAATTGTCATATTTTCCCTTTTGCGTCTATTTCAACACAGTCATAGTAAAAAAAGTGATAGATAAAAACAAATATATAATAGCATTTTCTGATTAATGTAATGTAAGATAAAAAATACAAAAAATCCTATAAATCTCTTTTAACGGAAAACATAGGTTTAAATTTCCAACACATATCTATAGTTTAAAAAAATCATCTCAAAGCTGAAAGAAATAAATTAAAATCAAAGAAACAAAACTTTGATTGAACGATAAAAAATTATGTTAATATGTCGATTTGGCAAGCATGTTTTCTTCTTATTAATAAGACGTGGAAGATCAATCTAAAACTGTAACAAGAGTTGATGGCTTTAATGTAGAGAAATTAGTTTCGTGTGTTGTGGTGTTTGCTCTTCCACTCCACTACACTCACGAACCGTTCTGTGTGTCCCTCATTTGCCTTTCCTGTGATGCTTGCACGCTGTTTACATTCCACAGTACTTTTTAGCCTGTTTCCTCTGTGCTAATTAACTTTTGGATGTCGCAAACCAACATCGCATTCAAAGTGCTCTATTGCATTCCTGCCTTTAAATCTTCTGGAACTTTACAGTATGTGCTAGCCAAATATTTACATGAAGCTAACAATTTTTCTCATTCTTAGCTTTTTATTTTGACGTCTGTTTCCGCAGTAACGAATATAGGAGGGAGGAAGGAAGGAATAAAATTGATCATAATTGGTATTCAACAAATATTCAACATTTTATAAATAACAATTGTTTCCTCTGCGTAAATCTTTAAAATTATTATTTTATTTTATTCTTAGAAGAAATAACATAGATCCAATTCTTTACCTCAGAGTTAAAGTGTGTTAACTCCATTTTAACAACTTTATCATGGTGCAAAAAACAATCCTATTACATTCTCCTCCACAGTTTGTGAAGTTTCGTAAGTACAAGATTGTGATTGAGTTCACTTTACTAAAATTGTACACTTTGTGACTTTGAAAGGTAGTAAAGTTCTCAACTTTTGTTGTTCAAACCACCAACGAATTCTTCACGTCACAATGGTTTCTCATTTTTTGTTCCCTATATCAAGGTGTTACAATTTAAATTAATTGCAATGGAGCACAGGCTCCGGTGGCAATTTCCCTACACCCCCAATTTCCCTATCCTGCAACCATCTACATTTGCCCTCAACAAATTTTATCTTAAAATTCTTTCAATGTTTTCGGTAAATTATTCATCAATTCTCTTGGTAACTCATTCCAATCCTTTACACCGTTACCTAAAAAAGAGAATCTTCCCACACCCTTGTGCCTGAGATTGAGTGCCAGCTTGTGGTCATGGTCATCTTTTAACTTCCATGCACTACTTTTCATACCTATTGAAATATCTTTCCATGCCTCATCGTCAGTAGGGCTATATGCCCTGTACACTCCCATGATCCTCCTCATCCTCCTCTTGTCTTGCAATTAATCCCATTTCAGCTCCTTTATCATATCTGTAATGGATTGCATTATGCGATAATTTCCAGAAACAAATCTAGCAGCCCTTTTTTGCACCCTCTCGAACTTCTGTATTTGATACGTAAAATTAGGGGCCCATACTACACTACCATATGCCAGCAATGGTCTGACCAAAGTTTTGTAACCAAACTCCCTCACTTCTATCGTACATCCCCCCCTCACTCTCTCCAACAAGTGCAAAATTTTGAAACCTTTTCCTATCACCTGTGCAATGTGTCCTGCCCAGTTAAGCTTGTTATCAAATTTAATGCCAAGATATCTACATTTCAAGTCTTCAGCAAGCAATTCTTTCCCCACCTTCACTTCATAATTAACCTTTTGTTTTTTATTTGGACGTATGTGGCGGCATCTTCTTTGTTTACACAATAATGGATGGAGTATTGTTGTGCGTTTTTAATAAATACTTCTAAGTGTAAAATTCTGATGCTTTGAAATTATGTATCAACGATAAATAAAAATTATTATAATCATGGTAAGGTTCTGAGCAGTGCAATTACGATTACTTCTATTGGAGAGCTCATAACTACAGTATTTCAAAATTTCATATTGCATACCAATTCCTTCAGTTCCTCCTTTAGGCCTATTTCACGCAACAGAAAAATCAGTTTTTGGAAATCGTATAAGCATAAAAAAGATCTGTTTTTGTTAAATGTGGTGTGTCTAAACATTTTTGGAAGTACAGAATCATTTTTCTTCTTGGTTACTTTGCTTCATTAAACTATACCTAAAAATGTTTTCCAGATATTTCTTTCTCTACTTGAGCTTTTTAAAAACTGCGTTTTTATCTTGGCACTGTCACTTGAATATCAACTTTAAATCCAGATCAAACTCAGTATTACATACATTGATGAGGTGAAACATTATGATCATCTGCTTAATAGAGTGTTGGTCCCCTTCTGAGACACTATACAGCAGCAGTTCGGTGCGGCATGACTTCGACAAGTAATTGTAGATATCGGGAGATATCTGACACGAGATGTCTGCGAATAGTTTATGCAACTGCCTTAAATTACGGACTTTTTGCGTCCTAGATGTGTTCGTTGAGATTAGGCAAATTTAGTGGCCAAGATATCAAGTAGGATCTGGCTGCTGTGGATTTCCATTTACAAGAATATGCGCTGAACGGTGTGCTACGAAACAGTTGTGTCTCAACAGCATTGTACTCTGTCGTCAAATTTACCACAGATCTGTGCCTAGCCTGGTTTACTTTCTATGGTTTACCGTCTTTCAACCACTTTTCATAGATGCACTATACACCAACATTGAGGACCACCCTCATCTTTTCCGAGATGGTCGTTTCAAGGCGCCGGCCAATAACAATCTACATTTGTCAAAGTCACTTACGTCAATGGATTTCCATTTGCCACCCGTATCGTCACGAGAATGACTTCCAGTTCGTCTCTGCTACACTTTTTCTCTCCCATGACATACCCGCAACGTCAACAGACGGCATAAATCTCCCGGTAGATCATAATGTTTTGGCTGATCAGTGTATATATCTGTATAGCCATTTGTTGAACATATCACAGATATTTTTTACCTGGCACTTTCCCATAGACTCGTGGGATTCACAAATATGATATTTGAGAATAATGTTGTAAAGTGCTGGATTACGTTCTGGCATATATTTTGTTTCATTTTGGTGTGGTTAATTCTTCCCTCTTCTATCGGTATCAAGATTTCCATTTTCATTCTTTTTTTCTTTGATTGCAATATCCACTGTTCCACTATAAATAACAGTTTTAGCAGAAAGACCTCAAGCAGATTATTATCTTCTTCTACCTGCTCTAAAAGCGGTGTTCATAAACCTTATTCATTTACTGTCATCAGTTGGTCTTTTCCAGTAAACAACCTTTTCAGCTATTGAGGAAAAAATTTCAGTCCAAAAAATTACTAAAAATAATTTCAGTCTTCTTTTCGAAGAATTTGTTAGAACAATTCAAACTGCATATTTCTTCTTTCTTGTGAATAGCTTCCTTTTCAGGAAATACACTCTTACCGGAAGAAATATTTTGCGAGTGATTATTGCATTCGGAAGTATTTTCTTGTGTGAATCGTCTTCCTACCCTGTCTTCAATGGATGATCAAACACTCCGTGTTGCTTTCCTTTGTCGTCACCTGTCACTATGTCTCATCTTTAAAAGTCTTATTTCATTCTTGTGGAGATAGGATTTGAAAGTAAGGCAAAACAACATCTCGCTTTTTTGGAATTAACATACTATAACGCTACAAACATTCACGCCTGAATGTGAGTTAACGAAGATACGTGTTATTTATCACCGTATGCATGTGGTGAAACTTGACTTTCATTTGGAAAAATGAGTCACTGCCATCCAGGGTTTAACAGACAATACGTCCAGATAGAGCTCTTTATGAAGAACTCTAATGCACTGATCAATCAAATCCATCAATTTTGAAACTAACGCACAGTAAAACTGAGGCGCAGATTTTTTTATTCCTTTTGATAAAATTAAATTACAGTTCAAATTACTTTTTCTGCTATATGCGTAGTTAATACTTTCCAATCTTCCAGTGTTTATTTTATTTGTTTATTTTTAAAGTGGGAAAGATACGAATAAATATGATGAAATGACAGCAGTAGAATCGAAAGATGTACCTTCAACTGTTTTGTCAGCATAGAGTGAGGCTCCATTACACTCTAAAAGCTTCAACGGAATATGTCCACAAAATTCCCTGAAACAAGGGAATTTATCCATATGCTAAACAGGTTGGGCCCATTGATCAATCAAAAAAGGCAGTTGGTTTTATTCAGATTACGTAGCTGAAATTTTTAATTTCGGGAGGATTGATGGTGTTTTAGTAATGTGTCCATCCTGTCACTTGATAGCCCATCATCTCATTGTAAATGCTGCTTCACAATTTAATTACAATTAGTTTGTTAAGCTGCAGGTTAAAAAGATTTCACTCTGGATTAAACCAAATTATTGGTTAAATCTTTTAAAACGTATCTGTTTCAGCAGTATTTTTTCGAAGAAAACTCGTTTTGTATGTACATTGTGGGGTTCTGAAATCTTTAAAACGTATGTTTTATTAATACAAAAATTGCGTGTCTGAATAGTTAAGGCAGGAGCGAACCCCCAATCGTGAGGAGAGGTGTTTGCGGGCTCAGGCAGCTGCAGACAGTGTACTATCGCCCATGATGGCGGATGGGACCGATCGCCTCTGGGTTTCCTGCATTCCCACCTTCTGTTAGCAATTCTATGTCTGGGAGTATTCTTGCGCAGCGTTTACTTTGGGACAGAAAAAAATTAGGAAATGCTAAATTAAATATGCAATGGGCAGTCCGCCACGAGTATTTGCTAGAAGAATCTCTTCCCGCCTCCTTCACCGATATCTTTTATAAAGTGACCGCAAACTGATCGGCCTACGAGAGTGTGCAAAATGACGCAAGAGTGTGAAATTTAAACATCTAATCTATGGTTTAGCAATTTGCTAACCATGTTTTTAATTCCACGTCTTTTACTAACTGATATGACTTTCTGGACCTTTGGAGATATCGGCGAGATGGGACGGGTGCACTATGACCCCACCTCAGGTTGTATCTACGGGGTCGACACAGCAGAGCGAGAGGACATTTTCTCGTGGAGGAGCTGTTAGCATTTTTTCTCTGAGGCTGGTCTACAACGCATTACGCAGGCTGCTAGGCTTCGAGATTTGGGCCCCTCACTTCTGCAACGAGCCAACATGTGGTGACCATGAAGTTTTCCATACCATTTTGCTAACAGCAATGTTTAGATTGGAAGTTTATTATACAACTTAACCACTGATTGAGAGATGTGAATGTTAACGAGACACCGCTTCCTGCGCCCAAGCGACCGGTTTTAATTATGAGAGTGGGAGGACATGTGTTCTACCAGAGAGAGAGGTGGATTTGCCAGATCCAGAGCATTTACACTATTGAAGGAATTTTTTGCGGCCATCTGTCTGTGAAAAGTTTTGCGTGTAATAAATGAGTAGTTCCTAAAGCCTTGATGATTGTGGCAAACAACCTCAAAACCCGTTATCAAGGCAGCTGGTACGCGGGTACCAGCACTTGATGTTAGTCTCATTGTACCTGCCAGAACCATTGTGGTAGACTTAACACATTAAAACAGAATAAAACACTCTACAGTACAGCTGTGGCCTCAAAGAGTGCAGATAAGTTACATAATTTATAAATATGTACAAAAAATTATAGAAGAAAGAGACAATATTTTTCATCTAATCAGGTATTGGAAGCTTGGATGATAAGATTTTAAAAATTACTTCATACATCAGAAATTTGAATTATACTCCTCTACTTTCAATTTATGGCTAACATATCGTGTTTTCAACCGATGTAATTAAGTTCTAGTAAACATACTACTCTTATTTGTCATGATGTGATTTATCCAGCAAAATTGTATACCAACTTAGGAAATACGCATTTCTAAAGTAGCACAAAATATTATTATAATTATTATTACTGCGCCATTAACTAAAAGTGGGTGGTGGAGGGTGCTTTGCACCTATCCGAATGTGTTATCGTTTGGAAGGGATATACAAGATATGGGACGAAGCGTCCTTGGGCTATTTTGAGGAACGAACCCGGCCTTAGTCTGGAGTGATTTGAGAATACCATGGAAAACCCAGAACACGATTACCGCAGTGGTTTACCGACAACTACTCCTGTCAGATTGTAAGTTTTCTAGCTCGGTAAATCCTTCCTATCACATTCCCTAATCGCGGAATAAATGAGAATAGAAATGAATTGGTTCTGGATCTGATTTCTCTTACCTTATTTTCTCGGTCACTCCGAGATATGAAAGGTGCTGGTAGTAATACTATAATAGAAGACTTTTATTCATAAGTTTGATAAATAAGTAAATGCTTACGAAAGGATATAAATTCGTGCACTGGTATTCAATTAATAACTACACAAAGGCTCACACACCCTATCTGTTTTCTCTAAATTGGTAGCGAGCAGTTATGATGTTTTGTACACTGAAGAGAAACATTAGGTTACCTACTCCGTCAAGTGTCACCAAGTAGTGGCTTTCATTTATACTTTTGTGACATTATGATGGTAAAATTTCAAAAACGCATTCTTAGTTATAACAGTTATTTCTGGTAGTTAATTTTTTGTTTATTTATCTGAAAATATCCCTTTATTTGTTTTTCTAGAAAAAGTAGTAAAAGACGTAAATTGCTAGCTCTCAACTCATTTTCATCAGTCTAAAATAAAATGTTAGTATCATCTAAAAGGTCTCACTGAGGCTTTTATAACTATTATAGATTTTCAAAAGATAGTGTTAGTGACAAAATTTAAGAAGGAAAATATTTTTGGCGTTACTACCCTCCGTTATAAAAGATAAATTTTTAAGTAAGATGGGTAAGTTGTGCTGGCCGCTTCTCGCCTTCTTGCCTACCAGCGGCATCGGCATTCCAAGAACAGAATGGTAAACTACAAGGAGCGGTAGCAGCCACAAAGCCTTCACTCCCTTTGTCAGATAAAATACATCCCGGGGAATTTATTTACGTAATGCGAAATCCTCAATTTTCCTTGCAAGTTATATTATTTGCTCCGAGCATTCTTCCTACAAAGCCTCAGCAGCTTATTCATTTAATCAGTGGACGGAACATTTTAATTAGAGCCATTATAACATTTCAGAATTCGAATTTATTGTTAGAGAGGCTACTCTTCGACGAACCTCCTCCATATTAAAGTCGAAAATTTTGCTTCACCTTACTTCGGTGAAAAGAGTTTTGTCTTGTACGCCCACGTCATAGCTCTGTGATGATTAATTAATACCTTTGAAGCACCGCAGGACTAATCTTTATTCTAATACATTTCATATTTTCTCTTTGCATGTGCAAAATACATCTAAAAATTATTTTAAGGAAGTTTGAAATATTAAATGGAAGTGAAAAAATAAAATATTTAATTAAAAACGCTCATACAGGAATACCAAGCATACTACCATGATGTTATTGCTTTGTCAAAAGTTTTGTTTTGTTTAATAGATTATCAATAATATTTTCCAGATAATGTTAAACAAAACTTTGATTTCAGGTATAACTCTTTCTTACAGAAATACATAAAAAATGAATTTTAGAAATATCGTCTGTTGGTGGAAATCTACAGCAACTTAGGTCCTTTATTGCAGTTCCTTCCGTACGAGCAAGGGAACTATCTTAAGAGCTATTACCATCAACATGATGGGTTTATTAGTTACAATATCTCTAGATCCCTTTCACACCCGAAGATCATATGGTGTTTTAAATCAATTCTAATAATCTACAGCTGCACTTCTTTCACCCACAACTCGCGGACCTCCTTTGCCACACTTAAAATTCCACTAGCTCTAAAAATTAAATGCAGTCGAAAGATCACCTTGTGATATATCAGGAGATGGCTGGTGTTAGGAGATGGACTTATTCTCCGAAGACTGTCTGCGTTCTTTGACCACATGAATCTAGTAGTAGTTCCGTCTAATACTGAAAACATGTAATGTAAAGAACAATGTGACGATTGCAAATCTCAGGAAAATGTTAACTACTTCACGTCCTTCGATAACACAGACCCTAATTGCATTCACTATATATTAATGAACACGTAAGTTAGGACAACTTGATTTCATCATATCGGATACAGAGGGTGTAGTGTTTTTGCTAGGTGATGGAGTATGCGGAAGCGACGCTAAAAAATTAAGTAGGCCAACATCGTATTTTATCAGTGATACTAATAGCTTGGGAATAGGACACAATTTGATATGTAATAAGGTAACAAAAGAAGGCACAGAGATTATAAACTCGTCATCTGTTTCAAACAGAACAAACAGTTACATAGACTTTAGGGGAATAAGTAGTAATGTAAAACTGAAATAGGCAATTTCGACTATATTGCGATGACTGCTCAAAACTTACATTACATGAATACAATTGAAATTATAGCAAAAAATATTTTGACAAGGCTAATTTCTTTCGGTTGCTAGTGTCGTTAAGGACGATTTCGCCAAACGGATTAGAAGTAAGATGAAATTAAACAATCCTGTGACAAAGTTTTGAAGCTGCCACGCAATCCAACCATGTTGTGACTTGACCGACGTTTTTCCGAAGAACAGCATTCACTGCCATCTGCCGGCGAACCATGAATGGTTGACAAATGAATTGATTTGTATGTGTGACTTGAAGTTTCTTAAGCGTATAGTGGAGTCATCGTAAAACTTGCTCGGTGACTATGAAAAACTGGCTGAAAATCAGGGTCACTGGAATACCAGCAATGAGATTCGTAGCCAGACCTGTTGCAAGTAGCATCCGGTATAGAGGCTCCTTTCATTTTATCATTGTTTTCAATTAAAATTATTTACAAGGAAATATATAACTTTCTATGTTTCAGGATTGTTAAATAACTGTTGTTTATTTAATAAATTATTCACCCAGTATATTAGAAGTTGTACCGATCACCTCTTAGACAAGTGTCAGGTGCACAGTGGCGTGGTGGTGACGAGGGACGCGCAGTGGCATTATTGAATGTGTCTGCAGGCCTCCCGCTACGCTCGTAAACTGCTCCGCACCGGCTTACCGTCAGCGCCGCTCGTACAGCACGCTTACTGTCCGCATCTCGCACGCACAAAATGAAGACATATTGCATGTAATAAACGGAGAACAGATATAGAATACAGCAGCCCTCTCACGCAATACTTTCTCCTCTCAGCTCAACTTTTTCTCATTTGAGAGGCAGCAAGCAAACAAGATATTTATTGGAATTGAACGATTTTTAGTGCTTCTTCTAACCAAACCGTTACCCAACGTAAATTTAATAGCGCACGCGGTCAATGACGTGCAGAAGAAATCATATAGAAGGAAGACTAAAGTCAACAAAAGAGCTGAAAATACCAATTAGTAGTTTTAATAAGCGGAAAAATGTACAATTTCTACTCAAAACTAGCCAAAAAGCACTTAAAAAATGACGGGTTTAACGGACTGTTCTGGCAATTGATTTCTTTTTGGTTGTTAACCTAAATAGAAATTTTATAAAATAAAGCTCACTATGCTGAAAATTTCTCGTCCCTTATGATGTAGCAAAAAGTTTCATTTGTCAATTTGGTCCAGGTTGCGTTTCAGCCTAACTACAATCTTCGCCAATATAGCCGGTAGAAAATCAAAGCTTCATTCACACGCAAATTTATACATTCCCTGAATCGCATGTCAATGTCATCATGCATCTATACCAATCATGCATCATGCGATACAAACTTGATCCAAAATCTTCACAGTTTCTTACAACTTTCTTATTGTCTATGATGAAGATCGATGTTTTAACGCCTGGCACAGCTTACATTCGGCTGAAATAATGACCCCAGTGAAAACGAAGGATGCTAAAAATAAATCTTAACTTCTTACGTCATGTAATATTAGTTTCAATTGTGGTTTAGGTTGCATAGATCACGAACAATTTGGAACTTCTTTCATTCAAACCAAGTAATCATATCACTAAAAAAAGCAATATGACAATTTAAACAAAATTCATACTTTTCTTTCAGTATTGTAGCAATTCCTTTCTTAGCAATTGTTGAATAAATTGAATTGTTATAAAATAAATGTAATTCCTATTGCCTGACGCTATGACAAAAGGTTTCGGTTGCTATCCTGGTCCAGGTTGCATTTTAAAACTAACCACGTACGGGAGTAGTTTACATCGTGATTCATGATATCAAAACGTGACATAGTGCTTATGAAACCTGCTTAAATAACTGATAATAGCTAAATTCAACATGCTATTGCTGTGATAAGGTTCATTATTTATTTTTGTCCAGGCTGGATTTCAACCTAACCACAATCTCGGGTAATACTGCCGCTACAAAATGAAAGCTTTAATCGCATGCGCATTGGTGGTGATGTCATGTATCGCGACATAAGTATAAAATAAGTTGTAAGAAGAGAATTATACAACGCAGGAATATATTTATATCCTATCAAGAAACGTGCCAGCGTTTTTACAGTTGTTGCTGTACAGATGCTATCTTTGACGTGAATATTTGAATTGTCGGTTTTGAGTTGAGTTAATTCGTAATTTTCATGTTGCTTCACGTCTAACGTAAGCTGCCTTTTGCTTTCATGTACACTTTTTCTTAAAAGGTATGACCATAGGAACGTATGTGGTAAATTTCAAACAAATAGCACAATTCTTTGGGCCTAGTTTTTATTTTGCTATATCCAATAATATCACAAAACGAACGTCTGCAAAAGTTTTCCGACCAAAACGACAATTCATTGATGAGATACATTACGCAACAACATAAATTTCATCAAAAACATTCAACAAAAAAAGAAAGGTAATAAACCAAAAATCTGCAACGTGATTCAGACCGATATTACAACGTTCGAATAGCTGTCATAGTTACACATTGAGGAAATACGCAATAGCCTCAGTAATATTACTCAGTGAAATCAAAGAAGATTAAAATAAATCTGATAAACTTACATTATTAATTGTAGTATAGACTGCACAATTCGAGATGATTGGGCAACTATTTCGGTTCAAACGAATTAATAATTTCAATAATAGGGTACAGTTTAAATTATTTTGAAAAAAATCTAAATTATTCATGCCCTCTGCCGTAGCGTCAAATGCCAGTTGTAATTCTGATCCATCTTAAGTAATACTTTAACCAAACTATTCTCAGCATTGATACTCGAAATACAAATCTTTTATCTTACAATATCTATGGACAAAGAATTTAAGGAATACTTCAATATATCAAAAGAATATTACGTAAATATAAGCATCTAATGATTGATATATCGATTTTAACGCAATACATACTTTTATTTCAGTGTTCTGTGAGTTAATTTATTCACTGTTGCTTGGAAATGATATTAAATAACGCGCACTCCCACAAATAATATCGTAAAGCGTGACGTCATAGCGCAACGTCCTAGCGCAACGTCATAGCGCAACGTCACCGCGTGACATGAAGTAGGTGTGACACGCTACATCTTGTCTATTATACTAATAGATGCATAGATGCTCCTTAAATCATTTTTCTTAGCGGTTTTTTTTTTTTTTTTTTTTTTTTTTTAGCTGCACTCAAATATATTGATCTTTTTAAATTCTTTACAAAAATGGATTTAGGTAACCAAAACCGTAAATAAAGCAATAACTTCTGACTTCTGATAAGAAATAATAATTCCAGGAATAAATAAAAGTAATAACTGCGTTAAAATTTAAAGAAGAATCATATTAAACAGACATGGTAATAAAGAATCTATCCCCAGGATATAGCAAATAATAATAAAATGTCCTTTCATTATTTCTATGTCATCCAACTGAAAATTATCTTTGCTGAAATACAAAGTATTCAGCAACCACTCAAACTTTCAGTACGATCTGTTGAGTTACCCATCACAACAGCTAACAACTTGGAGTCCTTCCACGACCGCAGAGTATCGTAGCTGCAGCCACCGAGTATCGCTATTTAAATTATTAATAACTAACGAACTGCAGTGGCAATTAATACACAAATTAGACTATAGTCGGTTGTATGAAATTTAAAGTACTGTACTTTGAAGTTCGTTACTTGAAGTCAAACAAAGGTTATATTTCTTTACAATGGATGCTCCAAGAAATGTGAAAGAAGGATTTGTTAGGCCCTAACTGTATAACGTTCAACAGTTGTACCAGCCCCAAATAACCAGTACGAATTGTAGCACATCATGCCATCCCACGAGACAACTGAAACGACGTTTAGGTCACGGCCGAATGTGCCTCGTTACTGAGGTCGGTATGCACTTTTTGTTGTTTTTCCATTAAATGAAACAATACCGATTAGGGCATAGTTGTACACAGAAATGAATAAGTCGAACTTGTAGTATATCAACGAACTACAACTATGAATCGTACTGTAAAAACAACTGTTGACAATACATAATGGTCGGTACAGTGCCTTTACATACGTACGTTATTTCTGGAGACGGACAGGTATTAACCAGCGCTTGAAAAGGAAAGTTAATTCCCAGTATTTTACAAACGGTATCGCATTTCATGAGAAGAATGAAGCAACTTTTATCGAAAGATGAATAGTGTGTGCAACAGAAAATCGACATCAGCATTGTCCTTATTCCTGCGAGGACCTAAGTTAGTAAAAGTTGACTGGAAAATAAAGGCCTCTCGAACACGTTAATTCCAACGCGCAGGTTATAAGACACGTCTTTTGAGAAATACCTTTCTTTCTCACAATTTATGAACCGTAACACGATATATTATCTACCAACCTCCTGGTACACAAATGTCAAGTGCACATTGTCGTTGCTGAGTCTGCCGTAGTAGCGGGAAGCACAGTGGCATTATCGAATGAACTAACTGCGGGGCGTTCGCTAGTCCGATACAACAGCTCGGCGGGTGGTCGCCTACCGTCTTGCAAGTAGCACCGCGCTAGGGGGTGACGAATGACATCCGTAACAGATCCAGTCAGCTTTCTGCCAGAGCCAACAGCCGCAGAAAGTCAAGCCGTCCGCGTGGCTCCGTTGTGTTGGTAGTACACCAACCTTTTAAAGCCCACAACTTGTTTCTTTGACCTGTCAGCCCCCCTAGAACCAGTCTCTGGTTATACACTACAATAAATGACTTTTTTATCTGCCGCAGTTTATGTCAATGTTTTAATAAATGACTTAATTTTATAAAATTTTAATTTTGTTAATAAATTCCCTGAATATGTTGAACTTGTCATTTATCCTAATCAAATCCTAATGCGTCCACAGTTTAGCTAACTTCCAATGAGTCTTGTTATGTTCCAAGATTTTTTTGTTTTAAATTGCTATAGATAATCCTTAAATTTTATTTCAACAGTTAATAAGACTTCAGCTGGACATTTCGAACAAGGTTTTAAAAGTCTAGGGCCTACGTTTAAAAATTTTATTGTTAAGAAATGTGCAGTGTATGAATCAGTCTTTTAATAATTTATATCTAGAACGCTGAGTGATAAGTTTTTGTGATATTACCATATGCGAGATACAACACTGACAACTATTGAGTGTTGTGAATGATTTATATTTAACGTCTGCTGCAGAAAGAAGATTATGCAAAACTCCTAGCGAGATGAACTAAGCGGTGCAATGAGAAATGAGTTTACTTAAGATTTCAATTCTACACAATAAACAAAATAAGTAATAGCTCTAACTTGTCCTCCAATATGAATAGAAAAATAAACAAGCTTATTAAGGTACTTGCGTAATCCTGAAGGCGGAAATTACACAGAGTAAGCGCAGCAAAAAACAAAAAAAAAACACAGATGAAATTCAAGACTTTTGAGAGTAGATTTTCATATTTGTTTTCGCTATAAATTTCGTAGAGGGTGCGCGTGTGGCCTTCTCACAATCTTCTGCCTTTGTTAAAACTGCAATATTTCTCTTCTCTCTCTCTCTCGCCGGTTCCGCTTTATTAATTTAGGCGCTAAGCTGGGTTGCGGTAAGCTTGTTAGCAGCTTTAATTCCACTGCCATCTGGCGCAGGCCGTCCAGAGAGAACTAAGGTGAAATATCGCCGGCACACACTCCCTGCAACTGCTCCGTCGCGTGCTGGAATTTCGTGTGTTTTAAAAAAGGCTGCTTTAGACATCTGCTCTAAGCAATATTTAGCACGTGAGTCTCCTTTTGGAACCTTGACGTCTCTGAGTAAATATATTCTTCTAAAAGATATGCAGGGTCAGTTTTTTTTAATCAAAACAAAAATAAAACAAAAAACAAACAAACAAAACAATAATCACAAAAAATGACAACCTATGGTTTTACAGCCAACATCTTCTTCAAATATTGTTAATATCGTTGATAACAAATACCTATTTTCTGAGGCTTAATTAGTGAACCTGCTTCAGATAGCGTATCTTCAAAACGGAGGGAAGTATTTAAGATATATGGATAAATATATTTGTAATTATTTCTTGTAATGGACCGTTGTTGAGAAAGTGCAATAGTATTTTTTGTGACACTTTGATTTTCGTGATGTTTATTTGATTCCAAAATCTACTCAGAGAGCCAAAAACACTCTTAAGATTATTTGCTATGTATTTTTTTAAATAAATATTCTACTTTCTACGTAAGATGATTGTTAAGAAAAAATATCGCGTAATAATTGAACTGTTCTACTTGAAATTTGTTATTGAGTTCTTTTGCTCAGCAGGTTTGTTTATGATAGATACTATGTCATGAAAACTACTTCACACTGAACTCAAAGCTTCCTCTCAGACTATAAAATGGTGCAGGTAAATGACATTTTTAAATAAAGGGAACTGAAGGGACCCCTTGCGAACCAGCTTATATATCAAACATCTCTGAGTTAGTACCTGTGTCATTTGCTTTAGGAATATAAAATTCTCAGATAAAAACAGATTAAGTAATACGAACCAATATTTTGGAAAGCATGTATGTCTCTACAGTCTCATGATTTGGCAAGTTGATGCTAGTATTTTTTTTTTTTTCAGAAAGGGTTAGACACTATACCGCAAAATCGCCTAGTAACTAATATCCGAGTAGACAAAGTATCTAAAAGACGGGCATGACATTTCCTGAATTGAATCTGTCAATATGTTGTAAACTGCGAAATCTGTCGTAATACAAAAGTTAAATGTAAAGATGTATATTAGTTAATTTGTTATTATTTTCTGTATAAAATGATCTTGCAATCAACTTTGATAGCAGCTTGAAATTCTTGGCTGATTATGCAGTTATCGATATGGTAACCGGATGATGTTGTCCCGGGCGCATACTTTGAGTTTCAGATCCTCACAGTGGGCTTTGAATGAAAGATAGCGACCAAGCTTTACTCCAAGATATTTTGGAAAATCGCAATGTAATAGTTGTTGTCCCCTCCAGTCGATGTTCAATTTCCTTCTGGCTTCTCTGTTTCTCAGGTGGAACGCACAGACCTGCGTTTTTCTAGGGTTTGGCTTCAAGTGATTAGTATCACAATACTTGACCATGTCCTCTAGAGCTTTTGTCAGCTTCACTTCCACCGCCTCAAAGGTTGTGCCTTGAGCTGCAGCAATTGCTATGTCATCGCATAAATGAATGTTCTTGTTCCAGGAATACTTGGTTTGTCATTTGTATATATGTTGTACAACAGCGGGGCCAGCACACTACCCTGAGGGAGGACATTCTTCTAATTTCTCCAGCGACTCTTATTGTTATGAAGGGTGACGTAAAACATTCTGTTTTGTAGCAAACATTGGATTAAGAATATAAACCTTCAACAGACTTTTTGACCTAGCTGGAAGCTCCGCAATACAAATAATATCACTGATTAATGTTCATTTCACAGATTCTTTACAACATCTAATAATCTAGAGAAAGTTTTAAGCCATACGTAAAAGAGGATGATTCCAGGGGAATAAACGGGTGAACCGTAACGTTTGAACCTAACTTTCTGCAAGATCAAAGTTGGATTTCCGATACAGCGATGAAGATACTGGTTTTTCCCTAATTACTAGAACAAGCCAGTGAAGTGATGGAACCGTTCAACCACAAGGCTTATCTCGATATCCATTTTGTCAATAGTCCTATCCCCGCTGAATAACTGTCGACGACTTATAGTAGGCGTAACATATGCAATCATAACGACAAGGGTTCAGTGGAAATATTTTTGATCCTCAAAACTTGCCGTCTTGCCATATATGAGATTACTAGGTGAACAATGTTCAAGTAAAGGATTTTTCATTGCACCTTTAACGAGACTCAGTGTTCCTTACTATAGTTACCCGGAAAACAGCAAACAATTTTGTGTGAATATCTAAACAAAAAATCCGTGGTGATGTTTCATGGCCACCACGAAAGATGATAAAGTTATTATGTACTGGCCCAAGCTTAGTACAAAGAAAATCATACCAACCAAATTAACCGCCATTTGTAGAGTATAGAAACAGTTTTTAAAATAATTAAATACTGGTATTTATATAGACGGGTAAAACTTTTGAGAATTGATCAAATTTACCTACACATTTGGTATATGATAATATAAAATTATATTTAATTAGTTACAACAGTAATCCACCATGACACAGTCAGGAGCAGTAAGTACGAAAGATAGTAATCGTTACGTGATAGTTGTTATTGAATCATAGAGTACAGATGTAAGAAACTGTCCTTTTTATGATTCCTGGATTTGCCTCGGGTTGATATTACTCACCACAGAATCTATGGTATATTATCTTGCAGTTTCTGCTACTTAATTGGTCTGTATGATTCAAACAACATACAATAAACCAAGGAGAGATTCATTTCACTTTTCAATATATTTAACTCATCATTTGCTTCACAAATTACACTTTCAACAAATTATTAAAAACTCAATATTCTCTCTTATTATCTCGATTAATAACACAATTACTGTTCGAGTGAGGAACACCAATTCGTGCCTCCTCTCGCGATCATTTTTATCCCTGGACTGACCCAAGAATACTCTCACTCACAGATTACTTCAAAGATAATTACATACAAACTGTTTCGATATCCTAAATACAATCATTTGCAATGCTTCTCATCAAACTTAAATCAACAACACAATGTTAAACATAGAACACAAACAACAAATGGAAAAAAGGAATACTAAAACAATAAATTTTAGGTGTGAGGGGACTATGTTTCTTCACACAGATCTGATGATACTATTTCTTTCAAACACTTTATTGGAATTAATATTTTTCGAAAATTTGTATCTTCAGCTTCAACAAGAAGTGAGCTACAGATATACACTCATCGTCTGCGTCTGCAGGTGAAAGGTAACTTCACGATGAAGTGTGCCGCTGTCTGTGTGCGGTATCCGTTGTTCAGTTAGCCCGCGGCCGAGCCGTCCAAACTACTGTGCAGTTGGGGCGCTGCCGTATATTGACGGCCGCACAGCTTACAGTCTGCGGCCAGAGACACAGAAAGCCGCACGGACTGGAGAAAATTAACGCTGCCTCAGTGCCTGGCTCGAGTGAGCAGGAAAATTAGCGGCACACGCCCATAACGCGGAGCGTAAAGTTGCCCAGCCCGCAGCGGGGAAATGTTTGTGAAGCGGCGGCTAATCTCGGCGGCAGATTGCTGTCGGCTAATGGACACTGCCTGGTTACAATCACGACGCGACGGTTCGCAGCACTATACGTTCTTCAGTTCACTGTCGCTTTTCAGGCTTCCGCGCCCGAAGGAAAACGGAGTCCTGAAGCTGGTGCTCTGCTGTATGTATTTCTTTTATTTTTTATTTTTTAAAAAATTATCTTTCTTCTCTGTAACTATTTATCTAGCTCCAATTTACTTTGCAGTAATTACTGTATCGGGCTTAAGTAATTTAAGACACTATAGTGTGGACTACGCAAGACGTACACAACACTTAATTATACCACCCACGCCCTAGGCCAAACTCTTATCAGGCGATCTTTTTAATGCGGACAGTCCATCCTTCTGCCACGGACGTCTAGTTAGTAGACAAAATTTTCAGCATTTAAATTTGCACGTGATTCGTGTTGCGTTGTCCCAAAACCAACCAAATAACGTATTAACAATTTTGTAAAATTATAGTCAAGGATGGTCTATAGAAGTAAAGGGATTCCAAAAATATTGTTTTATTCTCCTAATATGTATGTTATAGATTTTTAGAGCTCGTTAATTCGAGGACTAACATTATATTCCATAGAAAATCAAGAAATAAGCTGCGGTTAAAGTAAAAAAAAAAAAAAGCTATTACCTGTAAACATGAAATTCGTCCCAAGTATCGACCAAATTTTGTTTTTAAGCGAGAAATACTATAAACAGTTACACCAAAAATATTTCATAATTTACTGGCAATGCCATAAACTTAACTATTTTAAATTAGTTTGCAGCATATGATTATAACTTTGTCGAAAATGCTCTTAACTCAGAGAGAATTTTTCTTTTAATGAACCTATAAAAATTTCATTTGAACTTGATAATATCATTAACAGTGCGACCGGCAAAGTTTAGTGATGGAAGAGAATCGTAGAGTGGAGTCCGTTACCTAACCTGAAAGTGTCCCACGTGTATGCTGTTCCATCCATCGGTGTATCCTCGTAGCTCGTAACTTTGCCACATTATCACAGATTGTGATGAAATTTCATAGGGATTTGTTTACTGGCCAGAAAAAAATATCTGTACAAACATACCGAAGAAATTTTTGAGTCACCTCCCTCCCCTCCGCCCATCTCCCCCCCCCCCCCTTCGCCCACACACACACACACGTTCACAAAAGAGGAGAGATGAATATTTTCTCTCTACGGATAGTATTTTATATTGAGAATTTCAAACACTGTTGTTTTGGTACTTTTTTAGTTGAGATGTGAACTTCCAAAGTATTTAAAATTAGCGTCTCCTCTTCTAATTTTTCCGGCCATATGACTGATTAATCTAAAAAATTCCTCCATATTACCTACCAGTCACGAACAGCTTGAGCTGTTTGGCTTACTAATAATGTATTATGTTCTTATTGTTGATGTCAGTTTGTATCGCTTAACTGTCCAAAGAATATATATATATATATATAAATTTTAAATTGAATTTTCCGTTAGGGATTGGTGTTTAGATGGACGTACGTATGTGTGTACTTTTTAACAATGTATTATCACATAAGCTAGATACAGTGGTTAGTTAAAATGACTAATTACACAAAAACAAGCAACACTACGCTCATTTTTTCGACGCTGTTTGAAACATTAGATAAGTGAATTATCCCATTATCCATTATACGCAGTATTCCTTCCAGTACAAATATTTACCTAAAGCATTTTCCACACATTCCCAGGAATTTACTTGAATAGTGCTTTTTTGACTGAAAAGTTGTCGTATAATGTAAATTTATAATAGCTGATATGTGATACTGTAGAAGAATGCTGAAAATTAAGTGGCAAAAAAAAAAAAAAAAAAAAAAAAAAATACTAAATGAAGTTAATTTGGAAATGATTGGTGAGGAAAGAAGTTTGTGGAAGACTGTTACAGAATGAAGAGATAGAATGTTTGTAAACATGAATAATTGGTTAATTTGTTAGTAGAGGGAACAGTCGAAGGAAGGAACCCTAGAAGAAGACATAGATTAAAATGTATGAAGAAAATAACTGAGGACGTAGGTTGTATGGGTTTTGTTAAGATAGGAGGACGTGGAGGAGAGCACCAAACCAGTCGAGAGACTGATGACAGCAAATATATATATATATATATATATATATATCTACATATCCTTATAACAGATAATTTACTCTGGAGTCTGACAGTACTAGAAAAAATTCAGCAAGGATTGATTCGCTAGGCGTATCTTGAGTAATTATTTGTCCGACCTCAAAAAAATTTGAATTCTTGTAATTGTATTAAGTAAAGTGTAACATAAGCTACGTTTCTAAATCTTCATACAGATTTTGCCGAATAATATTTACATTCCACGCATACGAAGGACAGTCAAGACCGGAATCGAACAACTGTTGTATATTACGCTCGGTGGTATGAGGCCGACGCCAGAGCGTGGAAGTCAGTGGCTGGCTGCGCCCAATGAAGATAGCTGGATGGATATTGCCAGCTGTGGTATGTTAGAGTGAGGCACGCGATGGCCTGCAGGCACGCGTTACAGCGCCCGCTGCTGTATCAAATCTGATGCCGGCGAGGCCTCTGCGTGCACCGCCGCCCGCCTGCGTACCTTCGCTTCGTTTGTTATTACCGTTGTGAGACCCCACATGTTATTTCATTCACCTAAGTGGCATAGCTTCCAGTTGGTTGTGCAGTGTACGACTGTAATAGTTTCATAACATAATTAGTTAATTCTTATGGCCAAAGAAGACCTATAGTTAGCGGTGGTATACAAACCAAGAAGCTTTACAGGGTAATGGACATAACTAAGTAGACATAACTATAAGTGAAGATTAATAAACTTTTAACATTATACCCGTAGACGGAATTCTACAAAGATCTTTGTATACCCAAACAGTTAGTTGTAGGGCTTAACAAAAAAAATTGTTCACTGTCAGAAGTAATCGAGACCTTCATTTCACTTTGATTTTTTGTAATCCTTTCCAGATGTAACTGCGCATCTCTATTTTGAACGCAGTCACTGGTTTATGTCCAGGCTATAATTATATCTTATAGCGACGCATCTTTCTCATATTTTCAATTTTTGATATCAGCCATCTCTAGTTTTCATCTTTAATTTGAAAGAAATATTTTTTACTGTTGGTTTGATACCACGTATTACTGCATCAATTGACATATGGTTTAAGATTACTTGTGCAGCATTAGTAGTAAATTTTTCATTTCGATTTTGCATAACATCTAAATTTGGATTCGGTCAAAAGTAATAATTCGTTTTCAAGATCGTGTTTAATGTTTTATTCCAAGTTTAATATAAGTAAGTTCCCTACGTGTTGCTACACCATATTAAGATCATTACGTTAACTGTATTAGTAGATTCAGAATTTACTTAATTACATAAAACTTTGGTGTTTAGTCATCTAGTCATTCTCCAACAGATTTTTCAATAAAATTAATCATGCAGTATTTTATTTGGAAAACAGCAAAAATTATGCATATCCTTTAATAATATTCTAGAAATATTGCAATGCAGCAAAAAAAAAGTTCAGATTTTATGTCAAATATTCCCTTTGAATGCAGACTCCTCTCAAAACTGTTTGAATGGCCATAATACTACCGAGCGTGATTGGTGAGCAGTAACGCCCTGTAATCGCGTTCTGAGGGAGGAGATGGGTTCGAATCCCCGTAGGGCCATCCACATTTTGGTTTTCCAAGATTTTCCCAAATCACTCGAGGCAAATGTCGGTATAGTTCCTTCAAAATGTTATGCCGAATTCTTTCCCATTATTTGACCCCAGTCCTATTCCTTCCGTAATAACCTCGACGTTGACGAGGTGTAAAGCTGATTAAAAAATGAATAGAAAAGACATATTATTCATTACCTATCTTCATATTATTCTCCACCAGATTAACCAATATAATGAGGAATATGCTCTCTGAGTTGATGAACAGTACGAGTTGTGATTTTTCGTGGCAACAAAATCTCCAGCTGGCGCCTTAGCACCACCTTGACGCAAGCCCACAGTGCACAATCTGACTGCGCTAAACTGCTGTGTGTCCATAACGAGTTAGTTCGTCGGCCGGAACTGTAAATCAAACTGCTATTGAGAGAAACAATGAGACGGTTTAATTACAGCAGCACAGCTGGCCTACCCGAGTCCCCGAGGAGCTCGGCAGATGGTGCGGAAATCTCTCCCACCCACTCTCCCTCCTGCACTTCGCGCGCATTGTTCTCCAGCCGAACAATGCGCCGCACTCTTTTAGCGGCGGCGAACTCGGCGCCTGCTGCGCCAACAGCGTCGCGCACTGATGACGTCAGCATTGGGATTCCTCTGACAAACAGTGTGTGGACGCGTTAACACTCGCAAGCTGGTGTATTTACGCGAGCCGGCGCAGTTACGCGGACAGTGATGCGTATTGCGCAAATTCCCGCCGGTGACATCGATGTCATGCGGTTTGTGGCTGCTATTAATGCTACGCACGCGTCGTATCTCACCACGCGAACGCAAAGGTTCCCAGCGCACAGATAAACCCAGCAAAGCCACCAAATCAGTTTTTGTGGGAACGTTAAACACAAAACTTTCATATTGATGTTATTGGATGTCCTGGGGATCTCTGAAACATAAAACGTAATTTTATTTAGATTATTGCGTAGGTAACGTTGAGCTCAGCACCTTATTTTCATCATGAAATGCACCCTTAGTTTTTCATTAAAAATTTAATGGATGCATGTTGCATGTAATAATATCCACCTCCTCGACGAAGACTAAAATTTGCAACATAAAGCGAAATATTGTTACAGTACTTAAAATGGGATTTTCTAACAACAATTGATAAACGTTTAAGTAATAAAATACAACCTGTAAATATGATTTTGATTAATTCCTTTTCTCCACTAATTACTTATTTGAGGGACAAATATAACATTTTCTTATCAAATGATGTCTCTCTGTGTGGTAAAGACGTGAATTTGTAAACAATCAAAAAATGTTTTTGCTTATTCTTAAAGCAGACACGTTTTCGCTAGTTTCCAAACAAATTCTAGTGCACTCTCTTCATTATTTTACTTTACAATAGCATAGGATGTTGAGTTACAGGAACTTAAAGCAATCGTATTTTAATGATGGGCCGGTTTGAAGATAGTTTTCGAAAAAAATGTTATTCGGCTGTTGAATTTGTTTAATCAGTCATGCATCGCATACCTGAGCATATTTAGAAAATTTTGAATTGCCATTTCGTAGCCTTCCTAACAACATCAGATTTCTAGGCTCATAATGCAACAACTACCGAACACGATAAAGCATTTGCGAGCGTACATAGAGATACTAACTCTACGAAAAGAAGGAATATCCGTGACATATATATTCAGGTTCCAAATGTGTCCTACTCGTATAGTTTTATATCGTCTTTGATGAAACGGTAGATAACTGATAAATGGAGGTATCTATAACTTTAGGTACATGAAGAATATCAGGGTAACCAACTATGTCAGAGTATTGATTTAAAGATCAGCTTTCTCTTACAAGTTGGAGCTTTAGAGCCTGCCTATAATCTGATCAATGCGTGTGAACGCGAATCAATTTTTTTCTACATTATACAGCTCAGTGTTATAGAAGCAAATAGTTATTTCAAAAATCTATCTTCAATGTAGAGTCTATTATAATGATCTTTACAGTAAATATCAATTTCTTTTTTGTACCATTTTGTGTTTTTGACAAAATCACGCCGGTAAGCTAACGTTGGAATGGATACACAGATCTGTACTTTTTCGGAACGATATAAGCTATTATTTTATAGTAACCTGATTACTTAAGAAACACATTCATACTGAATATTACATTATATGTGATTCATTATTTGTTAATTATTTAGTTCTCAATACCAAATCGCTACAGTATGCTACAAAAAAAAACTAATAAATGATTTAAAACTAATCTTTTTCAAAAGAACTTTTCTTTTTATAATTTATTTGGTTTTTGGTCGCAGAACCATTTCACCAGCCCTCCTACTACATTTTACAAATTACATTTTATGTATCTTTCATATTTGACATATTTTACATTGTTTAAATATAGTTTGCATATTTACATATAATTTAGATATTTTCTTATTATTTACCCATTACTTACATATTTACCTATCATTCATATTTAAAATGTTACATATTATACATGTTGGTTATTTATTATAATTTTACATATGGAATTTTAACTATAAAGTTTTGGTACGTTTTGTCCATTTGTTTGTATTGGTTTCGTCTAGATGTTGATTTGCGCTTCGCGTAAGAAATTTATCAGGCTTCTACATATCTTCGGGTGGCCCGTCTCGAGGAGGGTAGGGATCGATGTCGGTAGAGGTACCTGTAGCGATAGTAAATTGGTTATCAGATTTTTGTTGTAGGTGGAGTATTTCCTGCATTTGAAGAATACGTGATTTAAGTCTGCCTCGTCTTCCTTGTCTGCGTCGCACAGTGGTGTTTCCATGACCCCCACTTTATGGAGATGGCTGGGGACGGCGCAATGACCTAATCTCATCCGAATTAGTGATGTCAGGAATTGTCTTTTCGCGTGGAAGTTTTTATACCAGACTTGTTTTGGAACGGATGGTTGGATGGCCGCGTAGTGTTTTCCTTTAAGTTGTCCAGTTTTTGTCCAAAATTCTTGAAAATCCTGTTTTATTTTACCCTGGGGAGGAAGTCTGTATACGGTAACGGCAGAGCTAGGAGCGTACCTTCCACGGCTCCACGTTTGGCTAGAGAGTCTGCTAGTTCGTTATAAGTGATGCCGGAGTGACCTTTTACCCACATGAATCTGATGTCTTGTTTTTGCGTTGAAACTGTCATCTCAATAATGTCCATGATGTATGTGTTGCTGCTGAGGTTCCACTTGGGGTTCTGGAGTCGCTGAAGTGTACTTTTGGAGTCCGTTAAGATAAGTATTTTCTTGAAGTTTTTTACTAATCCGTACTGTATGGCTTCCTTGATGGCTAGAATTTCGGCCGTATAGTTTGAAGTTTCATGTGGTAGTGAGAAGAAAGCTCCGTGGTTGGTGGCAGGGTAGTAATAAGCAAATCCTACACTATGTTCTGATTTGGATCCATCCGTGTAAATCTGGGTGTAGTCCCCCCAATAAGTTGATAATAGTCGTGAAGCAGTTTTCTGATTGAGTTGGGATGGTAGGATGTATGTTTGCAATGTTGGTATAGAGCATTCGCAGGATTTCGTGAATACTGGCAGAACAGGCCCCTTTGTTATTAGCGGCGCTGTGAATCTTAGTTTATAATAGCTGTAAACCAAGAGCGGGCATCGTGGAGGGCGTTTTTCTTCGAACGGTCCCATACTATTGCTTAGGATTTTCAGTTTTGATATTAGGGGATGTTGTGTGAAGGAGAGTCGTTGGAGTAAATATTTCTCTGCTAGATATTGCCGACGGAGTTCTAGTGGCAATTCTGTGGTTTCGATGAGGAGAGCGTTTGTGGGCGAACTTTTCATGGCTCCTACGCAGATGCGGAGAGCGCGGTACTGTAGCTGGTCTATTTTACGTAGATGTTGTTGCGGAGCATTTCCATAAACGATGCTTCCATAATCTATGCGCGATCTTATCAATGACCTATATAACAGAAGGCAGGTTGCGGGATCTGCTCCCCACCAGGTGTGAGCTACTGCGCGGAGAATGTTCAGGGCGCTGCTGGTTCTGGTAGTTATATGGTCCACATGTGCAATCCAGGAGAGCTTGCTGTCAAAAATTACACCAAGGAACTTAACAGTTGCGCGTATTGGGAAAATACAGTCGCCCAGGCGTATGTGGTCTAGAGGGTGTGGGTTCCGTTTACGGGTAAATATCACTACTGAAGACTTTTGAGGTGATAAGGTCAGACCATGTTCATGTAGCCAGTTAGTTAATTTGGTTACTGCATCCGTGATCCACTTAAGTACCATCCAAAAGCACGTGGAGTAGACATATACACAAACGTCGTCAGCGTATTGTAAGGTCTTGATCTGTGGTCCCAATATTGTTTGTAGTTCTCTGGTGTATATGATATATAGTAGAGGGCTGAGTATAGATCCCTGCGGTATACCTCGGTTTACCGTGAAAGGTCCACATAATGAGTTATTTTTCGTACGGATATATATCGTGCGTTGACGGAGAGAAGCGTATATTCCTTTGAGTAGAAGTGTTGGGAAGCCCATCTTTTGTAGTTTCCTCATAAGGATAGGCAACTGTACGTTGTCGTATGCACTAGAAATGTCCAGAAATAGTCCAAGTAGGTATCCGTGATTATTAATTGTGCGTTCGATGTCTGCAGTCAGTATAGCTAAACTGTCCATGGTACTGCGAGATTTCCGAAAGCCGAACTGTGATTCTGGTAGTAGTTTGGAATGTTCCAGCCACCATTCCATGCGATGTTTCCAAAGTCGTTCCGCTGTCTTGTATACGCAAGATAGTAACACAATTGGACGGTACGATAGAGGCTCCGTGGGATCCTTTCCTGGTTTCAGAATTGGAACTATCATATGTGTTGTCCAAGTATCCGGTAGTTTGTCTACTGACCACAGTTGTTGAATCATCTGTAGCAGATGGATTCTTGCTCTTGGGGGTAAATGTCGCAGCATGGCGTAGTGTATGTTGTCATATCCCGGGGCGGTGTCCCTGCATGGGTCTAGTGCTCTATCTAGTTCGCTTAGCGAAAAGGGTGTTTGAAATATGTTTTGTGCGCTGTCCTGTACTTCTGGCCCGATCATATTCTCGAATGGAGGTAAGGTGACTGTTGGAGGTGCAAGTACCGTGGCGATGTCTTCCGCTTCACAGGTGATTGTTGATGAGGGAGCTGGTTTCTTTTTCATTTTCCTGATCATTGCCCATACTTCACTTATTGGGGTATCTTTGGAAATTTGGAACAATACGTTCTCCAACTGTTACGTTTCTGCTGTTTAAGGAAACGCTTAACTTGTGCGTCGGTTTTCTTGTATTCCCTATAGGATTCCCATGTAGATTGCTGTTTGTAGTTTTTGAATGATAGTCGTCTTATGGCGATCATTTTAGATGATTCTGGGGTCCACCATGGTGTAGGCGGTGTTGTCTTCGTCGCATATGTATGGCGTTCTGGAATTGTTAATGCCGCTGCGTATTCGATTAAAGAGATGAAGGAGTTATAGTTTTCTACTGGTGATGCGTTCTGAGTACACGTGTGGAATAGTGCGTCTACGATTTGTGCGTAGCGACACCAATCTGCTTTGCGTATATTCCATTTGCTTTTGGGTTCGGTTATCGTCTGTCTTATTGGGGCAAGATAAGAGATGATAATGGCAAAGTGATCCGACCCCAAAGGGTAGGGAAGAGTACACCAATGGAAATCTGTTGCTATAGATGGAGAAGTTAGCGTTAAGTCCACCGCCGTGGGCCTGTATCCTGGCCTTGGTATTAATGTAGGTGTACCGTCATTGAGAAGGATCAGGTTATGTTCATCCAGTAGTTCTTTTACTACTTTGCCCGGATGGTCCTCAAATTCGCATCCCCAACATCTGCTATGTGCATTGAAGTCACCGCAGAGGATGTACGGTTGTTCCAGCTGTTTGAATAAGTGGTGCCATTCCTGTGGATCAATCCTAGAACGTGGTGGACGGTAGATAGAGATGATCGTGAGTTTATAATTTGGTAGTGCGATCTGGGCTGCAATGGCTTGGAAATGATGGATGTTAGTTAAATCTAAGTGGATCGCTCGATAGTCTAAAGTTGTTTTGATCAGTAGTGCTACTCCACCATAGCCGTCTGTACGGTCCTCTTGGAGGACGGAGTATCCCCGGAAGTACGCGGCTTTGTGAAACCAGGTTTCACTGAGGGCCGCAACTGATATCTTTTTCGACGCTAGTTCTTGTTGTAATGTTTCTTTATTTGCTACGGCTGATCGGGCATTCCACTGTAAGATCTTAAAATCCGCCATTTGTTGCAAGTAAGTTTGATAAGAGTTGGTGAATGGTCTCCATGGGTAGTGGTCGATCAGGCGATGAGAGTGCTCCCGTGACGATGTGTATGATTATCTTCATGATTTGGTCAATTATTATTTCGTGCCTTGAGGGATGAGTTGTATTATGGTACTGAGGTGGATACGGGTTTTGGGTCATTGGAGTGATGGGGGGTTGTGGTGATATATATGCCTTCTGCTGCCATGCTGTTGAGGGAGGGGGACGATTTGGATTGGTGGGTGGGGTAGGAGGAAGTCTGTCGGCCCTAACATGTGCAGGGCTGTCGGGAGATGGTACTATTGAATGTGTGTGGGAATGGTTGAGCCTGGAGTTTGTTGTTGTTGTATTCTCTGACTTCGTCGTCTCATTTCTTGACTCGCGTGTTCTTGCTGTTGAGGTATTGCCCTCGGAGATAGAGGAGGAAAATCTCTATCGAACTGCAACGAGGGGGGTGTTGTAGCTATATGTGCGTAGTTGTGATGTATTGGCGTGGAAACTGCTCGCGGTCCTGGGGTGTTATGTGCTGCGTCGTATTTTGACTGTTGCTGTTGTTGTAAGACCGGGCATGCTTTGTCTGAGGCGTAGTGAGGGCCTTGGCAATTTGCACATCTAGGGGCGGTAGCTTCGGAGCAGACTTCCATAGAATGAGGTCCTCCGCACTTGTTACATCTAACGTGGCTCCGTCAATTCTGTATCTTGTGACCAAAACCGCAAACACTTTTTACACATAATCACTGGCGATATATAGGGCTCGACTGGGCAACGTGTTCCAAGAATAGATACATATGGTGGTAGGTATTGCGCTCGGAAAGATAATAAACAAACAGGAATAGGTGCGCGTTCTTCGCTTTCCTGGTGGCTGTGTTTCTTGGTAAAGCGTTTGACTGATATTACAGGATAAACAGAATCAATTTCCTCCTTAATTTCCCTTTCGCTCAGAGAAGTATCCACGTTTCTGATAATTCCAAGTTTATGAATAAGAAAATTCGGGATGTAGGCTCCAAATTTTTTGATGTCATTACGGGTAATTGACCAGTAGATTTGCTGCTGCTGCTGTTTTCATTTCGATTCTGAGTCTATTTTTTCCTAGTGAACTAATGTTTACTACTTCTTGCTTGATTTGAGCATTGTACTGAATATTAACTTTCCGAATGCCATTGGGTGAAGCATACCTACGTTTTTGTCTATGCTTTCGACAAACACGTAGAAGGGGCCTACGTCTAAGTCATTGTACCTATTATTTTTGCTGGGATGTTTTTGATTTGTAGTTGGCGGCGATGTGTTTACAGGGAGGGTGGGTTGATTATTGTCCCCGTAATATGCGGTTTTGGGTGTGTTTTCATCTACTGCTGCCATGTTAGTTGCTGCCATACAAAGTCTTTTATTGGGCTGTTCACAGTTATTTGGGATATTGGACCTATTGTCATCTGCCGGGTGCATCACTAAGGCTGCTGCAGTACCTGGTATCATGTGTTGCATCTGTGGGATAAGCTGGTTCGGCGTGCTGTTTTCTTCCACTGTTGTGAAGTCCATTATGACGTTCCCGTCTGGCGGAGGCTCTTGTTGGTATGACATCTGTGAGAGGTTGGATGTTGTGGCTGCAGACATCTGGTAGGTGTCTTCGTTGTAGCAGGTCTCCAGTGCTTGGTGGATGGACTGGCCCGTGTCCCGGACCGTATCCATTAGGAATCGTCTCCCTGCACTGCTTTTACGCGACACTCGTTAACGATCGGCTACAACTTTGCTTTTATATCACGCACTAGTATGATCTGCTGTTCTGGCGTAACACGGCTATTGGCCGTACACGGAAGTTGACTTGAACGCGGAAACTTGGAGCACGATGTTCACTGCTTCACGTCTCGCGGACGACTGTCAAAAGAACTTGGCCTCGACGTCATACCATCGACCGCTGATGTTGAGGAATGTATGCTGAATTCAAGTTCTCTGCTGATTCAATGTCTTCTGTACGTATAAATTTCGTGGTATTATTGCCGGAGGTGATAAAATTCTTGGAAATGCAATTTCAGCGTGGTTTTAATTGGCTTGTAAAGGTTAGGGTACCTGACTAACAGTAGTCTAACAGTAGGTTAGTATTGTCACAATGGTTACCCTTTGCATCCGCCAGTTTGGCCGGCGTCTTAATGCGCCGCCAAAGCGGATAGGAAGAAATACATGTCTCCTTCATTCTAACTTCTGGCCTGACGAACGGACCATTCCAGTTACGGTTTTATATGATTTTCGGCTACCATCTATGCAAATTTTGGGTAAATTCTCAAAATACTCGTCTAGAATGAAAGTTTCCACACAAGCACTGTGGATGGGCTATCGGGATTTTACTACTTCTATGTCGTACAGGAAGAAAGTATTTTCTCCAACACAAACTAGGCGAATTGTATGTAACTCATTATATAGAGCATTTCAGTTTCAATTCGTTAACAGATTTGAAATGTAGTTACATTTGATGTTTGAAGAGCGAAAAGGCACTATTTATATTTTTTGCATACATTCATCAAAAAATTGGTTAGTTGAATGCATTATTGATTGGTACCTTATTTCGGTGAATCCCGAAACGGATGTGACTATTTGATTTCAAAATAACCAGTTGATACTGGCGTACAACAAGGGTATCACTGTCCTTTAACTGTGAGGATGTCCAACAATCATCATAATAATCGACTGTACAAAATCAGTTTTTCTAATGATGAAATAATTTGATATAAGTGAAAAGTAATCTTTTTTTTATTTAGATCGTTTAACTAAGTCGTAATGCTGCGTAAAGCAGACTCGTTATCTTTAGATAGAAAGAACTTA